>JAESUZ010000881.1:600000-1135000 GCA_017311185.1 Proteles cristata cristata
GAGCAGCAACAGCTGTGGCTTCCCACGTTGGCGTAAATGGGTAGCAAAAGCAAAGCATCGCCAGAGGAGCACCAGGAAGCACAGAATGTGTTCCGGCTTCAAGCAGAAGGCTCGGGGCCAGCCAGCCCCAGGCCCAGGTCTGAGTCAGGCTAGAAGCAAAAACCCAACATGGACATCACAGCAGCTGTGCTTGGTGACATCATCTGCATTCTGAGTGCCCATCTGCAAGTGGCCATGCTGGCTAGAAACACTGTATCACATCCAGAAGTGGAGCACTCACATCCTGCTCCTCTGGGACGCTGGAAATGTGGGGGCCATGGTTCTAGACCGCTGACTGCATTCTGAGACAGTATCTGGCACTGGAATCCTTGCCTACTTTCCATCTCAGCCAACAGACCTGGTAGCTTGCTTCCTTCACACTTCCTCCTACAGCCGCCATGTTCATCTGCTGGTCTTTCAGCTTCGTTCCTTCCCTCAGAAGAACGATAAGAGAAATGAAACACTTCTACCTCAGTGCTAGGGGGAAAAAAAGCCCGGTGTTTTATAAGAGCCTCCAGTGCTTTGAAAAGTATTTAAAGCCTCCCAGTCCTCTGAAAAGTTTTCATACAAGTAAAGTTATACAATAGAATGACTAAAGTGAACAGGTCTGGAAAGAGACCTAGTTTGGGAACAAGGAAATGAGTGAATCTGGTTTTAGACCGTGTGTTGTAGATGAAGGGGGAAAGGACTGCCAGGTGTGGCTCTGAGAGTTACACACCCAGGTTTCAACAGAGATCAGGGCTGAAACACATGTCAAAGCACCATTTTTGTAGGGGCATTAGATGAAACCGTGAGAGAACGTGCAATCTGAAAGGCAAGGTGCAGCCAGCAAAACCGAAGAATCAAAGGCAAGGTCTCGTTAACTACTTCCCCAGCTCTCCAAGTATTCTAGAAAAGCTCTCTTTGGGGGGATGTGGTGAGGCAGGAACGTCACTCAAAGACTTCAACCTAAAATGTTCTGGTTTCCCACTAATTATGTTTCCAGATCTCTTGGAATGCTCTCTAAATAAAGAGTTGGGAAATTTCAGTAAACTTGAAATGAAGAGGCTTTAGAAAAATACAGAGACAGGAGCACCATCTGGATGGCTCAGTTGGTTAAGTGTCTGTCTCTTGGTTTCGGCTCAGGTCATGATCTCACAGTTCCTGAACAGTGAGGCCCACGTCAGGTTCTGGACTGATGAGGTGGAGCCTGCTTGGGGTTCTCTCTCTTTATCTTTCTCACAAATAAATAAATAGGGGTGCCTGGGTGGTTCAGTCAGTTAAGCATTCGACTTCAGCTCAGGTCATGATCTCACAGTCTGTGAGTATGAGCCCTGCATCAGGCTCTGTGCTGACAGCTCAGAGCCTGAGGCCTACTTTTGATTCTCTCTCTCTCTCCCCCCAAAAGTAAATAAACATTAAAAAAAATTTTTTTTAACATTTCTTAAAAAAGAAGTTTATTAAGTAGATGAACTTTTAAGGTGCATGAACTCATTGATATAGGTTGATAGAAGAAAATGCAAAAGAGAATTCAAAGAGAACAAGGGTCTTGGCTAGCTAAAATCTAAGATTAGTAAATATGTATTTGATTGTGGGATGTGCTGAATACCACCTTACCCTATTTTGTTCACATCCCACCCCATCCCCAAATCTATTTGCAGCAACTGAATAACAGAGTATGGGTGAGCTGCTTCTAAATGAGGTCTTCCTGGGATTCAAATGTGTGTGGACACGTGTGGAACAGCAGGGTATTGGGGCATGTGTGCACAGGCACTAGGAAAGCGCATTCCTCAAGTGAGAATTCACTATATGGAATAAAAAGCTAAATACGGCCCAGTCAGGCAGAGCCAACAACAGGGTCTGCCTGCAGCTCGGAGCGGAAGAGATGTTCGTGGAACATGCAGCAAAATTCATGGAATATGGCCTCCTCCCTGGTGGCATCTGTCTATTGGTTTTGAAAAATAGGAGCCAGGTTTGTAAACTGACAGGTGTTACAATAAACCTTATAACAATCTGAGGCCCAAGGAACAATGCCCTGGGACCACCCCCACCCCCCTTCCAAAGGTGATATAGAGGGAGGAGTGTTTTCCTTTCTACTTTACAGGAGACTGTGAAGCTGTCATTGTCCTGTGGTGACTGATAGCACTGGTGGTGGACAGGGTGAATTAGCTGAACCCTGACCAGGCAGAGGGCTTTTGCAAGGGGTCCAGGTCAAAGGCGGGAATGTGGCTCTGGAAGGCAGGCTCTGTAGTGCAGGGTGGTTGAGGTCAAGGCAGAAGGCAGCAGGGGTCCCGGGAGGTTGAACACGAACAGCAGAGGCAGTGAGAGGCAGTGTCCCTAAGCCGATTCACAGATGGACAGAAGGCACTCTGAGGGAAGTTCTGTATGTACGTGGGGGACCACGGAAATGAACAACTGGGAGTCAGGGGTTTCAACGACATAGGCAGCAAGAGACATGGCATTTCATTCAAACCTACAGGCTGCCGTGCTGAGGGTGTTCGAGCTACAGCTGAAACCCGTGGGTCACAGAACAGATGAAAAGCAGCTGCTTCCTTACTACAGTTTCCTATACAAATATACAGAGGTCAGAAAAGCATGGCCTTGTAGATAGGTATGATACATTTTTTTAATAACTTTAAATTACTTAAGTATTAATGGGTGCGTTTAAGATGCTTGCATACAGTTTATCCTTAGGCATTTAACATTTAAACCCACACCCCTTCTCCGTCTAATCTTATTTACACTATTAATTTGCTTAGCAAATATTCTCTAGCTAATGTCATGTCTGTAAGTGCCCCTGACTTACGTAACTGAGGGGACTCAAGCTCTGCTCCAGGGTAAACACCAGACACCTGGAGACCAGAGGAACAAGGCCATTCTGGCCCCGTGGAGGGTGCCCTTTCTTGGAAGGGACATCTGACAGAAATTGGCAAGGCACTTGGTTGAATGAGGACAGAGCTCCCAATGGGTAGGGATGGGATCCTCCTAAGCATCCAAGAGCCTTTAGGCTGTAGTTGTGAACCCTGACCACACATGGGAGCTTCTGGGAAGCACTAAGATGTCTGGTCCTGTTTCAGGAACCCTGTGATCATCCTGGGAAGCCAGCTGCAAAGTTACAATCTGTCCTTCCTCTGTGAACACACAGCCTCGGAATCCTGCCGTCACACGCACAAGGTACTGGGAACTGAGACCATTCTGAGACCACTAGATCATTTCAATGCAGCGAAGGAGGTAACAGAAGGAAGATGTCATATGCTCTTCACTCTGTAGGTCTTGCACACCCTCGTGATAATTCTGGCCTATAATATTTCTGCTGATAAAAAGAAGCAGCCTGCCTCTCCGTGCCAAAGGGGAAGGGAGGGGTGGAAGTTGGGTGTCCTCTCTGTCAGTCATCTTCATTATTAATTGTGGAGGCTGGTCACCTTGCAGAGAGAAAAACTGTGCTGAGATTGTGTCCACAAAGCATGGCCTTAAATGACCTATTTCTCAGAGAACCAAATTTGCTCCAACATTTGAAATTATTCAAGACAAGGTATCTTACCAGGAGGAGAGTGATCAATTTTTTTTTGAGAGAGAGAAAGAGAGAGAGAGCAAGTGTGTGTGTGTATGTGAGAGAGAGAGAGAGAGAGAATGAGTGCTGGGGAGGGGCAGAGAAAGAGAGAGAATCGAAGCAGTTTCCTTGTGAAGTGCAGACTCTACATGGGGCACGACCCCATCAACCATGAGATCATGACCTGAGCCGAAACCAAGAGTCTAACGCTTAACCGGCTGAGCCACCGAGGCACCTCGGAGTGAACAATTTTACCTCACCCAGTGCCTTGAGTGGGAATGTGATCTAAGAGAGACTGTCGAGAATCCCTTCAGCCTGATACCTGTTTCTTGGAATTCTGAGTCTTTTCACTGCTACCTAATAAGAATCTATTAGTTAATTTTGGGTCTGGGAAGAACCAGGGAATGTCCCCTGATCTTCAGCCAAGTGTTCCTTTAAGACTGTGTCCTACGTCGATTCCAGTAAGTCTAGAATAATTCACTGCCCTACCCGTGAGAGGGCTGTTAAAGAATCAGCAAAGAGGGGCACCTGGGTGGCTCAGTCGGTTGAGCATCCCACTTCGGCTCAGGTCATGATCTCACGGTTTGTGCATTCGAGCCCCGCGTCAGGCTCTGTGCTGACAGCTAGCGCAGAACCTGGAGCCTGTTTTGGATTCTGTGTCTCCCTCTCTTTCTGACCCTCCCCTGCTCACGCTGTCTCTGTCTCTGTCTCTCTCTCTCTCTCTCTCTCTCAAAAATAAATAAAACATTTTTAAAAATTAAAAAAAAAAAAGAATCAGCAAAGGGTGGTGTTATGCTTCAGATTTGAAACTGTCTGAAGCACTTAGTTTGTGTTAAGTATTATGTGAGTGTGTTACCTGCACATCTACTTTACCCTCATTTGACCAGCTCAGAAATGCAGACTTGGAGTAGTTTGCAACCTGCCCTAGGTCACACAGCTGCAACGTGTTTAGCTGGGCGTCCCACCTAGAAGGCTGGTGCATCTCCCAGGATGCATGGGTAGCCACTCCTGAGTCACCTCATTCGCCTCCGGTCGCACCTGCCACGTACTGGGTGACTGCCAGGTTTCACCCACTGTGCTGGGCATTCCAAAAATCTTGCCTTTTTCATTCAGAGAGAAATCCTCTGCAGGGATCCCGTGGCCCATTTTAAGGGTAAGAAAAGTGAAGCAAAGCTGGCCTTGAAATGCAGGTCTTTGTAACTCTAGCATCTGCGAGTAGGGCCCTGCAAGCAGACGTCCCACTTCACAGTCCTGTGTTCCCCTCTGTCTGCATTCTATCACATGCCTTGGCTCTAAATGACATAACTGCAGAAGAAACTTCATGATCATTTAGGTCAGCAGCAGTAGCTCCATCTAGATACCCTTATGGGAGGCTCAGAACATTCTTCTAAGTGCAAACTGAGGAGACAGGATAAAAGTTATCAGTACTATATCAATACTATATATTGATGGTTAATTCTATGTGACAGCTTGAGAGCCACAGCGTATCCAGATATTTAGGCAAACATTATCCAGCCTGTGTCTGTGAGGGTGACAGTTACATATGAATTGGTTGATTGAGGACAGTAGATTGTCCTCCCTAATGTGGGTGGGCCTTGACCAATTAGTTGAAGACTGGACTAGAACAAAAAGACAGAGTAAGAGGGAACTCTGTCTGCCTACTGCTGAGACATTGGTCTTTTACTGCCTTTGGACTGAAACTGAAAAATTGGCTCTTCTTGGGTCTTGGATCTATGGCTTTCAGATTGGGATTTATATCATCAGTTCTGTCTTCAAGCCTTTGGATTCAGGATTGGAACTTATATCACTGGCTTTCCTGGGTCTCCAAGTTTCAGACTATAGATTTGGGACCTCTTAGCCTCCACAATCACGTGAGCCAATTCCACATATCTTACTGATTCTGTTTCTCTGTAGCATCCTAATACTATATGTATAGGTATGTCTGTGTATATGTACACCCATATCTCTATCCCTATTCTCTCCTCTCTTTTTGAAATGTTTTATTTATTTCTGAGAGAGAGAGAGAGGGAGAGAAAGAGAGAGAGAGAGAGAGAGAGAGACAGCGTGAGCAGGGGAGGGTCAGAGAGAGAGGGAGACACAGAATCTGAAGCAGGCTCCAGGCTGAGCTAGCTGTCAGCACAGAGCCCGACATGGGGCTTGAACCCACAAACCGTGAGATCACGACCTGAGCCGAGGTCGGACGCTTATTCACCAACTGAGCTACCCAGGCGCCCCTCTCTCTTCTCTCTTCTAAAGAGAATTTTTATTTTGTTCATAAAGATTCTTATCTCTTATGTCCTTTAAGGAAAATTTTTCTCCGCAAGGGTGGGTCTTTTGGCCTTTTACGACACCGAATTAGAATACAAAACGGCTGGAAAGTTAAGGGTAGTGGAGAAATTGAGGGGTATTTGCATCAAGAAGGGAACAGGTGTATATATGAGAAAAGAAAGAAAACAAAAGTTTTGCTTGTTTGCTTTGTTTTAAAGTGCTGTTGGATTCTATTATCTCTTCCATTGTGTTCAAGAAATCCATGTACAGAATTAGTACCTTTTGGTGGCTGGACTGTGCTTTATTGGCTACAACCGTGTATTAATACTGCGCCGTTAGGGCCACTGCTTTATGGGAAGCTCCTCTGAATGTCTTCCAAGCATTCTATAGATTTCTATGTCTTTCCCATCAGTTATTTATTTCCCCCTCAATGGGCATTAAAATACGATGCAAGTAATTATTACAGACCCCTCTTTCCGTGAAAGGAAGGAAGGAGGAGAGAGAAAAAAGAGAGGGAAGGAGGGAGAGAGATTGAGAGAGAAATCCACCTGTGAGCCTGTGGCTTCCCTTTATCCTTGAAACAACATAGTAGCACAACCAGCAGTAAATGAGGGTTTGGGGAAAGATTTCAGCTTGAATTCCCTCAAGCATCCATTAGACATAACCAATGAACTTATATCCTATGCATCTAGTTTAGTATTAGTTCTATACCATCCTCGGGAGAATTGAGGAAAGAGTCATCACACAAACCATTTTCCGCACTCTGTGGTTCAGATGAGAAAACTGCTTGAGAAAGACCAGCTCAGTCTCTCGACAGTGGCACTATTAACAAGTTGGGCCAGGGGGTTCTTTGTTGTGGGGGCTGTTCTGTGCATTGTTAGATATGGTGCAGCATTCCTGGCCTCCCCCCTTCACCACAAACACCTTTCCCACTCAGAAGTCAATATAGCGAAGCAACCAAAAATCTCTCTAGACAGTGCCAGATGTCCACAGGGGGCAAAATCAGCCCCCAGCTGAGAACCAGCAGTTTAGATCCTTCCTATTCAATATGTAACAATATGGGCATCACCCAGAAGCTGGTAGAAATTGTAGGATCTCAAGGCCCATCTACACCTCATGAATGTTTGAACCTTTGTGTTTTAGGAAGATCCCCATGGGATCGTCTCCACACGGAGGTCTGAGAAGCGCTTTGATCTACCATGAGCAAGATATTGTATCCAGCCTGGCAATAAACTGATAAATAAAATAACATAATCCAGGTCTCACTGACCATCTAGTTCATACCTGTTCCGCTATGCTACGTGTATTTTTCAATTATTCTCATACATGTCTGTACAATAATATGTGGTCAAAACTTATGATGCAGATCTACATTTATGTACATGTATTGGTGTTCACAATGTATCTTGTTAAGTAAAAAAAGCAAATTGCAAGATAGTATATGCTGTGCAGTCTCAGTTTAGTGAACACAATTAATTTAAATTACATGCACATAAGACATCCATCAGAGTATATAAACAAGAAAATTTTTAGCATCGCTCCGAGAAAGAGAGTAGGGGTGGTTTTTATCTCCTTCCTTAAAATATTTTCAGCACTTTTCTGAATTTTTACGATGAGCACACGTTATAATTAGCCACGAGAAGAATCCTTTTTTCAGTTGTGCAAAACATGACCTTACCAGCTACGTCTGCTCAGCCTCACAGGCTCTCCTCACAATAAGGAAGTCCAAGATTCAGAAAACATGTCCACATTATGCCTCTTCTGGCTGAAATTCACCCATTCATTCTCCCAGAGACCACGGGAGTACTAAGGGTATACGGAACCCTATGACGGCCCCTACGGCAGGGGGACGTGGGGAGGGGTGCTCTAGAACCAGGTGTCAGGGCTGGAGCGGAGGCGAGGCAGAGACCAACCAGCTCGTGGGGCACTGGTCCGTTTCCTCTTTACCCTTTGCAGTGCTTCTTCGGATTAAAGGAGTATGAGCAGAAGTGAGACATGATGCCCCACACCTGGCCCTCAGACACCTCCCAGCTATGAGTGGTGTGCCCTTTCTCCTAATGCTGGCTTTGTGCAGATGGGACCCGTGAGACAGGTGGCAGAGCCCCCTGGTCCTGGCGTCACATATTAAGCAGGGCGGGCGGCCAACTGGGAGCCTATTTCAGACTTTATATAAGCGAGAAATAAACCTGGTTCACGTTTCAGCTGCTATGTACTTTGGGGCTTATTGTCCTAGAATCTTAACAATAGGTTTTGAACGCATGAAGTGCTATTGGCATACAGAGGAAAGAAAAGCAGTAAGGAATTCATGTGGGAGTGGAAGCGCCCTGAAGGAAGACTGGTTTGAATAAACTGAATCACTGTTGAGTCTCACATTCAGGCCTACAGGAAGCACCTCCTGGAAGAGAGGATATCAATGGAAGAGGCCAGATCGTTGGACCCTGCCCAATAACTAACTGATGAAGAGTGAATTAAAAAGTAACAGATCTTCTTCAGAAAGAGTCCACAGCAGGAATCTGAGTTCGCTGGTCACCCAACAGAGCTGTACTGACATTATCCAAGCAAGCTGTTGGGGAAGGGCTCTCCAGCAATTCCATTAGAATCCGGAGTCTTAACTGCTTGCTTGAACTTAACAGCTCATCCATTTAAAATTGCATTAGGTTAAAACTTGGCACCAGACTCGCCAGCCCAGCTGTGAGATTTTACTGTCAAACAAACAGACCAAAAATGTTAAAAAGATTCTGGAGATCGCAGGTTGTTGTGGTTTAAAGATTTTTTTTTTTTAATCACGCCAATAGATAGACACTCCCATTTGAAATGTAACATTTTGCAAAGAGTTACTGCTTTAAAAAAATTCAACTCTGTTTACTTGCAAGAGCCCTTGAAATAGCAGCCAATAGCAAAAGAGAACAAGTCACTTATTAATAAATTGTTTGAGTGGGTATGTGTGTGTTCTTTTCCTGTCTCTCCTAAAAGGAAACCCCTGATGCTCAATAACTAACCTCGACCTATGAATAACTTCTCTATTTTCCATGGTTTCCTTTCTTGGACATTTACTAGGCAACAAAGTAGCACAGTCTGGGTGATATATTGACAAGTAACACCTGCCTTTGGAGGAGAAAAACAACTGTCATTAAAACAGGAGATAACTTCTGAACACTGCCACACCCAGTCACAGGGCTAAAATTTGACATTACAGGTTATGATGTTAAGTAAAAGCCAGCAGAGCCAGAGAAGCTACCACTTTAAAGGGCTACTTTGGCAGGAGGAAAGGGACACTCAGCCCATCTAACACGTTCAATAACTTCGCATTATAAAAAAGAGTCACAGGGTAAGCATGGACAATATCACAAGAAGAGACCAGAAGAAGGGCACTAAAATACGGCAAACTGCCAGAAGATGGAGTGTAAGTAAATTATAAATCACTTCTGGAGCATAAGCAGAGACAATGTTCTTGATGAAGCATGACTATTCCAGACCAACCCGGAGGCCTCTGGAAGTTCACCAGGGAGGCCTGGACCACCCCGGGAGGACCAGTGAGTTACTGGGTAACTCTGGGAACTCAGAGGCAACACTCTTTGCAGCCATAGCTCCTTTTTATTGCCTGAAAGATACAATGATACTTACAACCCATTCTGGGAGTCTGTAGGGCTTAATAGGCTCATGTGCATATGCACGGAGAAGCTGGAGAAAAGACTGAAATTATATTATTCCTGGCTGGAATGTTCCCTTTAAAATTCCTTGCAATTACAGTGCCACCCTTGTAGACACAGACCACTGTGAGGTCCTGAGCTGTATCATAAACTTATTCCCACCTAATAAACCTCCACTCTTGGCATTTTCCTCCCTAAAACGTTTGCTTTTACCCCAAAGCCTTCTCTGTGCTGGCCTACCAACTTCAGTAGGAGTATCAGAAAGCTAAAACTGGATGGAGACCAACAGAGTCTCAAGTACAATCGTGCTATGGTACAGAAGAACTGAGGTTCAGAGAACTGCGTGGAGTCTGAGTGGCAGATGCCACTCATCAAGTGGCCTGAATGACTCTCAGACTCGCTATTTCCGGTGCTTTCTGACCCGGCTCCTTCTAAACAACGATTTTTGAAGGGCTGTGCCTGTCACGCGTGGACGGTCCATAGCAGGTATTTTTCCAATTCCATCTCTGTCTCTCTCTCCCTCCGACCCTCCATCTCTCCCTGTCTCTCTGTCTCTCTCATGCGTGTGCATGTGTACCCGTACACAAAGCTAATGAGCTGAATTTCCTCCACTGTGAGGAGTTTGGGTGTACTTGTGGGTATGTGTTAAATCCTGGTGTCTGAATAGCTGTTGGGATGAGAATCCAAGATGTATAACTTAGTAAAACTCACAGTACTTAGTGACTAAGTTTAATAGATCGCTGACTCGCAAGTTTCCACAAATAACACTGTGTCTCCCTAGTACTCGACCATCTGAACATGTATGAGGGTCTCTGCACTCTAGGCTTTCTCTGCCTGGATGTGGGCTCTCAGGGACAGACTATGTGGCTGGATATGAAGGAGAGATGTATTTTTGTTGTTGTTGTTTACTTATTTATTTTTGACAAGAGGTGGTAGGGACACGGAGGGAGATTCCCGAGCTGAGCACAAAACCTGACGTGGGGCTTGATCCCACGACCGTGAGAACGTGACCTGGGCCAAAATCAAGAGTCAGACGCTTAACCTCCAGAGCCACCCATGTGTCCCATGAGAGAGAGATGTTTTGAGACTGAGGAAAATGAGTCCTACTTCACAGTCAGGCTACATAAGGACAGGGGCTATGGGGCCTTCTCCTGAGGTCTTCACAGAAACCAACTCAGACTGGGGTCCTGAGAGCTGGAAGCTGTGGGAGAACTGAGCCATCATCCTCATTTTCCTAAAAGCACCATGAACATCAGCAACAATGGGAGAGCCCACAAAGACTTCTCAAATGGTAGAGGGTGACGACACAGAGCTGTGGCAGATGAAAGTTGAGGAGGTCACGTGGTGGCTATGGACTGACTCACAGATGGATTTGAGGTCTACATAAGCTTAACTTTGAAGAATTCAAGAAGTATTTGTGCATGCATGGTGGACATGGAGCAAGTAGAGTGGTGGCTGGCTTTATGTAACCAAAGAGATGCTGAAGAGGCTGCAGATCAGCAAAAATAGGGGCTTTAGGTTGTTATTGGTAACCATTGCTTATTGGTAGTCCCTGGCTGGGTTGGTGAAGCCTGGAACATGCAAGTAACACAAAGTTAACTCTTTACACAGGGATCATGGCTCTTGTTAGCACAGAATAGTATCTCAAGGACTAGAAGTGCTATATACATGGTTCATCACCACAGGCCCAGCTTGGAGTGAAGAGGGACTTGAGCTCCAAGAAAATTTTAGTTCAACTGATGCATGCAAAAGCAATATTTTAGTGTAATTAGAAAATCTGGGTTTGAATCCTCGCTCTTCTTGATGTGTGATTTGGCCAAGATCATATATGGTGAGTCCTTTACTCTCTGATCCTCAATTTGTGTCTTTTAAATCGGCATAATAATACCAAACTCACAGGACTGGGGGGTGGTGAATAATTCATTCACTTAATACATGTTTACTGGGACCACCTATGATCAGGGAACAGGGACAGAATAATGAATGAAAAGACAGTCCTTCCACTTAGGGAGCTCGTCATCTGGTAGAACCTATGAAATAATGTAGAAAAAGCACCTTAACCCAATGTAATAAAATGCACTGAATAGACACTTTTATCACCGGTTTCCATTCCATCAAGGCTTTCCTGCCTATAGACAGAAGCTCCAAAATAGCAAGGAATCGTATTTATTTTTGTGCATTGCCAAGTAGCACATAGTAGGCAAGCAGGAAACATCTGCTAGGTGAGCAAGTCCAAATATTTCTCATAGTTTTTAACAAGCTTTCTTAGCTTCTGGGTAAGTAAAAGTGTTTTGGACTGCAAATGCATGTATTCCCCCACACGCTGCCCAGGGCTGATTTATTAAAATGGTATTTGCGTCTGAAGTATTTTCCTTAAAACATGTGTATGTATATATATATATATATATATATATATATATATACATACACACACACACACACACACACACATATACACACACCTATTTACATATTCACACTTAACATTCCAGTTTAGTGATTGTTAATATACATTTTCCCTGAGCTCTGAGAACCACAGTAAGCTCCCCAACAAGGCAGAACGTGCAGCACAGACTTCTACCCACTCTCAGTGGGGACATGTGCTTTCTCTCGGGCTCCTGACTTGAGGGTGTCCTGGAATGGATGTCATTTGCTCCACTATGATCTCTCTTTCAGCCATTCATCTTGTGTTCAGGAGGACACACAAGATCCCAGATGGCTGACAGAAGACACACAAGTGCTGAGCCATGGCTGCCAAGAGAAGGCAAAGAGTATTCCACCAGATGGTAAAATTCAAATTTAATAGAAGCCCATGGTGCCTTCAAGGCAATGGTGGTTAAGAACTGGAGAGAAAGAGCAGAAGGCTGTTGAAGTCCGTTACAAATTCTCAAACATTTGCAAGGGGAATAGCATAGCATTTGGGAGGTCTGATGGACATTTGTAGACCTGGTGGCTTCAGAGACCATGGCCAGAGACATGTTATGCCTTCAAGAGATGTGAAGCATGAAAGAACCATTACTGATGATGAGAAAATAATCTCCCCCTAAGAATAATTTTCTAATGGGCAATACAATAATGGTATGTATTTCCCAGTGCTCCCCTTTCCCAGAATGTAGCCCCCTGTGGGTGTGCAGGGAGTTGAGGAATGGCTCAAATTGGCTTAAACCAGGAAAGAACATATCCCACAACGTTTCCAAAAACCCAAGGGTAACCATGCAGCAGACCTCAAAGTAAAGGAGATTGTGAGGTACAAAAGCCATAAGGAATCTGACCCTTCTATCTCCTCCTCATGGTGAATATTTTTTCTCTCTTTTTATACCCTGGCTCTCTCGACTTCCACTGACAGCACCACTGAAAGCATAACCATTAATGGGGTCTATCTATCCGTACAAGACTTTCTCCACTTCATTCCAGAAGAAATATTCTTATTGGCCCAGGATGGGCCTATTGCCCACTCTTGGACCTGGGGCCAGGGGTTAATTCATAGCCTACAAATATGTCTACCAAGAGCCATGGTAGTGGATAGGTGGGGAGTGGGGCCGGGGGAGCAGCTCCAAAAAAGAGCTGGGAGTGGAATAGGGGTGACTTGCTGTACACACAACCCATAGGTTTCCACCAAAGTTCCTGATTTAGGACCTATAAATGTGTCAACATGTAGTTTGAAATCAAGCCATAGCTTCTCGGTTGGATGCAGGATGAAGTAAAGTTGGCTTCATGGTTGGAAACCTGGGTTCTTAATGCCACTTTGTGGCCTAAGGCAAAGTCCCTCTGGACATCAGTTTTTTCTTTTGAAGAATAAAGAAACTGCATTAGACCAGTACAATATACACAGTTATATCGAAAATGCTTTTAAAATTCTAATATTTATCACCCCTTGACAATAAGGCTGCTTAGGTTCAACTGAATTAGAGCAGTCTTTACCATTTATTAGAGTTATGGCAATTGAAGATGGAAAGTTCTAATGGGATGATATTAATATGTCTGAAAACTAAAAAGTAGGGAGAGTGAATTCACTGCTACTTCATAAACAGTTTCATTAGCTAACTCCTTCAGAACAGAATCCATTTGGAATGAATAATAACAATAGCAATGTTGATGGCTACCATTTTCCTGGCTTTCTGTCAGATTCTGTGCCAAGATGTCACTGGCTATTTTATTTAGTTGTCACAAGAATATTATTAGGTAGATACTATTTCTAGTCCTCATTCTACAGATAAAGAAACTGAAATCTGGCTTCAAGAGGTCTTCCAGTAAGAATATGTCAGAGTCAAGTTCAAACCAAAAAGGTCGACAACTATCACATTAAGCTCATCTCTGGCCCTTAAGTTTAAATAAAATGTGGTGGAATGAATACATTACATAATTGTGCAATATGAATGAGTGTACATTCTGTGTATCATAGATGTTCCTTTTTGTCTCTGACATTGCATACTTCAAGTGTGCAGGTGTCAGAGAGGTGTAGGTTCATATGAATGTTTCAATGTTGAAATACAACCTATTCCCGTGTTCGAAAGGCATGACAGTGTTTCAATCACAGAACCAGCCACGTGGGGAATACTTTCCAAGCACAACCACATGGGGCGCAAAGTTAAGTTTTTATTGGCCTGAGAAGGGTGATCCATGCCTTGATGTTTTACTGCTTGGGCCATGTGGTGTGGGAGGTGCTCTTGAAGGGCGTGTGGGTTTGTGATTGCTCACGTGTGCACACGTGTGCGTGCACGGCTGGGTGTTTTCCAGAGTGGAACAAGAAGGATTAACTTTCAGCATTTGGCTTATCCTAACCTATAGCAGATGGGCACTGGCTTTAAGTTCTCATAAAGTTAACCCCAGGAGACTTGTTAAATAATTTATCCTCAACTTTGGAAAAGCAAAGGAATAAGGTGATTAAGAAAAATGGAAGCCACATGATAATGTGCCGCTGATGGAGTGGGGTTGTCTTTCACTGTGGTACATGGTGGGTGTGGTGGTGACTGGATTCGGAGGGAGCAGGGAAGGAGGGTGTTAGGTCTGGTTCAGGGGAACCCTTGGAGCAGACAGCTCCTGACTTCATCCCAGCGGCTGTGGCAGAGAAAGTGAGAAAAACCTCCATTCTCTACTCGGAGAATGGCCTCGGCTTTAAAACATACTTGAGCTATGCTAATTTTAAGGCCTCCCAATATAACCATTTATTTCATCCAGCTGTGGGGCCTGACTCTGGCTGCAAAGGAGAGCCAGAGAGGGAGGGAGGGCACATCTACAGGATGCCTGGCAGTACCTGTTTTTAACTTGCGGGCGTGGAAGCTGTAGCAAAAGTCACATGGGTGATTTAACATAGACCCCCCCAACTGACTATAAATGACCTCCTTTCCTGTCCCCAGGGCCAGCAGCTGGAGAAGCAAAGGTCCTGCAAACCTCAAGTGTGAAGCTTTCACATTCACACTGTTTTAATAAGATGCCATGAGCACAGCTCACTCCTCAAGCACTCACCCGCTTATTGAAACAATGTGAAGGAGATGGGGTTAGTCAGGATCTGTGGTTGCAAACAACAGCAACTATTTCTAACTAGCTTAAGCACAAAAGGAGTTTATTGGAAGGAGACTGGATAACTCACAAAGTCAACGAGCAGACTATATGTAGAACTAGGCTTAGATGTAGATGGAACACAGAGACCAAGGGAGTCCAGGTCTGGGAAGCACAGCCAAGGTCATGGCACAGAAAGTTCTGGGTGTCATGGTAGCTGCCCACGATGTCTCCACCATTAAGCAGCTCCTAATGTTGCTGGTGCTGCCAGAACTCACCTGTAAGTACCCCATATTTCTCTAGATCACTCACTGGGGATTCAAAGGCCAGGGCAGCTACATCCAACCCCACCTGCCTGGGGCTGAGACAGGAATGATCTAAACTGCTTCCACTTCGAGGTGAGAGGCAAGCCCTGCCTCCAATATTCCTTGCAAGATTCAGATGCTGCAAAAAAAAATTTCCAGATACTTACAACAGAGCTTTTTCTAAAATTGAGAAGCCCCTCTTCCCAGCAATGGGTAAAGAATGAGGGGTCCCCAATATCATAAGGGAACCAAAGACGGGGAGAGATGGCTCATTTGTTGTATTTTCTAGGAAGTTTAGACTTCTCCAACCTGGGTTCAAAGTAGAATTGGTTTTGAGGATGTTAATGTCCAGGAAAGTTAACAGGACAGTCTTTGGCACCTACAGGTATTGGCTGTCTTGCTAGGACATCATTTTGAGGCAGAGAAAGGAACAAGAGTTGATGTTCCTATAAAATGATGCCTATAAAATGCCTATAAAATGATGGTCCCTCTTTACAAGTAACCTGAGTGACCCGATCCTATGAAGAAAATCAAAAGCAAGTGTTTGTCTCTAAGCTCCTTACCAGACATGGCATGGGACAGGGCCCAGGGTACCATCTCTACTCAGTGAGGATTTATACCAAATCCCTAGGAAGCAAGACAGGTCCCCTAACCATTGCTTCCACTACTTTTTGCAGGGTGTTATGGGGGGGAGGCTATTTCCCAGATGTTCATCTGCTGCTTCTGTTACCATCTTACGGGAAGCACTGAGGATAATGGGGAATTGCTCTAGGAGTGCGAGACTCTGCCTCAAGTGAGCAGTGTCAGCCTGGGCATATCACCGGATCTTTCCGGACCTTGGTTTGAGAGCTGGGAGGAAAGAAAAACACTTCTAGTCTTCATATTAACCAAAGCACTGTGAATTTAACATACAAAGTAGATTCTCAGTGGCTACAGAACTGGTAGCCCTAAAGGAGTGAGGGGAAAATGTAAACTCTAAGAGCACTGCCCTTTTGAGGTCTAGAGTTCCCCATCTCTAGGATAAATGTGAATTTGTTCCCAAGTGCTGATGTCTGACATGACAAGTGCCCCCCGGGCTGATTAAGTTTGTGGAGGCATTTCTTCTCCTCCAGCCGACAAATTTTCAGGAATAAGATGGTTCTGAAACAATCAGCATGCCAACTGTAACCCTTATTTAATAACAAAGACGAAAACCCAATGTGGGAAGGAACAAGTTCACTTGAAGGAAAGAGTTCACTGAGGTAAGCGAGCTTCCTGTGTGACTGCCTGCAAGTTGAAGGAAGCCCAGCTCAGCTGTCAGCCTGAAAGCAATGAACAATGAGCAAGGCCAGCTCTCCTTCCTAATCATCCACCCCCGCCCCCCGAATACCCAACTGCCACCACGGCTACTACCACCAGTCCTCCCCAAGTTAGTCCATCTGCTTGTTTAGAAATACACCTGGGGTTGAATGAATGCAATGGTTCCATCTAGAACACTCAGTGCACCTTATTTAGCAATGTGACCAAGTAAGTGGGATGTTTGACTCAAGTTGTTCAATTTTGTGTCTTGGGGCTAAGCCAGTTTCTCCGAGTTCTCTCCTGGCCTGTTAGAAGAAAAGAGAGTGGCAGGGAGCACCTAGGTGGCTGGGTTGGTTAAGCCTCTGACTCTTGATTTTGCCTCAAGTCATGATCTCACAGTCCGGGAGTTTTGAGTCCCGCGTTGGGCTCCTGTGCTGACAGTGCGGAGCCTGCTTGGGATTCTTTCTCCCTCTCTGTCTACTCCTCCCCTGCTCACTGTCTCTCTCACCCTCTCTCAAAATAAATAAATTAAAAAAAAAAAAGAAAGAAAGAAAAGAGTGGCACGAAAACTCAGCATTTAAACACATGATGTGTTTTGTAGAAACCTGTCCTTGTAGGCACTCAAGGGCATGGTAGAGATCTTCCCCAGGGCAAGAGAATGGGATTCTTGTTGGCCCTTCCTAGGACCTCTGTGAAGACTGGATGACTGGGGGTGACCAGGGCAAGACTGGGAAGCAGTGGTAATTCACTCCTGAGTTGGCCTCTGGAGACGCAATCTCCTCAGCCACAGGTCAAGATGGCCCCTGCCGGCCATGATGCCTGTCCTCTATGTTCATGGCTCTCTTGGACCACTTATTATTTTTAGTGCTCCGTCCTTTGAACTCATAAGAAATTTGTAGTTGTACATCCTGACTTTGGATTTGAAGAGGAGGGCCACTGACCCATTCCGGTGGCAGCCCCTTTATCTTTTCGTCTTTGCATGTTACTTGTTAACCAGATGTTGCTTATGTAAAAATATTGGTGGGGGTTCAGTTCCTGCCAATGTAGCAGACAACAAACTCTGAAAACCTCTCCTACCACCAAATACCTAGAAACACTAGGGAAATATAACAAACAGGAAAGTCAAGGGAACCCTGAGGTGCCCAAAATGAAGCAGTGGGGCTATAATCCAGAGTGGGAAATACATGTCAAGGCAGGCTGTGATGAGGGTGTTGTACCAATTTAGTGCCCTTGAGTTTTCACAACTATGCACGGGACAGGGTCTGTGCCAGGTAGGGAGGTAGACCTAAGACTTCTGTCAAAATCTGGAACTCCTAAAGTGAAAGTGTAGATTAAGTGGTGTGGGGGGGGGGGCGGAGGGGGGAATGGCATATTGGCAAAGGGAGATGACAAGGAAATATGCACGAATTGATTTGGGTTTTGAGTGGTGATAAAAAGACTTCTTTAGAAAATTGGCAGCCCTGTGCTTGTCATTCTGTGGGTGTGGGGTTTGAATTTGCACCACCTGCATGGGTGATAACAACCTAAGGAGAGAAGTTAACTTAAACATTTTCCCAATAAGCTATCTTTGGAGAAAGGAATCTTCTCTGGAGGCTTTGAAAAATCTCACAAAAGAAAACAAAAAAACAGAATTAATGTTAATGAAAGCAAGGGACACAGAGTGCTGTTTGGCCTGGCCTAGGAGGCACCCGCCCTCCCATATACCACATATCTTCCCTGGAGTGTCCTTGATATTTTGGAAATAATCATTCTTTGTAGCTCTTTGAGAAAACCAACTATTGAAAGTTTACAGGTAGCAAGATTCAAACACAGGACCCCTTGTCTTTACTAAGACCTCCTTTCTAAGGAAGTTCAAGCTAGTTCTCATGGTTATTTGACATGTTTATTATAGACCAGTTTAGAGCTGGGCTCCAAAGTCAGATACATCTGACTTGAATTCTGGCCCAACACGTGTCACATGACCCTCTAAGCCTCAGAGAAATAAGGGTAATAACAGTATCTACTTCATATGATTGCACGGAGTTTTAAAAAAGATAATGCATGCCAAATGTTCAGCATGATTTCTTGACACATACTAAATACAATACTCACAAAATGTTAAAGTGTTATTATTACTTCACCATTGTTTATTATTATAATTTTATTCATTTTTATGCTTTCTTTTTGAGCCTAGAGAGCTAGCTTTATGAAAGTCTATACTACTAGTACAGGCACTTGCTTCACATAGGATGGCCAGGATCCTACTTTTATTTGCTCAGGTTTCAGCTGGATAATAATATATGTGACTAGCTACTATATAGTCTGTAAAGTTCCTTTATATTCATTCTTTTCATTTTGCTTCATTATTTTATTAGTAGAATGGTATAAATTGAGACCATTTTGTGATTAAAAACTAACAGGTTTAGAGAGACTGAGGGTCCAACCCTATTCAATAGTTGAGCAGGAATTCCCTATGTCCTTTAAGTCTTAGCCCAGTGACCTTTTCAATATGGCAGCTCACTCCCTTTCTAGACAAGCAACCTTAGAGTTCCTTCTAGTAAGGCTCCAGGCTGGGGACACTGTGCTATTCCAGACAGTCTACATCTACACAGAGGCATGTAGGAGGCACACCTAACCCAAAATTGGGAGAATCAGAAAAGGCTTCCCAAGACCCAGGCTCTCACACTGACCTGCACTGAACATAAGCTACGGTAGCTCCTCCAGATCTCTCTCCCAGATACCACAGCCCAAAGCTGACCTCTTTCCTTCTTCTACATGATCCCATTCCCACTGATTTTAACCAAGGCTCAGGAATTCTGGTGTTCTGATTCAAGTAAATCACAAAAGCCAATGACTCTCATCATTGGGTATTTGCTTGAGTAGAGATGAGTTACTGCCTGACTCTCCAAAAGCTGAAATAGAAGGTATGCCAGAGTGGGGGAGGACAGAGTTTGGAAGGGAAGGATCGGGTGGGGGTGGAGAGGCACAGCTATGCCCAACCCCTCCTTCTTCCATTCCCATGTTGGACTCTCCAGGTAACACAAGAAACCGGGGGCCAACATGTGATCTGATCTCCAATAAGAAAATGTTGAAAAACTTTAAAAAGAAAAGAAATTTGTGTTGAATGCCTTCTTTCTTCCCTCCCTGGGAAATCCTGTCCTATAACCTAGCATCCCACCCCACCCCCACACAAGTGGAGATATTTTATGGACTGATAGAAATTAGGGTCATCATAGAAAATGGGGGAAAGGGGATAAGGGAAGTTTAAAGAGAGGGGTGGGGGTCCATTCCTTTTCCTACCCCACCTGCCCGGCCACCTCCCAATAAACCCAGAATGATTCTAGCTTCTACAGACCTCCAGTTCTTCCCAGAGCTTACCTTTGGGAGAACTAGGTAAGTATCTACAAATTCTAATGGTTTACTTTGCAATTTGGAGCTGTAAAACGATATATATACTGCAGTTTCATTAAGGTGTAATTTTTGAGTAAATATTTTTAATAAAGCCCTTTAAACCTATTTCAGTGTTTGGGTTTAAATAATCTATTAAAACTGAACATACATGATAAATTTATAGTCACAAGCCCCTCAATTTTCCCTAAGCCTAATATTTCTAGTTATAAGGTTAAAGTTACAGGACGTTTTCAGCACTGCTTGGAGTTGGAACGCAATTTCATTTTACAGCTTGAGAAGCATTTCATATTATAAATACACTTTGAATAAATCTATGGAATGAATATTAGAAAAGCAAGGGGAGTTTTTTTTTTTTTTTTTTTAATGTTTTATTTATTTCTAGGAGAGAGAGAGAGCAGCGTGAGCAAGGGAGGGTCAGAGAGAGAGGGAGTCACAGACTCTGAAACAGGCTCCAGGCTCCGAGCTGGCAGTCAGCACAGAGCCCGACGCGGGGCTTGAACCCACTAACCGCAAGATCATGACCCAAGCGAAAGTCGGACGCTTAACCGACTAAGCCACCCAGGCGCCCCATCAAGGGGAGTTTTAAAAGACAGGTGTGGTGGGGTAGGAGAAAAGCGAGGTACAGTCTAAATGGGATGCAGACATTTCTGGGGAGATCTGAAAACAAAACAAAACCTGGTGGGCAGACAGTCTGAGTCCATTTGGGCTACTCTAACAGAATATCATAAATGGCGTGCTTAAACAGAAATTTGTGTCTTATTGTTTTAGAAGCTGGGAAGCCCAAGATCAAGGTGCTGGCAGATCCAGTGTCTGGCGAGAGACCCGCTGCAAGTTTGCAGGTGGCCATCTCTCCATTGCGTCATCCCATGGCAAAGAGTAGGCACAGCGATATTCTTATAAAGGCACTAATTCCATTCATGGGGGCTCCAACCTCATGAACTAATCACCTCCAAGCCTATCACAGTGGGAGTTAGGAGTTCAGCATATGAATTGGGGGCAGATGGTGGCTGGTTGGGTGGTGGGGCGTGGGGCGGTGGGGAGTCTATGGGATACAAACATTCAGTCCACAGCATAGACCATAGGAGACTAAATTTCCTGAAAGAGAAACCTTGAGGAAAGAAACCAAGTACAACAATGATGAGCTAAAGGAAAACCTTAGCCATGAGGAGGGAGGGGTAATTCTGTGCACAGTGAGACCATCACCTACTTTTGATCCTGGTGCAGCACTCCTGGACTCCATGGAGAGCAGCATGGATAGGAAATAAGAGTGAAATCTTTCTCTAACTCTCTGGAAAACATCGATAGGGGCTAGGGAGGCCTGCTGTGAGAATGCTCCAACTGAGTGCGATACAGAATGGAAAGTAGAAGAAAACAGGGCATGCCACTGTGCTCTGCATGTGGTGCCGAGGGTGGGGGCTGGCCCGGGAAGAAGGTGGCACCCAGTGGAAGATGGCAGAGAAGCAGAAACAGTCATTGACACAGATCAAAATATCAGAGGGGCATTCAGTAAAAACTAGGGCCCTCATGGACTACTGAGATCAAGAGGTGCTGAGCTCGAGGTAATTTTGTTAATGTGCCTTAGACTTGGGAGACTTGACTTACACTTACACAAGTAACTGCTAATTTGAACGCCAAGCTCCTGTCCCATTCTTCTCTATCCCATGTCTAAGAGCTATCACTCAAGCTGATTTTATTTATGAGAATCACACACACACACACATGCACGTACACACACAGCTTATGAATATGCAGATTATAAAATGTATTCCAACCAAGGACTCTTTGAAGTTAAAGATTGTGTATCAACAATGTCCCCTGAGGAATGGGGACAGATCACAACTGCATAGAGTTTTGCAGTGATCTTAAACCCGCTGTTGCACACATTTTGTTTGGTCCACATGATAAGCCAGGGAGGGAAGTGCTGGGTGCGAGGACTTGATGTAAAACCAAACAAATACAGCCGTGTAGTTGAAAATCTCTCTGTATGGGGCCCCCAGGCTCCCACAAAATACTAGCTACGTAGCAGAGCAGGGTCTCCCTACTCCTGTGGGCCAGGCTGATATGGTTGTCTGGGATCTTATCAGCTCTGGAAGGAGAAGAAGGAAAATTTACGCGGCCTTCTGGACAGGATCAGGTATTTTGTCTTCTACTTGGGGATTTGATTTTTTTGGACAAGGGGATGGACTTGATGAGCTCATGTAAGGAACCAGTTCCTATAGACTTGGTTTGTTTTGAATTGTATTCCTGAGGTTTGTTTCAAGATGTGTCTACCTGTCACAGTGACATATGCCAGTGTATATGTGCTGAAGCAGCCCTTTTAAGAACACTCCACCACAAAAAGGGGGCTGCAAACTTTGTAGTTAACCTCTGCCCTTACAGATAAAGAAACTCTTCTCTGTGTTCCTCTAGCCCCACCACCAACTGCTGGATCCCTGACTTCTCAATAGGAAAGGCAGAAGTCTACAAAGGATATTATCCTTTAAACCTCAGAAGACTCTTGAATCCTCTGGGCCTAAATCTTCCACTTCTGAAGCAAAAGGGAGTGGGTTGCATGGTTTCTAATGTCCCTTCTCATACATTAATTCTGTCACACACAATGGGGCTGGGTGTTTACCAGGAGATTTCTTTTATTTTTTTCAAGTTTATTTTATTTATTTTGAGAGAGAGAGCATGCACATGGGGGGGCGGGGAGGGTGGAGAGACAGAGACAGAGACAGAGAATCCCAAGTAGGGTCTGTGCTATCTGGGCAGAGCCCAATGCAGGGCTCAATCTCATGAGCCATCATGGGATCATGACTTGAGCCAAAAATCAAAAGTTGGACATTTAACTGACTGAGGCACCCAGGTGCCCCTGGTCTTTATCAGGAGATTTCTAAGGAAAGGTCCCTTTGGGCAAAGAAGGAGATACTGAAAACTTGATGCAATCCAGAGGTCCATTCATCTACCTGCGGTTAGTCACCAGACTCCCTCCTTCTATTACAGACACATTTGGTAGCTGTCTTTGTGTGTCAATTACTGCAGACCCAATTTGTGATTCTGGAGTTCTATTTGTGACTTCATTTCACAGGTTTGGCCCCATCTCTTATGCCTTCATTCAAGTATTCCATTTATTCACTCAGCATATATTTTTTTCTGTAACTATGTTCCATGTAACAACTACTACTAACTAGATGGTAATATTTAATATGTGTAGTTAAACGCAGCTACAATGTGAAGCAAAATACATTTTTTACCTCATAGTCTTCCTAACAATGGGAAGTAACAGAGGTGATTACTATTAATATCGCCTTTATTTTATTTTATTTTATTTTTACAAATAGTTTATTGTCAAATTAGTTTCCACATAACACTCAGTGCTCATCCCCACAAGTGTCCTCCTCCATGCCCATCCCCCTCCCCCCACATCCATCAGTCCTCAGTTTTTGTCAGCATTCAAGAGTCTCTCATGGTTTGCCTCTCTCCCTTTCCCCCACCATTTCCGCCCTTCTTCTCCCCCTTGTTCCTCCGTCAAGTTCCTCCTAATCCTCTTATACGTGCAGACATATGATATTTGTCCTTCTCTGCCTGACTTATTTCGCTAATATCGCCTTTATATACGTGAGAAAATGGAGGCTGAAGTTAGAAGAAACACAAGAGCAGTTTTCCCACATTAGACAGTCTGACTCCAGAGACCAAGATTTTGACCATGGCACTGTACTGCCTCCAGGAAATTCAAAGGTGAGTCAAGCATGGCCCATACCCTCATGGACTCATAGTTTAGAAGAGGAGGCAGAATTGTAAAATTAGCACAATGAAAACTACATGTTCTCCTAAAGGAATGTGCTCTTAAAATAACATGGGAAGGAGGAGCATCTCAGCCTGCCTGGTGAAGAGGATGAGAACCAGAGAGATCACCATTGCATCACAAGGAAATGAACTTTCAAACTGGGATACAAACTTCAGTTACTTGGATAGCCTCTAATACAAAGATAAAATACAATCGAAATCACCACCAATAGGCTTATCAGGTAATCCCTCATTGGCAAGAGAGATAGGAGATGCTCCCCCAAGAACTTGTAAATGAGAGAAACCTCATTTACAAGGAGGGTGGAATGATCAGCTAGATGAATTTGAACAGTGTCTCAGTCTACTCATATGGTTATGACAAAATGGTATGGATGGAGTGGCTTATAAACAACAGAAATTTAGTTCTAACTGTTCTAGAGACTGGGAAGTCAAGATCTAGGCACTGACCAATTGGGCACCTGGTGAAGGCCCACTTCCTTGTTCATAGATGGCTGTCATTTTATTATAACCTGATATGTCAGAAGAAGTGAGGGAGCTCTCTGGGGTCTCTTATGAAAGCATAGATCCCATCTATGGGGGCTGTGCCCTCATGACATAATCACTTGCCAAAGGCCCCACCTCCTAATACCATCACTTTGGGGGTTAGGAAATCAAAATGAATTTTGGGGGAAACAAAAATTTGGTCTATAATAAGTAAAAAGATACAATGTTCAAGAGGTTCTGGCTCCCTTGCAGGGCAAACCTATCTCAAAGTGTTAACCTAGGTAGAGATGCTTCTACCAGGAAGATAGATCATCCATGTTTTGATGGTCTTAGACAAGGAGAGATTCAGGACTACAGATTGGCATGGCCCTTCTTAGCATTGTTTAGGAAAGGTTTTGCTCTTTTAGGCCAAAGCTAGCATCCCGATGGGCCCCCCACATCTGGACATCAGTTCTGGAGGACTACAATGAAAACTCCCATGGTAGAACAAACTCCACTATTTCTGATCCTGTAACTTTGCTTCTCCAGGATCTTGTCTGTAAGGAGAAAGTGCTTTGGCCAGTGAATGTGCACATCTGGTTGGGCTTGACATAATAAATAAGCCTCCTAACTTCTGTACTGAATAATAAATTAGCCTTCTACCTCAGCTAGCTGAGAAAATCGAGGCACCGAGAGGTACCACCAATTTTCAAGAATTCTCTTCGTAACCCTTCTTAAATCACCATCATGAAAGTAAGACATCATCACAGGCAGGGTACTCCCCAGATTGCATGAGGCCCTGATCTCCATCAACAATTTGATTAAAAAATGTATCGCAAAATTCATGGGCTCTTGTGAGGTATAGTGATTTATCAGTGGAGATTTGAATAGATAGACGAGGACTTTCTACATTTGCTTCTTGTTTAATAAGTGCACCTGAAGATTCTTCAAAGTGTCTAAGCAGGAAGGGCTAACATCTAAACTTGCTCTTTGTATTCTTTATCATCAAATGCACGGTTTCTGGCATATTTCGTGTCACCACAAGAGAAAGGTAGTAATGCGGTTATTACGGATGATGCCTTGGCTCCTCTGCCATTACTCATACTACAGACTGAATGCCAGTGAACTTCTCATTCATGCACACCATCATTTATCCAGCTATTTGTGAATACTGGCTTCCGGTGACACTCTCAAATACTGTTACCAGGTTGCATTGATGAGGACCACAAATGAAAGTCTTATGCAGACTATGTTGGAATATATGACCAAGAATTCATTCTCTGGTCATGGTTGATTTCCCATTTGGAATTTTATAGCATCGACATAGAATTACACATTTTCTAAGCACCTCTTCTCTTGAACTCTTTAGGCCATCACCATTGCCTTTATAGATTGTGATCTCAAGGTTGACTGCAGTCCTGCCTTTTACACGCCTCTAGTGGCAGGCAGTGTGGGTGAGGGGCCTGGGCAGCTAGAATACTGGTCCCATTCACACATAGAATGTTCACTATTTATCTGGCAGGGATTCAGACCCACCGAGGAGAGCATGAGGTCATTAATTGAAAAGGTCTGTTGGCATCATGGAACAAAGGCTTTAAAAGCCCTATGGATACAGGTGTGGCCACCTTGGAGAACTACCTGACACGTGGCACAGAGCCTTTGGGGGGGAGAGGGGTGACTGCCCTGTGTGCCAATAGGCGGCCTGATGCCACACCTGCCACCTTTGGGTGCTACAGCCCAGAGGCAGCACCACAGTCAGAACAGAGATGGGTCACAGGAGAAGCCTGAGCCTACCATACAGCTATAGGCCAAGAGTTGATGGTGGACCTCTGTTGGCCAAAGCATTGAATCTGTGTGAAGCGTGACTAGGAGCTACCCAAATTCAGTATGTCAGCACCATCCAGGAGGCCCAGTTCCAAGAAAGAAACCACATGCTGACCAAAGGGAGGATTCTGCACCTGGAGCTACCCTGGTAAGCATTAGTGTTATGGACAAACTATGAATTTGTGTCCCTAAACTTGTAAGTTGAAGTCCTAACTCCCAACATGATGGTATCAGGAGATGGGACTTGGAGAGGTGATTAGGTCATGAGGGTAGAGCCCTCAGAACTGGAATTAGTACCCTTATAAGAAGAGACACAAGAAAGACGCCTGGGTGGCTCAGTCAGCTAAGAGTCCAACTTCGGCTCAGGTTATGATCTCATGGTTCATGGGTTTGAGCCCCACGTCTGGCTCTCTGCTGTCAGTGCAGAGCCACGTTGGTTTCTGTCCGGCTCACTCTTTGCCACTCCCCAACTTGTGCTTTCTCTCTGTCTCAAAAATAATAAAAAAATAAAAGAATTAAAAAATGTTTAAAAAAGAGACACAAGAGCTTACTCCCTCTCTCTGCTCTCCCCTAGGTGAGGATACAAGAAGATAATCATCTGCAAACCAGGAAGTGTGGTCAAACTGGACACTGGATTTGCTGATATTTTACTCTTGGGACTTCCAACTTCCAGAACTCTGAGAAATAAATTCCTGTCATTTAAGCCACCCTGTCTATGGTAGTTTGTTATAGCAGCCTGACTAAGCCAGTTCTATTACATAAATCTGACGATGTTAAACTTTGGCTCTTGGGGCACCTGGGTGGCTCAGTTGGTTAAGTGTCGGACTTCGGCTCAGGTCATGATCTCACAGCTAGTGGGTTCGAGCCCCACGTCGGGCTCTGTACTGACAGCTAGCTCAGAGCCTGGAGCCTGTTTCAGATTCTGTGTCTCCCTCTCTCTCTGACCCTCCCCTGCTCACGCTGTTCCTCTCTCTTTCAGAAATAAAAAACATTAAAAAAATTTTTTAGTTTAAATTTTGGTTCTTAAATCTATTGAAGTAGGGGTGCCTGGGTGGCTTAGTCGGTTGAGCGTCCGACTTTCGCTTAGGTCATGATCTCACGGTTTGTGGGTTTGAGCCCCCCATCGGGCTCTGTGCTGACTGCCAGCTCAGAGCCTGGAGCCTGTTTCTGAGTCTGTGTCTCCCTCTCTCTCTGACCCTCCCCTGCTCACGCTGTCTCTCTCTCTCCTAGAAATAAATAAAAATATTAAAAAAAAAAAAAAATCTATTGAAGTAGACTCCAGGAGTCAGGAGGCCTGATTTTTTCTTATGTTACTCTTCATTTTGACATTGTTTTAAATTTATAGAAAAGTTATAAAAATGGTAACTTTATACAGATTCACTAAAAGTTTGCATTTTTGCCTCATTAGCTCTTATATTCTATAATATGTGACATATACATATATGTATGGTATATAAAGTATATAATATATACATGTATGCATGTGTACATACATATGTATAATAAATTCATTTTTATAGATACATTTTAGATATATTTTTGTACATACATGCAATTTTTCCCCTAAATCATTTGAGAGTGATAGAGACTCTAAATATTTGCCTAAATATATTACAGTATATCATTTCCTAAGAGGAAAGATACTCTCTTACACATAAGACAATTATCAAATTTTTTAAAAATTAATATTGATAGAATACAGTTATCTAAACCACAGACTATTTAAAGTTTGGTCAATGATCTCGATGTGGTCGCTCTTATATCCTTGATTTTTTTTTTTTAAGTATAGGCTAGCTACTTTCTGGAATGTCCTTCAAATTGGGTTTGCCTAATATTTTCTTATGGTTAGATTCTGTGTATGCATTTTTGGCAGGAAAACAACAAAAGTAAGATATTCTTCTCAGTGCATCATGTCAGGAGAGACATGATGACACTTTATACCAACATCTGGGACAGTAACTTTGGTCACTTGGTTATTGGTGCTCAACTAAGTTTCTCCATTATAAAATTACTTTTTCCCCCTTTGTGATCAATAAGTAATTTGTAATGAAATCCTCTTAGACTATGTAGGTAACTTGTTTCTCATCCAGACTCTTTTTTTCTCTAACATCCACTGGTAATTTTATACATCATTTCTTCTACATGTATTATCATTCTAGCTAAAGAAGAATTTCCCCTTCTTTCCCATTTATTAATATGAGTATAGAATTGGAATTTTTATTCTGTTCAATGGGTTCTAACATACTACAATCACTTATTTTGATGTTCAAGTTGGCCCAGATATAAGAAACCTGGATTCGAATACCCCTCTGACTCTAAGCAGCTATGGGAACTGGGGCAGGTCACATTTGCTGTTTGAATTCTAGTTTCCCATTTTGCATGACAAGGGAGCTACGCTAGAAAGTCTGTCATTTCTTTTTCTCTATGTAGGTCTCAGAGACCAAGATACTTATTTTCCTTCTCTTTCTTGCTAGAGTTTTTTTTTTTTTCATTGTTGTTTTTTTCATTGAGAGGTTTTTTTTTTTTTTTACTTGCATTTTAAAAACCACCTAAATAGCCATCTTAGTGGATAATCAGCTGAGAGCAACACATGATTAGCTAGGTCATTTATTTCTTAACAGGAGAAGGAGGAGGAGTGGAATATGGCCTTTTCTATCAAAAGGATGGAATAAATTGAAGACCTCTGACCCTCAGCAGGAAATCGTTGCCGCTTCCTCTGACAATGGCAGCTCTTCTCAGATGGGGCATTGTTCTTGAAACTAATGGTCAGAGAAGAAGTAATTCTCACCCACCTCTTCATCTTCCCTCACTTCCCCACCATTTCCCCACCCACGGAGATACCTAACACCTAAAGCTCTACGTTCTGTCTTTCCCTTACATGCTTTATGACCAGGGTGGATTTGGTTTCCTTAATGAGAACTGGCAGGGTGATCTGGAGAGGAAGTGACATGCGAGGTCCTTTTGTGCTCTCCACTGACTCTATTATAGACTAACAGAAGTAAGGTTTCTGTTCATGACTGCATGGTTAGGGTGTCATGTATGGTGTGTGTGCGTGTGTGTGCATGCCCACACAAACATGCCCATACACATACTCTGTAGGAAAGACCAATTAATGACTAATTTTTCCTTTGTGCTTTACATTTTTTAATTAATTTTTTAATATGTATTCATTTTTGAGAAAGAGAGAGCGCAAGTGGCAGAGGTAGACAGAGAGGGAGAAACAGAATCTGAAACAGGTTCCAGGCTCTGAGCTGTCAATACAGAGCCCAATGTGGGGCTCGAACCCACAAACCATGAAATCATGACCTGAGCCAAACACAGACGCTTAATTGACTGAGACACTCAGGTGCCCTTCTGCTTTTTTTTTTTTTTTTAAATTAGATGGCTGTGGCATGTACATTGCTCTTTAACTAAGTTACAATTTTATTCTTTGCAATGCTGATGAAACTAATTAGGACCATTTTTTAATTAGAATTAAGGCCAAAGGAACAAAGGTAGAGAAACATAATGAGTGTATATATGATCCTTTAGAAAATGTTTCCCTTGGTCCTTTACTATCAAGGATTTCTGGCAGTTTTGCTTTCTCATTCTTCCAGGTCATGCCCAGGTCAATAATGGAGCAGACCAAACAGAAAGGATTTGTTCTTTGTTTCTTTGCTTTAAATATTCCTATCGGCTTCCTAGTGTACTATCAATCTCACTATCAAAATAGTCCTTACCTCCTCTTTCTGAAGACTATGATTTAGGGAGGAGAAGAGGGAGAAATTATTTACAGACATTTAGGGGCTTTTGTTCCAGGCAAAAAGAAGCCCTAGGAAATAAGTTTCCTATGACCCGATTCCCTGTCATTTGAAAATACAGACATTTTTGGTTTGCTAACTTCCCTAGACATTCCTTTTTTTCCCCCCTCTGAGTAATTCTGTGGAGAAACCTACATCAATCTAATTAGCAAGAGTACAAAAGAGTTTAGGTGAGCTCCGCAACAAATCAGAAACCAAACAATATTTTAAAATGCTAAGAATATGGCAATCATGTAGCTTTGATTCCACCCACTCAGCATGTTAGTGTAGCTGATCTTTTGACTAAGCCAGCAATCTGCACCAATGTTTCTGAATGGAGGAGCTTCTAGAGTCTAATGACTCCGAGAAAATGAGTTATTCTTGTTATCAAATGGGGACAGTTGCCATTCATGCATAGAAGAAAGCAGATCTATTGTAGGGCATGAAATTAAATTTTCCAGGTAGCAGCAAGTAATTGATACCACGGGGTGACCTTTGCCCACGGCAGCCAATTTCAATCTGTAGGGAACAGCAATAGGGCCAGCTACTCTGTTTGACCCCCACAAGCTGAGCTTGAAAAGCCAGATATTCGAGTAACTTCAATTTCTCTCCTAAATGCTCCTCATTTTTGCTACCTTTGTTCTCTCAGCCTTTGTTCTACCTCGTATTTCCCTGATGGTCTCATACATTTTTTATGAAATGATTAACTAGTCCACCTGAGACACTAAGTGAGAATCAGATTTATCAATTTACTCTGTGGTTCAGAGTTTTGGGGGGCTTTGTTTTCTTGCTTTTTTGTTTTTGTGGGTTTTTTTACAAGACACTAATTTTTATGGGTTTTCAGATCCTAGTTTATCATCGGGAAGGGTTTTGGAAAATAGAATAAGGTAAGGCTAGAGAAGCCACATCACCCTTTTTCTTATGGGATCCTCACTTATATATTTGAAATTGTTTTTTTTTTTTCCTGCATCATGGAAGAGCATCTATCACCAAGAATGAGTTTTAAGAGGAGTATTAAATTTATTTCATCATAAAAAAAAAAAAAGAAATTATGTGCCTGTCTTTTGGAATTGTTCAAAAACTAAATTGGAAATTTACTCCATAACCTATTGCTAGTCTTGAAAATTTTAACATTGAGTATGCAATAGCTCCCAAATTAGGATTATTTGGTTCAAAGCTCCAGACCATTTCAAACCCCTCAGGTAAGGAAAATGGACTGAAAGCCCGAATGTAGCAATTTGGGGCATAAATTATGTAAGTGCAAAATGCAGACCAGAAGATCACAGCTCCTTGGGCCAATTTAGATTTTAATCAGATTTTTCATTCCAACTTTAATTAAAGTGTTTGACTTGGAAAAATGGCTATTAGAAAAACTGACTGCCAGTGAAGCAAAAGGGAAAAAGTAATTGGAAAAAAATGTGCCCTGACTGCTCTGAAGATTCATAGCATATGTTAGAAAGGGAGCAGAAGAATGCTTTAATGAACTATTCTAACATATAGCACTATCTCTCTCTCTAGACATACAGAAGAATGTGTGTTGTGTTTTTCTCCTTCTATACTGATGTAAGTGAAAATAAAAACATTTTTTGTTTTAAAATTTAAACTCTCATGATATCTGCCAACTAACAGGCTATAGCTTATGAACTTCCTCTGCCTCCTTTGGTCAGGCTAATTTCTGTAACAATGAATCAATCAGCTTATATGTGTTGAGTCTTTACTGGCTCAGAAACTAGGAAGATTCTTAAATAAGTACTGAACAGGGTTCTTGGAAAGCTTGTCATCTTACTGAAGAAAGAGATGGGAAGAGCCTAAGACAATCAGATCTCCAGCCTAAGAAACTGGATGGCACATTTCTGATGCTTGTAAAAGTTGAGATAAGGGGGCATCAATCTTGTTACAGCAACTCCACTTGTGTCTACAAAGTGGAGATTGGAAGATGGACATAATTTGGGTAGGTACAGAGGTGTCCCAAGTTACCCTGATGCAGGGGACAGCTAAGTGCGCTGAGGCGGGGCAGGGAAGCCAACCCTGACCAGAATGGAGAGTTTGTACGGGGGACTGGAGGGACAGAAGTTAAACTGACCTGGACCCTGAACACCAGACAAAGGCATTTATATAAAATATAATGTATCTCACATTCGTTAGGTGCTATTACTTTCTGTCTGGGCTTTGACTATATTATTTCAGTGCTATATCTCTATTCTATAGGTGCTGGAGATCTACTGGTGAGAGGATTCAAGATTTAGGAAGAGCAGTCTGGTGGTTTATTAAAGTTGCATTGTTGGGGGGGCAGGGAGCTAAGAGACTACTGTCCTGACCAGGGAAAAGGTGGGCCTGTCTGGGCTGAGATGGATGCAACAATGATTCGGACGCAACAATGATTCAGATGCAATGATGGTTCAGAAGAATCTGAACCACTATGACTTAGCAAGAAACATTGGACATTTTCTACAGGCCATCCTGGAGGTAAAAAAAAGTCAAGAAGACTTGGAAGGGAGGGGGAAACTCACGGTCACATCAAATCCAAGAAACAAGAACACATGGCCGTACTTTAGGAAGCAGAGATGGGAGCTCTATTACACCTGGCTCGGGAAGGCAGAGACTGGCGTGGCCGGTGTGGGCAGGAGTAGCAAGAAAGCTTCACCTAGAAGATGACATCTAGCTGGGGTTGCAAGGACAAATCAGATTTTGCCAGGCAGAGAAGAAAGAAAACAAAAAAGCAGAGGATCAAAATTAATTGGGAAGACAGGCCAACATTAAAGACAGAAATTTCAAGACTGAATTAAAGAGCTGCCACCATCTTCTTTAGTCTTATACTTCCCATCTCTGGGACTTTCTGAACGTAAAAAAAAAAAAAAAAAAATTGAAGAAAGGATCACATAACATACTTTGGTAAACACCAAAACACGTAGAGATCAAGAGGCAGAGTACCTCGGTCTGCTGGGCAAGGTTTCGATGCTTGCGCTTCATTAGAAAGAACAATCGCAAGGGGCTCCTGGGTGGCTTAGTCGGTTAAGCATCCGACTTTCGCTTGGGTCATGATCTCACGGTTAGTGGGTTCGAGCCCCGCGTCGGGCTCTGTGCTGACTGCCAGCTCAGAGCCTGGAGCCTGTTTCAGTCTGTGACTCCCTCTCTCTGACCCTCCCCTGTTCACGTTGTCTCTCTCTCTCTCTCTCTCTAGAAATAAATAAAACATAAAAAAAAAAAAAAAGGAAGAAAGAACAATCGCAAGAAGTGAGAGGAGAAAAGAAGTGAGGCAAGAATGGGAGCAGATGAGAAGGCACACGTCTCTGCAATGACTGCTACGTCACGGTAAGCCAAGAAGTGACACAGCCCGTGGCTTGACGAGGGCAAGGGGTCTCCAGGCAAGCTTTATGAAAAGCCCTACTTCAGAACAGTCCATCAGAGGGAGGAGCAGACAGAAGGTCCCGCTGATGACTCTCTCCTGCCTCCATTTTCCCATTTATCAAATAAACCCCATGGGAGTTCGCTTCCTCTATTTCTGTGTTGGGTCATCTGGTCTCTTTCAGCAACAGAGCCCTTTTAAGGGAGGAGATCTGGTAACCTATGGTGCGGCAGTCTATGGGATCAGAAGTGAAGGAAGAGCTGAAGACAACACAGGGGCAACCATGAGATCCAACGTGAAGTCTTGCTCCTCAGCTATCAGTCTAGGGGCCAAGGGTCCAGGGCACAGGTAAAGCCAGGAGAATCTGATGAGGCCACTAGGATGTGTCCTATACTAGACATATCATTACTACACATAGATCTCATAATTATTATGGTTAGTCCTTCCTTATGCCAAGAAATTTCCAGACCCATTGCTTCTTTGATTTCTCCTTTCTGTATCCCTAATGTGCCCAAGTACTCAGATATTCTACAGGGGCAACTTGAAACAAGAAAAAGTAAAACTATGTCAGTTAACACTGTCACATAGAATCTCACTGACAAAACTAGTTAAGCAAGATAGAGATGAACACAGACAGACGACATTAAGGGGTGGGGAGAGAAGTAGGTTCCAGATCTTATTTCTGAAGCTCAGTTTTCAGCAAAATTTGTTTTTAATTTTTAAATGGGGGGAGGCGGCAATGGAGGACTGTGTCCATTTCCTTGAAACGTGATCCTCTTCTCAGGAGAAGAACAAGGAGGCGGGGGGGAGATTGACCAGGAAGATGAGGCACACAGGCACTATGAAACACAAGTGTTTACAGTCAACATCAGTGGGAAACCACACGTAACGCTGCCGTGAGACATGCTGAGATATTAACAACGCTTTCCCTCGCAGCCTGATCAGACATATTCTTAAACTTGTAAACTACTTTAGGACAAACCCTTAAAAAAAAATGATACCAAAATCAGTGCTTTGTGTTCAGACGCGTAAATGGTCTATGTGGCAACCAGCCCGTGAAAACGATCACAAGCCTTCTTTCAAAGGTTGCTCTTAAACTTGAAAATGAGGATATTAGCAGCAATTGAGTGGAAGCCTCATGTCCATCTGAACTATGGCTCTGCTGGGTCCCTCCTAATTAACCTCTGTCCTGCTGACTATATAATTCAGCAGAGGCTTCTCTTTTAAGTTAACTCAGTCTGTCGACTCATTTAAGCTAATCCTTCTAGTGCTTTGCAAAGAATGAAATGGAAAAGATTAGCAGTACCTGAAGCTACAAATGGGAAGGCTATTTAGGTAGAAGAGGAACCACCATTTTCCCCTTTTGTCTGTTTGAGCCCCCTGTTTTTTAGGCTGTCCAATATAACTAATTAGAAGAGAAAATTTTAAAGACCCCATCTTGCTGTGCTTAAACACCCCATGTAATTACTTTTTTGGTCTAAACAGACTTGGTACCATGTGAAATTTTACCTGATGTTTACATCTTTCTTCCAAGTTCATTTTCATAACACCTTTACAATTTTTGCTGTATTCCTGCATCACAATGAAGGTGACATACTTTGAAGAAGTAAATAGCTTTTCAGTCTTACCTAAGCAACGGTATTGTGAAATTTCAGTTTTGATGTGCTCTGTATGTGTGGGTGTGCATCTGTGCATGTGTCATTTAAAAGATGTATACAGTAAAGCCTTAGATTGCAAGTAACTTGTTCTGCAAGACAAGCAAAAACTTTAATAAATTTTAACCGGATAAACTAGGGATGCCTTACCACATGAGTAGTACGTGATGCCGAATGTCACATGATCACAACTGAGCCACTGGTTCTTTTCTTTCTCTCACTCTCTCTACAGGATTGTGGGTGATCATCTCCCAAGCTCAGATGCTCAGTCTCAGGCCACAGTTGGCAGAAATCAGTGATTTTTTTTCAGAATGCTAGTAAGTGCCCACAACTGACACTAGTATAATTTTTTGTCACTTCAAAGCACCTATGGACAGTCCCTTGCTTCTCCACACAAGAGAAAGCTGAGGAATGCTTTGTTCCACTCTAGGTCATTGGACAGGTTCCTTGTTAAAGTTGCATTAAAGAGAAAAAGATTCCATTGAGCCAAGAGATAGCAAGGATTTCACTAGTGATAGTGAAAGTCGTCCCACACAATAACCCTGCGCTCTCGTCTCCCTCATACCAGTCACGAAGGTTCTCAAAGGTAAACACAGGTGTCTTTATATTTTGATTTTCTTTATTATTTTATAATATATTCCAGTGTTGTAATCATTTTTATATGAATATTTTTGGGTTGTGGGATGAGTTATCTGAGTTTCCATTATTTCTTATGGGGAAATTTGCTTTGATATACAAGTGCTTTGGTTTACAAGCATGTTTCTGGAATGAATGATACTCGCAAACCAAGGTTTTACTGTAATCTCATCTCATCCAAATGTTCTAGGGTCTTAAAGAATAACGAGGTTTGGATGGGGCACTCTTTAGAGCACTGAAACAGTAAAATGGAAGGAAAAAACAGAATCAGAAAACTACATTCCTAGAAATGTGTGGGAGTCTAATCTGTGTTTATTTGTTTTTGAAAGGGAAACGTTGCTGTATTTGCCACCTGACCTGAACCTTTAATCTATCTGTGTACTAAGAAATACTCTATAAATCTCTATCTATATTCACACTTATTCATATTCTTAATGTTTTTTTCTAGTAAATCTATACATAACCAACCAAAAAAAAGTTAGTCATATACTAATCATATAAAATCATCCCACATTCTGTATTTTGTGAAAAATGGTTCATGAATTTAGTTGGTTAATTTGGAGAGAGTAGGGGAGAGTTCTTTGACATGTGACCTCAGTCCAAAGGGTTACTACCGCTGAATCTCCAACCTTATTATTCCTCATTTCCTGGAGATCCAATCACTCAACATGACACACTCGTTATGTGGATACAGCAGATCCATCTGTTTGATCCATTGCAGAAAGCGCAGTTTCTCAGACCTTCTGCCATGTTTTTCTATAGGGCATCTAGCCCCAGGTTATTCTCCTTAAAGAGAGTCATACAGAAAATCAGATGGGTAGACAGACTCTTAAACACCACAGCATTCGTGAAAATAATGTATGGTCTGGATTCAGAGCAGGAAGAGAGAAGGAGTTCTACTTTCAGAATAGTGGTGAGAGGAGCTTCATGAACTCATTCCCCAGCAACCATAACTGGTGAAAACTATTTTTAAAAGCAATCATAGAAAGTCTCTGCAAATCATCCAAAGGACAAACATCAATTAAAATACATTAATTCAAGGGGTGCCTTGGTGGCTCAATCAGTTTAAGTATCTGACTTCTGCCCAGGGCATGTTCTCATGACTCATGGGTTCGAGCCCCACATCAGGCTCTGTGCTGACAGCTCAGAGGCTGGAGTCCGCTTCGAATCCTGTGTCTCCCTCTCCCTCTGCCCCTTGCCAACTAACTCATGCTCTGTCTCTGTTTCCCTCTCTCTCAAAAATAATTAAGCATTAAGAATTAAAAAAAAAAAAAACACGTTAATTCAAGGATCTCTACTAAACCTTAGGGCAGTAATAGTCTGTGACCCTTAAGCCACAAGCCATGCTCTCTCTCTACTACTGCCTTCCAACAGCTGAGAGAAGTGGATGTTCCACACTGCACAGGTATGGCCAAGAAAAAAGGGATCTCTATCCCTTTATCTCCCAGTCAAGGGATACAGTATCTCATTGAAAAGAAATGGCCACCAGGTTTCTCACTCCCTTCAGCAATGACTTGCAGATAGTAGGTTCCTGGAAAGTGTGGATATGAAGATGCTCCCTTCCTTCCCCTAGCCCTCCACTCATAAGGGAGAGGTCCTACCTCAGGCATGGCAGTGCCAGAATTTTGGAGCTCCAACTGTTCTTGTCACAGCTTACTCTTAGGGTGGACATCACATGCTGGGAGAAACAAACTGAGAAGGTGACACGTACCTGCCCAGCACCCTACTCTCAAGGCAAAGGTGGGACACTCTTTCCACCTCTGGAGCAGTAGCTCAGAGATTTTTGCCAGGGAGGAAGGCAGTCCACAAGAACAGAGACTTCTGAATGTCTTCCCAAAAGAACTGACTTTATTTGAAACAGAGCATGGGGGAGGCTCAAGCCTAAGGATGCTAAGATATTGGAGATGGGGGAAGAGGGGAAAATGCATGATGGGCACTGAGGAGGGCCCTTGTTGGGATGAGTACTGGATGTTGTATGGAAACCACTAAGAGGCAGCTGGTAGCTCTCTGAGAATGACAAACTAAACTAGTAGGGTGGCTAGTTTAGGAGAGAGAACAAAGGAAAGAGATAGGTAAGGAAAGCCCTTCTGGGGTCAGAACATACCTCAAAGATTGTGCCCGAAAAAGGTGCGGAATTTAATAAGATCAGACCAAGAATCAGTCCATGCTCCAGGCATTATCAAAAACAGTAGTGCAATCAGCCAGTGACTAGGGGACACATGGTATTGTTTAATTAGAGCTCGGAAACAATAAGATGGAAAGAACACAGCATCAAAAAGTTCTATATTCCTGGAAATATTCGGGAGTCAAACTAGTTTGTCCTTAATGGAAAACACTGCAGTAGTCTCTAGGCAGCCGCGATGAACTCTGAATACATGCTGGCTGGTAGGAAGCCCCACACCCCCAATCTCCACACAAGGACCTGGGGCCATACTGTGCCTCTAAAACTGTCAAGGAACATAAGCCTAAACAGGTGTGAGTGTTGCTAGTTTCCTGAACGTCCTCAGAAGCCCAAGGCTCCCTCATTCCATGTGTGGGAGACTCTTTATTGGATGGAAAAGAGTGGAAGAAAGAAAAGGAGAGGAGAATTCAGATCCAAGCAGTTGCACAGCCACCTCTGGTGTTTATTATCACGGCTCCCAGAGAGATGTACTGCTGACCTCCTAGCTTGTCCTCACTTTTAACTTGTTCAAGAGCCAGTGCATACTCTGGACTATAAGAACACACGTGTGGATAGAAGCACAAATATGCATACGGAGTTAGATCAGGACATACACGTACACACATATGAGGGGAGGCTGTAATGCAGTGTGATGGAGAGTACCTCTATCTAGAATAAGACTTAACGGGTCCAAACTCTGACTTTGCCTTTTACCAGCGTAGGACGATGTAGGTGCTCCCTCTGTGCCTTGGCTTCCTCATTTATTAGTGGAGAAGAAAATAATACCTACCTCTGTGATCGCTATAACAGATGAGAAAATGAATACAGTGTTTGGCACATAGCAGACATACAATGTTAGTTATTAATATTATAAATAGCATTAGGTATACAACTTACGAAAATCTCATTTTCGTCCAAACATTGCAGTTTGGACTTGATGCCTCTGTTTTAAATTTTAAACACAAATAAAAACTCCAAGTAGTCACACAGAATGACAGAATTCATATAACAAAAGTTCTGTTTCTTTGACTTTACAACCACTGTGCTTTCATTGTTTATTTCAAATCTACTGTTTAAATGCAACCATGTGTGGTGCACAGGGGTGGGTTGGAGATAAAAATTGTGCTCTGAAGGCAGTCGAAAAGATTTTGAACCATAAGGGGCTTGTTCTCAAAACACATGTAGCTGAGTGTGATTGTGGAGGAGAATGATTGTATAACTGGGAGAACTGGACCTTAGTTCCATGTAAAATGCAACAATTATTAAAGGATAAATAAAATTGTACGTGTGCTAAAGCTTACACATACATTGTTAAAATCAAGAGTAACCTCAATAATTGTTTCACAGTTAGCCCAACAAAAAGCTATTTTGGTGGGGGGACAAGTATTTTTTTTTAAATTACCTGCAGACGATGCACCCACGCTCTCACTGCCAGCACTCGGTGTGACCACGCCCTCTCCCTCTCCTTGGTTGGCCATCGCCACCAGCAAAGTAGGAAAGTTCCAGTTCTACATCCTTATCAACATTTGGTATCATCAATTTTTAAAAATTTTAGACATTCTAGTGGGTAGTCTAGTGGGATATCTAACTTGTTTTCATTTGAATTTCCCTGTATTTAATGATATTGAATACTTTTTCATGTACTTTTGGTCATGTATATATATTTTTGAGAAGTATGTTAAGTTTTTATTGGAGCTGTTCAGCTTTTTATTCTTGGACTATAAGAATTCTTTACATATTCTGTTCAAGTCCTTTGTCATATATATATTTTTTACAAATCTTTTTTCCCAGATCGTGGCTTTCCTATTCATTTTCTTAATGTTATCTCTAAACAGTGTTATCTTCTGTAGTAATTTCTCCCTTTTCGTTCTGTCTTTGGGGTATAATTGATAAATTCTTTTTTTTTAATCTTTTATTCTAGAAGTCTGTCAGTATTAGGAATATTTCTAAAGAAACAACTTTGAGGCTTGGTCAACCTCTATTCCTCACTTGTGAGCCTAAGAGTATATACATATGTGCTATTTTATTCATTTCTGTTCTTTATTATTTCCTTCTTTGAATGTTGTTACCCTTTTTCCAACTTGGGAGTTAAACCCTCGGCTAATTTTTGCTTTTAACCATTCTTATTTCCTGATAAATATGCTTAAAGCTACATACACTGTAGTTACTTTGTAACTAATTATTGCTGATCTGCAGAAAAGTATACTCACATTTGTAGACATATAAGCTAGTCAATGCCTTTACTGTCCTTTCCTATCCATTCTAATAATTAGAGAAATATCAGTTTTAAAATACCCTCTCAAAAACAAAAATTGCGTTTCTTTTCAGAGTAAAGAGAGGGAAAGCCCTTATTTGTATGTATTAGGGGCTTTGCAATCTTCTCTGAGAGTATATAGGTCATTATACTTAATATCATTTTCCCACCATAAATGTAATACATAGTGGAAACTACAGATGAAAAATTTTTAATGTTAATTAAATCAAGGGGCATCGCAATGCTTTGTGATATCCAAAGTTTATATTTTTGTATACACACACATACACACACACACACACACCTGCATGTAAGGAGATTCGCTTATGTCTAGAAAGGGTTCATCACTGAATTTCAGACATGACTAGACATGTCCAGTAGCCTTGACACAACAGCCAACCAAAATGATTGAGTGTTTTTACAGTCATTTGTGGACACACACAGAGCAGAGAAAAATTTGAATCACCCAAATAAATACAACCACACCTGAGGTCAATTGAGACAACACTGTGCCTTCTTATTCCAACTCACACAGAATGACCAGAGAATGGAAAAGCAAGGGACAGGGCAGCCTAGCGCAAATAGCACAAGCTCTGGGGTCAGGTGAACGTTTCAATCCAAGCTCTGGGTACTTGTTAGTGAGGTGGCTTAGGCAAATCTGAACAGTTCTGAACTTCATTTTCTTTTCTGTATACTAAAGAAAATAGAATCTACTGGGGGAGGGAGTTGTTTTTCGAATTTAAGATTATAATCTATCTGGGGTGTGTAGGTGGGTGTATATGTTTATTTTCCTTAGGAGCAATGGTTCAGGATTTGCTAATTAAGCTCACTGCAACTTTATAGAGAACAGAACTACTGAGAATAAAGAGAATCAACTATACATTTTTTTTATTGTTTTTTAAAAATATTTATTTTTTGAGAGAGAGATTGCAAATGGGGAAGCAGAAGAGAAAGAGACACAGAATCCAAAGGAGATTCCAGACTCTGAGCTGTCAGCACAGAGCCTGACACAGGATTCCAATCCACTGACTGTGAGATCATGACCTGAGCTGGTCCACCCTGAATCAGCGGAGCCACCTAGACGCCCCCTGACTGTACTTAAATAACACATTGTTTAATTTGCCTGATTTGGGCTTTAGAAAAATGGCCTCATACTGTATGCAATCTTGTAAAACCTAGGGCTTTTTTCCTTCTTCACTAAATATTGTTTATGAGATTCTGCATTATGTATATACTACTCTTATTCATCTATTCTCACTGCTGTAGAGTACTCCATGATCATGTTCTAGTCTTAAATCTGCCTACTGATGACCTTTCAGAATGTTTGGCTAGGTTTTTGCTCTCACAAACAGTGTGCTTGGGCCATTCTTGTAGATATACCAGAAATTACCAAGGGGCTATGTCCCAAACAGAATTACTAGGGAGTCAAAAAACACCAATAATTTTCCAGTGTGGTAGTGCCAGCTCACACCCACTCCAGAGTGTAGCAGCAACCTCTTTGTCTACACTCACATCAGCACTTGAGACTGTCAGATTTCTCAATTGTTTGCTAATCTGGTAAAAATTAGATTGTTCTTTGGGGTTTTAAAAAAAAATTTTTAATGTTTTATTTATTTCTGAGGGGGGCAGAGTAAACAGGGAGGGGTCAGAGAGAGAGGGAGATACAGAATCTGAAGCAGGCTCTAGGCTCTGCTCAGCACAGAGTCCAATGCGGGGCTCGAACCCACAAACCGTGAAATCATGACCTGAGCTGAAGTTGGATGCTTAACCAGCTGAGCCACCCCAGGTGCCCTTGTCCTTTGGGTTTAATTTCTATTTTCTGCCTACTAGTGGAACTCCGCATTTTGCCCTGTATGTATTCCTCATTTGTCTTTCCTTTACCATAAAGTATCTATTTCTGTCATTTACCTAGTTTTTCTATTGGGTTGCTTTATTTTTGTTGATTTTATACCTTTATTAATTACCTGTCCTCAATACTAAACATATGTTGGTTTAGCTCTTCTACAAGTTTGAATCTTACCTCTTTGCTTTCTTTGGGGTCTCATGCGATCATCAGAAATTTTTCATTTTAGTTCCACTATTCTTTTATTTCTATGGTCCCAGCAATCTATCCCCATTCTGTCTCTTCTGGGCAGTCAATCACAACTGAGACCAATATTTTCACCTGTCTGGTACTCCTCAGGAGCAAACCTAAAGATCACCACAGTCTCACTGCTCACAGGGAAGCAAAACAGACTTGGCTCCAGCTTACCAAAACAACAGAAAAAAAATGTATTTCCCTTCAAAAAGAAAAAACCTTGAAATTAGACTGGCAAACCCAGCTGTCTGGCTACCTTTCCTGACCTCCAAGCCATCCTGCCTTAATCCAGCTTCTCCTGCGTGGCTTTCTCATTCAGATTGCCCCCTGCCACTCTCTGCCTGTGTGCCAACTACCATAAATCATTTTCTTTAGGGCTCTCCTGATGAGGAATAAATGCGGTAAACCTGGCTCTTTTAGCTTTTTGGGGTTCTTTAGCATGGTTATGCCCATAAGCTTGTCACCACTGAGTTCCCGTTTTGAGAGAAAAAGAGCAACCTTCTTTTTCACACTTATGTAATTCTAATTTCCAGTTATTATTCACAAGTGTGTGTTCAAAGAGGAAATCAGGTGATTTTTTCCACCTACTTGGACCAAGCGTTTCCTAGAATTTATGAGCAAGCGGCCCTAAGAGAGAAGAAAAACGGAGCTGGGAAGGGAGGCAGAAAAGAGGAAAGGATCTTGTTAATGATCCACTTCGTCCCCTTCTCAGGGCAGCTTTCAAAGGGAATCATGGAGCCTGGTTCCTGTCTATTCTTTGTACATGTCCCCTCTCTCACGAGGTGTGTGTGTGGAGAAGTGAACCTGAGAAAGCGCCTCCATATTCTTGGGCTTCAGTGGTTTAGACACAGTTTCGTACATAGAAGCAAGGATGCCGAGAAAGAAAGGAAAAGAAAAAAAGGTTTGAAAACCAGTTCCTTTCTCGAAGAAAACCTGCCATCTGAGGGGTGCTCTTTCTCTGGTTGGTCTGTGAGCTTGTGTTTTCAGAGGCCCAGGCCTTGTTTTCCAGATAGGCCATCCTAGTTCTCTAATGTCCCCTCCCTGCCAAGTCTCACTTAGGGTCCGATGTGTTGAAACAATAACCGAGAGTGCAGGGTGCATGCCTGGGAGTCTGGGGAGGGGGGCAGTGGGGGGTGTAGGCAGGAAAGGGGTTTCCCAGCTTTGTGTGAGAAGGTGAAAATGAGGTGGCAGCTTTAGCAGATGATTCTGGACCCTTTTCTTCCTGCCAGAGTGCAAGTGCCAGCTGAGGCCCCATACCTTATTTCATTGTGTGAAGACAGGAAAGAGATCTCTCAATTATCTTCAAATTAACTGCCTCTTGCCATTATCTGTTCCCTGAGGACCAATCAGAGAGTGGGTTTGAAAAGGCTGGGAGCCAGCCTACCACTTCAGCCACTCTCTGGGATCCCTTCCCAGCGACCCCCTCCCCTACACACACCCAGCCAAAATCATCTGTGGCTGCCATTGCTCATGACAAACTTTAATGCTTTAATTAGGAAGCATCTGTGTGTCCACTCTTCACAAACACCATATGGTGCTCAGTACGAAATAGGTTTCATTTTCATGAAGGCAAAGCCTTAGGAAAGGGCACTATTCTGAATATCGATTGTTGTTTGCACATTGGGCGAAGAATAAATTTGCTGTACTTCAGACAGACAACAGTGTTTGAATGAAGCAGTTTGTCTACCTGGTGTAGGGGATAAAAAAAAGTCGTCCCTTCTTACCTTCTAGGTTCTTTGGCCTGTCTAGTAATTAAATTGCTGTAAGAGAGATTAACAGGAGAAACACAAATTTAATTATGTAGCTACGGGAGCACTGTAAAGATATGAAAACTCAAATGGCAGCCAGGTATTTGAGACATCCTTAACATCCTAAGCTAAGAAGAGGGGCAGAGGTCTGGGGATGCGAAGGGGAGAAAAGCCACTCCCAGGAAGGCAGGAAAACAAAGGTTGCCCTGTTACGCAGAGAAGTATGTTAGGTAAAAGGTACCTCTGGTAATAGCTTTATTCCGGTACATGCTCCCTTTCCAGTGTAAATTTAGGCTGCTGAGGGGGAGGTAAAACGCTTCTGCTGGGTTTTGATTGCTTTTAGCTCTCAAAATAATCTTTATGCCAAAGAAACATATTTTGGGGTAGCAAATCTGCTCCCTTTTGCTGGCACAACTTGGAGGAAGAGATGTCTTATATTAGAATAAAGCAGAACTCTACTTTTAAGGCTCAGAGATTGAAAGCCCCTTAGAAGTATGTTCCAAGAATCCTCTAATCAGTCTAAAGATTGAGGATAAAAGATGATCTGTACTAACATTTCCAATTTTAAACAGAATGATCAAATAGCCATCTCTCACGGGTTTAATATAGAAAATCTGGGGCCCAGTCTCTAAATGTTGGAAAGGCCCCCACTTACCAAAGCAGTCTGCCTGCCCTGCTCTGAAGAATGCCTTTTTGAGGGCAAACTGGATGGGTAAAGTCAAGTACTTCGCTTCTTTGACGGCCATAAACTGACTTGGGAAACTTGGCCCTACGGGATCTGGTCTTTGGATTTGTTTTCCTTTCAAATATTGTGTCCCTACAATAACAAACCTAAGCTTTCCCAAGTTCACATTTCTCTGAAATTAAAGAGCTTACACCAGGCCAAATTTTGAGATCTTTTCTCCAGTGAGGAATAAGAGGAGGTACAGGCCAAATTCCAACATGGGACTTTTCCTGCTTTTATGCAAATCACTCAACATGCAAATGATTAAATAATTAAACCACGATGCTGTTTCAATAAGCCATGTATGTTTTCTTCGCTGCCCAGGTCAGCTACCATTCTTTTGTTGGAAGCAAGAGAAAAGGGTTATGAAAAGTCCCTCCAGAGGGTTAGGGATTGGACTGGGAAGGGCTGTAATTACTCATTTTTGTTTTAAAATAAATAAAGCAATGGATGCTGTGGAGTGAACACCATCTCCCTGTTCCCAAATGAGAAGACTGGTTTCTTTCTTCCTGGTCACCAGGGCCCCTGTTCTTCACTCCAGCCCGGGTGTCAGTCACCTCAGTTTCCTCTCAGACTCGACTACATAATTATGAGCTACCACATGTGGCTTCTGAGACACAACTTTAATTATCCAAACTCAGAGCACACAACAGACTCTGAATTGACTGAACAAAGCCTATTAGAAGGTGATCCCCTGTGGTCACATTGCAATCATTATCAAGGGCCATGGCGGCTGTGGAATTATCTCTGCAATATCTCACTAACCTTCGATGCTGAAGTCACGTGAAGGATGATTTGTGCCATAATCTCATTTCCTTTAGTGGTGTGACAGCAAAAATTAAGAGCGGGGGTGGAGGGGTGGGGTGGGTTGCTGCCTGGCTCTGGCCAGAATCTCAATGCAGAAGACCACCACAGATGTGCACACACAGCACACACAGCAATTATTGCTGATACCCTCTATCTTTACACCCAGCAAGCTTGGGGCTGGGAACTGAGGGGGTTTACCACTCTCAGAGTTAGCCACCGAGGCACCCAGCAAGAGCAGCGTAAGGCCCTGGAAATGCACATAGAGAAGAACCACTCAGCAAAGTGGTCCAGCATGTCCTTTCCCCAAAGAAGATTTTCCTACAAGCATAGTTATTCCACTGCAATGACAAATTTTGAAATAAAGGGCATTAATGAGATGCTCGTGGGACTTTTCTTTGCTATAACTAAGAATACTTGGCCCACTCAAGACGCTGGCACTTGGATAGCTCAGTTGGTTACACATCTGGCTCTTGATTTTGGCTTAGGTCGTGATCTCCTGGTTGGTGAGTCTGCCCCCATATCAGGCTTGTTGCTGACAGTGCAGAGCCTGCTTGGGATTCTCTTTCTCCGTCTCTCTCTGCCCCTCCCCTGTTCATGCTCTCTTTCTTTTTCTCCCTCTCTCTCTTTGTCCCTCCCTTGCAGTCAATCTCTCTCTCTCTCTAAAATAAGTAAATAAAATTTAAAAAATAACATGAAGTTGATTATTCAGCTTCTGTTTGGAAAGCTCAGGTCAGCTTGATCCCATACCTTTTAATGTAACATAAAGAAAAAGTATTAACTTCTGAAATGACCAATTGTTTATTTAACAAAATTGCTTTAATGGCTTTCTTTGTATTTCATTGGCTGGACAGATAGAATGATTGAATCACAACATCGGCTCCTATGTTACACACAGGAGAAATCCTGATTTCTTATTACAGAATCTAAAGACAAATTGTAGCATTGTATTATCACAAAGCCCTTTTTCTTTCCTGTAAATCCAATCTTTTCCTTAGCACTATTATGTATTTGGAAGATGTGCTAAAACAAACTTACTTTATGACCCTCATGCCAACCCAGCTTTTCCTCATGATTTACCTGTGTTGCCACTTCAAATTGACAAACCCAGGCATTCAAGGATACACATAATGTAGACCCAGTGTATGAATCTCCTTTCTTTTCCCTTACTTACCTACATACGCCACATAAGCTGTCTAAACCAAAGTCTTCAAACGTTCATGATTTCTCACTTGGCTGTGCTCGTCCACTCTGTTCTCACAGCTAGAATGTTCTCACGTGTTTCTCTTCCCACCTCTGACTGTGACATCCTATCCCTCCTTGTGGATAATGAAATTACTTCCCTACCCCTAGCTTATTTTCCCAAGAGGTGACATTCTCACCCCAACCTCAGAAGTGCTTTTTGTAAATTTTTAATTGGGCTTAAGTTAAATGGTATTTACTTCATTCCACCATGCATTATAGTCCTCTCTGTGTTTCTGTATGCCTCTTTCCAGTGGGTAATCTTTTCAAGGACAATGACTAGGAATTACTCCTCTATTAGCTCATCTTTTCATTCATTCAAACCAGTCTATCCATTTAATAGTTACTTGTCCATTATTGGTTCAATAACATGATTGAGCATCTCCTAGATATTGGAAAATGTTTCAGACATTGAGTGTCTAAGAGTGAAAGGGATTAAATAAGACACAGTTCTCAGAGTCCCTACCACCAAGGAACTTAGAGTCAAAGAGAGAAACATTCTATGAATCAGTGTTCCTATAGAAGTGGCCCTCACAGCACACCTAGAACATGCCAAGTGGATGGCAGTTGCTCAAATTATATTTGTTGAATTTAAAGTCAGTAGTAGGGGTGGCTCAGTTGGTTAATCTTCAGTCAGTTAAGTATCTGTCTTTGGCTCAGGTCATGATCTTGCAATTCGTGGATTCAAGCCCTGTCTTGGGCTCTATGCTGACAGCTCTAAGCCTGAAGCCTGCTTCAGATTTGTTGTCTACCACTCTCTCTCTGCCCCTCCCTGCTTGCACTCTGTCTCTCTTTCAGTAAAAACAAACATTAACATTTAAATAAAGTCAGTAGTAAATTGAGTAGACTCAATTCCCCCTGAATTCATTTTAAGAGTACCTTTACCTCAATTTGCTAAGATGTGTTATCTATGATGATTCCAAAGCTATATATTTTTAGAGGTACGTATCTCCCTTTCAAGAATTCAAAAGGTAAGGGACCCAATGTAAATTCTTCATGCGTAAAACTTTCAGAGATGCTTTTGAACAGCACATTAGCTAACAGAGAGTGATGGGTGGCAAGAAGTGTGGCAGGAGAAGCTATAATAACTGTATCTTGAATACTCATGTCCCTTTTCTTTTTTTCAGCTAGCATGTGGGTGATTATCAGTCCCAGGCAATGTAACACAAAGTGTTGTGAAGGTTTGTCCTCTAGTGAGAACACTACTGGCATAAGGTTGGGGAAGTCTTCATAAAGAAATGCTTTCTGAACGGACTTTAAGAGCTCGTCCCAATGTCCATCCTGGGTTGATGTCATCATTCTACCTCTTGCATCCTTGACTCCTAGTCCTCTTCTCTCCAAGATAGAAGTCATTTTTTAATTAAGATCCAAAAGTGCCTTAATATTGTGGTTTTTACACAATTCTCTCTGCTGAAAAATTTTGTTTGTCAATGTAAAATCTTGGGTTTTCTTAATAATGTACCGATGTTGATTTCCTGGTTTTGACAAATGTACCATGGTTATGTAAGGGAGAAATTGGGGATAGGTACACAAAGCATTCTCTGTACTATCTTGCCAATTGTTCTGCAAATCTAGAATTATTCCAAACTAAAAATGTATTTGAACAATAAACAAATATACCTCCTCTAAAGGAGTCCATGATAAACAGGGATAACATTTAGAAGCAGAAACAAAATGCCTCACCCTTGCCCATATAAATCTCTTTTATGCTTACATATATCCTTGTTCCGAGCTGACGTGATGGTACAAAGCATGGATCCACTCACCCTCATCTGTAACCTCTTGAGCTCTTGAACTCTCTGAATACAATTAGAGGTCAATGTATTCTTGACTGGATTGGATGAGGTGGCCCAAGTGACATTTTGCCTTCAGGCTCTAATGGTGACTTAGGCTACCCCTGGGGTTCTGACCACAGTTCTGTCATTAGCCAGCTAAGATTGTTTTGTTAATCTAATGAATGGTTCCATAGGAAATAACAGAGTAAAGGCTTATTAAAGGTGAAGGCTTCATCCATTAAAATGTCCTTTGTCCTTAATGAAGGTCAGTGGAAGACTGATTATAGGAGGAAATCTTGCTTTATGCTCACCCATATGTCTTAATTAATCATCACGTCAGGCAAGTCGTCAGACTCGATTTGTGTTTGCCTTTATTCCTGGAAAACTTTTAGAGAGGGGATTATTGAAACAATCTTAGTATGTTCTGCCATCAGAGAACTGTTTATGACATGTAGAATTACCCAGATTATTTTAGTTTATTTTTGGAGGTAAAATATTTTCAAGTATGTAGTTTTCTTTTCATCTCCAATATCACTAAAATTTTTAGATTTGCAATGTCCAGTATGGAAACCACTAGTGTAATATGACTATTGAGCATTTAAAACATAGCTAGGCTGGGGGAACTAGGGTGGCTCAGTCGGTTGAGCATCCGACTTTGGGTCAGGTCATGATCTCCAAGTTTGTGAGTTCGAGCCCTTTGTCAGACTCTGTGCTGACAGCTCAGAGCCTGGAGCCAGCTTTGGATTCTGCATCTCCCTCTCTCAGACCTACCCGCCCCCCCCTCTCAAAAATAAACATTAAAAAAAGAATTTAAGAAGACATAGCTAGTATGAACTAAGATGTGTTATAAGTAGACAATGTACAACAATGGAATGCAAAAACTCAGATTGCCAAAACAAATGTAAATATCTCATGGATGATTTTTATGTTGACAACACACTGAAATGATCATTTTAATGTATCCAGTTAATTAAACCATATTATTAAGTTTTATTTTCTCTGCTTTTCCTTTTAAATGTGGACAGTAGAAAATTTGAAATTATTTATGTGGCTTAAATTATATTCCTACTAGATAGTGCTGCCTTAAAGTTTCTAGAAAATATGTTTTGTAACTGCCTGAGGTTATCTATTCCTCAAGCACAGTTTAGGCACTGGGGACATGATGAAAAATTTTATTTTCCTTTACTCTCCTTGATGTAATAATCAATTTAGCTCTAGCTGCTCCACTTTATTCGCAATTTAAAAAAACACAATTGTTAATCTCCATGCCGCTAAACCCTTAGCAAGAACCAGCACTACTGTCCCAGGCACTGGGGATATTCACATAAGACACCATCTTATCCTTAGGCAATTTGTTCCCGTGTCTGCTTGACCCTTTCTTCCTATTGTGAGGTCTGCTTAGAAGTCTCACCTCCACAATTAGTCACCATCTACTTTGAGATCTTCCTAGGTCTTTCAAAATTGTCCTTATCTTTTACACAAGCTTCTCTGCAGCTGACTGGGAGCTCCTTGAGAGCAAGATTTTCATCTTACTAATTGCCCCACGTACCTGCTTCAGTCCTAGGCACAGAGTAGTTGCCCCATTGGTATATATTAAATGAATTAATAACAAGAATAAAGCATGATTTATTGAACACTAATACTGTGCCTAATTAGTTTTTCTAAGTGCTTTTCCTATGATTTCTCATGAAACCTTTGTGGAAATCCTAGGAGGTAGATGCCAAAATTGCCTATGTTTTACAGATAAGGAAACCAGACTATGGGGGGGTGCGGGGGGCAGGGGCTGTAAAACATGCCAGCTCTCACACAGGTGGTCAGTGATGGACCTAGATTTAAATGAAAGCAATGTTGTACAATCAGAGGGAGGTGGCAGGAAGCAGTTTAGAAATTGACTTGGTAAGGCTCGAGACGCCATGCTTCAGCATGAAGCAAAAATGCAGAAAGGGTGAGACCGGCCCTGAAGTCTTCTTCCAACAAGAGCACTGGTCCCTAGAAACAAGACCGTGTCTCAGCTCTTCCATCTGCTACTGTGATTGTGGGAAGGGGGTGGGATGAACAGTAACCTCTTTTAATTTATATAACAACCGGTCTCGCACAGCCAGTTGTGGCTGGCATACTGTGGTGGAACCCCTGGTCCCGTGCTCTGTGGTGAGAGCAGGCAGAGGCCTTCCCACGTGCTTGTGCCCAAAATGCTAACTGGCCAGGTCAGAGGACCTCACGCCCTCATCAATCATCCTCACAGGGGAGCATCAGGTCATCGTTCTTCAGGGAGCATTACAATTTGGGCCTCTCCTTGAAGCTATAGATGGATGCTTTGACAGTCTACTTGACATTTTGGAAGAACATTTGGGAAAAGTCAATGATAGTGCATACAAAGCATTGCAGAAATATTTCCCCTTTATTTAATTTTAAAGAGCTGTAGGGAAAATATGGGTACCAGTGGAGGGTAGAGGAGATTAAAGAAGCAGACAAGGAGCATCAAGGTGAAATGGAAGAATACCCACTGGTATTACAGGTCACTGTGATCCAAGTGCTGACCCTGATATTAACTAGAGAACAGTAACTCTTTTATGAGTTTAAGCAACTCACCTTACCTTGGGTTCTCAGTTTGTTTATCATCAAATAAATGAAGAGGTTTGGCCCCTAGAGTCCATCAAACAAAACATACTGGTATTTTATAAATTTTTTTAATGTTTACTTTTGAGAGACAGAGTGTGAACAGGGAAGGCACAGAGAGAGGGAGACACAGAATCTGAAGCAGGCTCCAGGCTCTGAGCTGTCAGCACAGAGTCCAATGCAGGGCTCGAAATCATGAACTGTGAGATCATGACCTGAGCTGAAGTCGGATGCTTAACCGAAGCTTAACCCCCAGGTGCCCCCGTACTGGTATTTTAAAATATTATCATAAACATGCTTCCATTTTTAAAAAGGCAAGGGGGGTGGGAAGGGTGGGTGGCAAGTACATAAATTGAATTCACCTCTGCCAACCCTCCTCCCTAGACCTGGTACAGGGAGAAAGTTATTGCCAGGGAAACCCATTAAAAGTTTAGAACAAGTAATATGTACATGTTTATATTTCAACTAGCCATCCTAAGACACTAACAAAATGGTTCGTTCGATCTTCTAACCTGTAGAAATGGTTTTCTGGTTGCTCTTGAGTTACAGTGTGAAACAGTATCTTAAATGGCTCTGGACTTCTCAGACCTTGGCTTGACATTCCCAGTAGGAGATTTTGAAACTTTCTTCATCTAATTATCAATTACTTCTCATACTGTGCATCATTTAAGAGATATTTTCATTGCTAAATCCTACTAACCCTAGAACACAAAAAGACCTTATTTGTTGTAAGATAGGAGATACAAATCCAAGGCAGTTGTTCCAAACTCTATAAAAACTGCTTGTAAGTGGCATTTACACAACATTTCTTCCTGTCTACATAAACTTTCAGTGTGTATTTTCTGTATAGAGCACATTTCTAGGTCTTAGGAGAGTGAAGAGGAGTTTCGGGAACACATGATAGGAAGCACTACATCTGACTTGTCTGGGATATGCAGTCCTTTTGCAAAGCACTGCTATTCATAGACGCTTGCATCTGTCTAATTTTAGACTTGTCTGTCTAATTTTAAATAGGAAGCCCTTTAGGAAACAACCATGACTAATTGTATGTTTTGAAGAGTTCTTAGCGCATGGTTGGTGCTCAATAAATGTTAAATAATTGAAAATGTTAACAATAATCATATTTGTAAGCACATTGAGCAAGGCTGTTCCTAAATATGTTTTAGCGGAGAGTGCGGTACACTGTTGGCAGGCAAGCAACATGGAATGAGAATACACCAAATGGCCTTTTTGGTTTTTTCCAGAAAAAAAAGGGGGGAGGGAAATTCAGTGACAGTGAAACTGATTTTAGGGTCTGTAGTAGGCAGAATAGCCTATCAAAATGTTTGTCCTAATCCCTAGAACCTGTAGATCTGTTAGGGTAGGTGGCAGAGGGAAATTGGGTAGCTAATCCGCTGGCCTTTAAATGGAGAGAGTAGGGGCACCTGGGTGGGTCAGCTGTTTAAGCGACTGACTTCGGCTCAGGTCATGATCTCACGGTTCGTGGGTTCGAGCCCCGCATCAGGCTCTGTGCTGACAGCCCAGAGCTTGGAGCCTGTTTCAGATTCTGTGTCTCCCTCTCTTGTCTGCCCCTCTCCTGTCTGTCTGTCTCTCTCTCAGAAATAAATAAAACATTAAAAAATAATAAGTAAATGGAGAGAGTAGCCTGGCTATCGAGATGGGCCCAATATAATCGCAAGGTCCTTTACAAATCAGGGAGGGGAGCAGTGACAGAGGAACAACAAAGAGATTTGAAGATAATGACCTCTGGCTTGAAGATGAAGGGAGGGGCCCTGAGTCAAGCAGCGCAGGTGGCCTCTAGAAGCTGAAGAGGAAAGGAGGCTGGTTTCCCCTTAGAGCCTCCAGAAGGAATGCACTCCTGCCAAACTTGTGATTTTAGGTCATCTGACCTCCAGAACAGTAGGATAATAAATGTGTGTTGTTTTAAGCCGCAGATTCTGTGATGATTTGTTACAGAGGGAATACAAGCTAATAGTCTTAGTACAAACATGTGGGCTAACCATTGGTGATAAGTTGTTAATATGTGCTCTGGGTACCACCTAGAATATTACCCAACGTTACCTCAGAAAAGCAGCAACATAGAAAAAAACAGCAGAGTCCACATCTCTGGGTTTACTAAGACCACCATTACATTAAAACATATATACACGGTATATGGACAGTGGAAACCTAGGAGAGAATGTGGACAGTTGCCTCACGTAAGGCCAGTAAAATTGTGATTTTTTTTGAAATTCACTTTAATGTTGTCCTAATAAGTTTAATAATATTTTAAAGTAATCTCTATGCTCAAGTGGGGCTCAAACTCTGGACTCTTAGATCAAGAGTTGCCTGCTCCACCGGCTGAGCCAGCCAGGTGCCCCTTTCATATTTTTTAAAAACCACAGTTTTATAAACAAGCATGTATACCAATGATTTTCAGACTGATACACACACTTTCCAAGGGCTGTGCGGTCACATGTTGTTCTAACAGATTTTTTTCCCAGATCCTCAACTTCTGAAGCCTGTACTTTTTCCTAAAATTCATCTAGTCTGAGAAGGAGAATGTGACGCTGTTTCCAAAAGTCCTTCTCTGGTCTCTGTGAAGTAAGGACAAATATCTCATTCATCTCAAATCTTACTCGAGCACCTTGCCACAGGGTAGGACTCTCCAAAGCAACAAAGACCGCACATTCTCCAAGCATCGGAAACCTACAGGGCTGCTGTCTTGCCCAGGGGCATTTTAGCCTAGGTTCTGAACTCAGATCTATGTTGGAACAGGTTGATGGAATAGTGGGTGCTTTTGTAATTTCTCATCTTCCAACCACTAGTGCTTGTCAGAATATCTTACAATTTTTTAAGTGTATTTATTTTTGAGAAAGAGAGTGAACAAGTGTGGGGGAGGGGTAGAGAGGGAGAGAAAGAATCCCAAGGAGGCTCCGTGCTGTCATTTCAGAGCCTGACAGTGGGTCTCGATCTCATGAACCAGGAGATCATGACTTGACTGAAGTCAAGAGTTGGACACAACCAACTGAGCCACCAAGATGCCTCAGAATAGTTTATTCTTTTTTTTTTTTTTACTGTTTTATTTATTTCTAGGAGAGAGAGAGAACAGCGTGAGCAGGGGAGGGTCAGAGAGAGAGGGAGTCACAGACTGAAACAGGCTCCAGGCTCTGAGCTGGCAGTCAGCACTGAGCCCGACGTGGGGCTCGAACCCACGAACTGCGAGATCATGACCTAAGCGAAAGTCAGACGCTTAACCGACTAAGCCACCCAGGCGCCCCAGAATAGTTCATTCTTAAGGAAGAGTTCCAAGAAATCAAACCAAAGAGAGCAGAAAAATATGGATCTCTAAAAATGGCTTTTTTCCTTACATATTTAAATAAAAGTTATAATGTTCAACTATTCTCCAAGTCTTCTCTGGAATCTGTCACTACTTGGAAAGAAACAAGTCAGTCAAATCGTAATGACTTCTAATGCTTGTTCTTTCAAATAGAAGTGGAATATTTTCTGGGATTACTATATTTTTAAAGTCACATTAGAAAACAATCTCGGATAAAATTTTGTAATGAATTTTTTCAGATTTGCATGTATTATTAATATGATATCTAAAATCTATTTCATCAAATTATACATATCCCAACTATGGTCAACTCTCACCTAATTTCATGAGCAAAATGTTTAATATTTGCCACCTCAAATTTTCAAATATTTAATTATATTCTAGCTGCCAAATAATTAGCATCTATGAATATATACCCTTCACTTTCATTAGTTACAAAAGGAAATGTCTAATAAAATTAAGGGGCTTCTTTATTTTTATGTAGGATTCCACCTTAGTTGTCTAAAACCAAACACCAGAGTTTTATACATATACATTCACATAAGTTTACTAAAAAGTTACCATGCCAATTACCAATCACCAAATATTTTGTAAAAATCCTTGCTTCTTGCTTCATACATAACATTTTCTCACCAACACATCATCTTGCATTATTACAAATTAGAGAAGAACTTATTCATTTACTATTCTGCAACATTATAAAAATGAATTCATTATATTTGTCATCATTTTAATCCTAACCTGATCTACCTTAACAACTGCATTCCATAATTTCTCTTTGGCTCTTATAATGCTTCTCAAAACAAAGCACCATATTGATTTCAGTGCTAAATTGAAGTCATGCTTTTCCTATCACGAAGTAACTATAACTTATAAGTAAGCAAGGCTTCTCTAATTAGGGTTTATGGTCAATATTTTTCACAGTTAAATAAATTAAAATCTTCAACTTCTGAAAAAATATTTAAAATATAGGATAAGAAAAAAGCATTTGCACAATATTTGGTATTGGTAAAGGTATATTAAAATTAGCAATATGTTCTTAACCTATTCTGAATATGTTAGGTTAAATACAGCACTTCTAAGGCTTTTTTTTTTTTTAATGTTTTCTATTTATTTCTGAGAAAGAGAGACAGCGTGAGCAGGGGAGGGTCAGAGAGAGAGGGAGATACAGAATCTTAAGCAGGCTCCAGGCTGAGCCAGCCGTCAGCACAGAACCCGAAGCAGGGCTCGAACCCACAAACTGTGTGATCATAACCTGAGCCAAAGTCGTACGCTCAACTGACTGAGCCACCCAGGGGCCTCAAATACAGCGCTTCTAAGGGAAAGAGTAAAAGGTTTAATTCACAATAACTTAAGTCTTGATAAGTCCCAGAAATTAAGAAAGTAGATAACTATAATGCCAAGTTATTTTGCAAGTCAAATAGTTTTTATCTCTTTGATTTGAACAGAACTGAAGAAGTGCCTAATCAAGTTGTCAGCTGAAGAATTCTGAAATATAAATTTGGATGATAGATCATTTTCTGATTTTTGGCTCATAAACTCTTAAGTTCAGAGAATGGAGCAGCAATGATTTAATAAAACTTTCAATTTTCATCTACTTATTAGCATGAAGAAAATTTCTCAGTGCTTCCATTTATAATATTAACAATTAGTAATAGAATCAATATTGAACCCCCAGACGTAAGAGAAAGAAAGCCAGTCCTTCCATTTGACTAAGTGACACATGCTTAACTGTTTCCTCTTGTTTACTTATAAAAATGTTATGGGACACCTGGGTGGCTCAGTTGGCTAAGTGTCTGACTTCAGCTCAGGTCATGATCTCAGAGTTCATGGGTACGAGCCCCGCGTTGGGCTCTGTGCTGACGGCTAGCTCAGAGCCTGGAACCTGTTTCAGATTTTGTGTCTCCCTCTCTCTCTGACCCTACCCTGCTCACGTTGCCTCTCTCTTTCTCTCAAAAAATAAAAACATTTAAAAAAATGTTATGTGTAGGTTGATTTATTTTTTAAATTTTTTAAATGTTTATTTTTGAGAGAGAGAGAGACATGGAGTGTGAGGATAAGGGCAGAGAGAGGGAGACAGAATCTGAAGCGGGCTCCAGGCTCTGAGCTGTCAGTATAGAGCTGGACGCGGGGCTCCAACTCACCAAAGGGGAGATCATGACCTGAGCTGAAGTCGGATGCCTAACCGACTGAGCCACCCAGGTGCCCTGGTGTAGACATTTTAATCAAATGAATTCTTGTAACAGGTAGAATGATAAATGACTTCAGAAGAAATTTTTAACTTTTAGAGCATCTCTGTCCAATGGAATCATCTGCAGTGAGAAAAGTGTTCTCTACCTGCACTAATATGTTAGGCACCAAGTAGGCACTTGTGGCTATTACGTACTTATGGCTAAGATAATGAGGGAACTGAATTTTTAATTTCACTTAGTTTTAATTAATTTAAACTTGAACAGCCACTAATGACTACTATATTGGATAGCGAAGACTTCAAGCCTTAGAGATACTGTAGTTTTATTTTTAATTTTTGAAACATGTTGCAAAAGAGTATATCTTTGTTATAATCACATTTCAATGACTAAGAGATGCAGGGTTTTTTTCCCCACATTCTTAACACCTCTTAAATTGGGGTGCATCTTATAATGATAGTGGGTCATAGTTGGATAGTATTCTGTCTTAGCTGTGCATAATCTAATACAATACGTATGAAGCATATCTTGAAATTAAAGTATTGTTAGATTCTACAATACATGACATTTAAACTGAAGATAAAAATTCAAGATGTCAACTGGAAAATGTGTACAGATAGTTTCAAAATTCAACTATGTGAGCAAAAAACAATTATAGACCACAGATGGTCTTTCCTGCTGAAGTTCAGTGTTTGTTTTTTAATGTTTATTTTTGAGAGAGCACAAGCAGGGAAGGTACAAAGAGAGTGGGAGAGAGGATCAGAACCTGACTCTGCAATGATAGAAGAGAGCTGAATGTGGGGCTTGAACTCAAGGACCAGGAGATAATGACCTCAGCTGAAGTAGGACACTCAATTGACTAAGCCCCCAGGTACCCCTGAAGTTCAGTGTTTTAATCATAGCTTCTTTATGCACATAGAACAGAGAGGATTGCTTCAGCTGGTCAAGGAAGGGGTTGGAAATGAAAGACTTGTTGGTGTAAGAATCTGGAGCTCTCAGAGATGCAAGCACATAATTTCCTCAGGTTGGTCTCAGGAACTGGAAAGTCATTTTCCCAAGCCTCTCACCATGTCATACGGGTCCTGGAGTTTCTCCTCTATGACTTTTCCCTCATTTCTGCCCCACGTTCCTACTTCTCTTCATAGAAAAGATTTCTCTATCCAACCATCAGGGCTTGGATAATGGCCTCCGATCTGTGTCTGTATAACCTTTCAGCTCAGCAACCCACCATTCATTGGCTCAAGTACTCCCTGCTCCCAAACCAAGGAAAGAGTTCACATTTTCCTGCCTTATCCAAACAACGACAACTTGGAGGAGTGACCCATTTGTGTAACACAAACATCAGTAGGGGAGAAGGGGTAGTGGATGGAGGCAAATCCCAAAGATGGGGTCTGCGAGCTGGCAGCCAGCTAGAGTCATCACCTAGAGACTGTAACAGTGAGGCCTAACAGTTCTAACATTTGCCAGGCACCATACCAATTGCTTTAAATACATTAATTACTCATTTAATTTAGTGTAATACTTAATCTTCAGTGTAATACTAGGAGGTAGATATTGATAACCACATTTTACAGAGGAAGGAGTTGAGGCACGGAGAGCCTAAGTAAATTGCCCATACCACACTTACACATTTCTAAGTGGCAGAGCTTGGATTCAAACCCACTGAAGTACACGGCCTCAGCAATTTCATCTCTGAAATCTGGATGTGTTTGTGGCAGAACTAGGCATGAAATATTCTGTGTCCTAATGTAGTACTTCATAGAAAAATGGTAGCAACCGATATTATCCCAGGGCTAAAAACCACTGGATATTTTCTGAAATAGGGAGGCAAGGAGAGAGGAATGATAGCATTTTTAAAATGACTTCATTCTGGGCTCTTTGTATATACATTGCTATTTTATATGCACTCTAATAATTGAAAAAAATTAAAATCCCATTTGACTGTTGGAAAAACTCAAGTTCTAAGGAGTAAGTTACTCAAGGTCTTACCAATGCTAGGTAGCAAAGCCAGAGTCCCAACACAGGCCTGACACCCGCGGCATTTTCTCTCCGTCCCTCTGCCAGGTGAGTGTCAAAACGATCAAGGTAACGTGCCAGGTAGAGAATAAGAAGGCCAATCATGAAACAAATTAAAAGTCAACTGCCTCAAAGCAAAGTCATTTTTTAAAATTCACTTACAAATAGGCATTTGATTAATCTGATTAAACATAATTACTCTCTACTTCCTTTTGCCTACACCAGCATTAATCCAGCTGCCCCCTGAGCCTTGATTGCAGTTGTGGAAGTTTCCACGGAAACAAGGGACAGCTCTGGCCGATTCTTTGTCTAAGACACAACTGCATGATAGTCTTATTTTTGTTCTGCCCTTCCTTGTGACCAATTCCTTGCTTGTTGACTTAAAATGAATTTTCAGGAGCTCACAATACAGAAGGAATTTTAACTCTTCAAAGGCAACACCAAAGGCAAGGACAAATCTTCCTCAAGTGTATTGGTTAACTGTGGTATGCTGGGAGAGGCTGACAATGACAAGTAGGTCCTCTCATGCCCACTTCAGCACTAAGAAACCATCTTGTTCTATTCAGCCTAGTAGTGACAACAAAAATAATACATCATCCTTAAGTGGAATGGCACAAGCCATTGGAGCTCAGGGTACTCGGCAAGCATTTATGTCTTACTTTCATGTTGTGCTTGTGTGGGTGTGCAGTCTTGCATTCTCCCAGCACAGAGGACATCTGTTTAATTACCGTTGAGAAGATAGTTCACCAGGAAAAGCAGGATGGGAATTTGGACACTGGGTTTAAATGTAAAATCAGGGGCACCTGGGTAGCTCAGTCAGTTAAGCATCCAACTTTTTTTTTTTCCAATGTTTTATTTTTGAGAGAGAGACAGAGTGCCGCTGGGGGAGGGGCAGAGAGAGAGGGAGACACAGAACCCAAAGCAGCCTCCAGGCTCCAAGCTGTCAGCACAGAGCCTGATGAGGGGCTCGGCCTCGTGACCACGAGATCATGAACTGAGCTGAAGTCAGATGCTTAACTGACTGAGGCACCTGTGTGCCCCTAAGCATCCAGGTCTCATGGTCAGGAGACTGGGGCTCACACTGAGCTACGAGCTAAGCCCAGAAACTGCCTAAGATGCTCTCTCTCCCTCTCCCCTCTCCAACTTGCATGCTCACACATGCTCGCTCTCTGTCTCTCCTTTTGCCCATCCTCTGCTCTCGGTCTCGCATTTCTTAAAAAAAAAAAAAAAAAAATCAGCAAGCAATCAGGCCCATTTGTTTATAGGAGCCAGGGTAGAGATGGCTCCTGACCAGCAGGCTCTATCTGAACTGGTAGCTTTAAAGGAACAGCGTTAAAGTGGGGAGGGAACTGCTGTGTACGGAGGCTTCCCGTGTGCTAGATGCCACGTAGTGGTCTTTACCTGTGTCCTCTCATTGAATGTCCCCCTCACAGCAACCTCTGGAGGGAGGCCTTACTAAACCACGTTTTTCAGAGGAGGAAACTGAGAATAACAGGTTTTTTTTTCGGGTTGGGGGAAGGCACAAAGTGCACTGTTACTTAAGGACTTTATGATGGAGTAGAAGCAGAGAAGTAGAAAGACGGGTCCGAAAGCAGAGACGTGGCAGCAGAGGTTGAATTTTCTTTAACTTCAATGGAGTGGTCAGAGCATTTCTCTAATTGTGTCGTCAGTCTGCATTTATGGGAGAGGTGGGGGAAAGGATATTTGCATCTAGGCCTTCAAGAGTGCTGGGAGGTAAAAAGGCAGGATTTCCGGACCTTGGTTCCTGGACTATGTATGTAACTTTCCCATCTTACGAAGCTGAAAATGACATACTGAACTAGCGGCAAAGAAGAATCACCTGGTGGCCGCAGGGAAAGTTTGAGAAGAGCAGAAGAGCGGAGCCTGGAGGGGTGACAGGACACGGGCCCCAGCTTCCTTCCCACCTGTCAAGTCCCCCACGGTGTCCTTCACTTGTGTTCACATGAGCAGGCTCTTCTGTGTCCTGTGTCACAGGTATAGGAGACTACAGGCCATCGGAAAACGAGGGATCCCAATGCAGGCATTCAGACACCTGGCCAATATCTCAGTCTCTGCTTCCAGCAGGACTCAAAGTGGGTCCCAACTCATTCTTCTAGAAGGTCTGGAGACTGAACATGCATTCACATCCTTACTGGCTAGAAGTCAACGTCAATCCTGAACGACACCAAAAACCCCCATTCCTCCTGCTTTACTGTGAGACTTCCTACCAATTGAACCCTAATGGGCTGCATGAAGTAACAAGCAACCAAGAATTATTAATTAGGGCTCCCTAGAAGAACCGGCTTATGAAGAGTCACACTGCATTTCACAGCGGAGCTCCATCTCGTCTCTGTGGTCTCTGCGTCCGGGCCTAGATTCCCACATCCATCTTGTGTGGCTGTTGCCAGAACATTCCTCACCAAATGCCACTATTAGTGTGCTACTCCCCTATTAGACCCTATCACCTGGACGAAGATGTTTAGAGGCTCCCCCTGCATTGGAGAGGAAGGAAATGGAGGCGGCTCAAGGGAGAATCATGGAGGGGGGACAAGGCTCTCTGGGAGGTCAGCAAGGGTCAAAGTAAAGGTTAATTTTCACAGTAGGGAAATTGACCTGAGAAAGGAAAAGGTAACTTCTTCCTGAGATGTGAAGGAAAGATGAGAAAACGTATTTACAGCTAGATTTTGGAGGTGGAAGTTTCTTAGAAGGGAATCTCATAGGAGACATAATATATGTGAAAACCTTTCTAAAAGATCCTCTACAGACATAAGATCTCTAGGTGTCTGCCAAGCGTCCTAAAAGAAAATCTGGCTCGAGAGAAGAAAGGAACATTCTGTAATAATGAAAACACTCTGCATGCTGGGCTCCTATTCTGCCTAACACTCATTCTGAATCAACGTTTGTTTGTATGGATACCGTGATACACCACGTAGGTCTCCCCGATAAAGGACCTCTGTATCCTTTGGGTTTAAAGGTCCAGCTTCTGGGGGTCTCAGTGGACAGCTTTCAGCTGTCAGCCCCGTCAGGGAATGGGCCTCAGCTGCTATGAGCCTTCTCACCCTGAGCCATGCCCCTTCCTGGCAGCCTGTATCCAGAGGCGGAGTCACTATGGATATGAAGACCTGCCTATCTGGCTTAACTCAGGACAACCTCAAAGACCACTGTAGTTTAAGTGATCCCCATGGGGCTGGCCCTCAAACACATCTTGACTTCTACCCAGCCCTTCTGCAGCCCTCTCCCTTCCCCAGGCATAGTGTCCCAGGGACGCTCCTTAATGACCCGCATACAGCCTGCATCAATACAATCTAGAATTTGCTTTGCAGCAACCCAGCCTGCGATAGGACCTCTATGAGCAAAGAGCCAAGAGAAACAGAAACTTCATGAGGAGAGGCAGTTTTAGCTTTACTGAAAACATATTCATTCAAATGAGGACTTGATAAATACCCACCCAGGCACTATACTAGGATCCTTTTTGCAAACATTTTTAAAGCCCTAGCTCTTACAGGTGAATAAAGGGCACAGCCTCTGAAACAATGAGAAGAAAGCTACAGTGGAAACAAAGACACGATCTTTTTCCAGGCCAAACGAGGGTGTGACGGGAGCCCCAAATCACAGAAAGAGGACCAGCTAGGAAACACACAGGAACCGTAGCCTTTATCACAATCAACCCTAACAGTGGGAAATGCAGACCTCGAATCAGACTAAGTACGTCTGAATCCTGCCTTCATCACATTCCAGTCCTTACAAGGTCAGTTACTCAACCTCTCTTAATCTCAGTTTTCTCCTGCATGTAATGAGGGTTCTGTCAGTTAGCTTGGGCTGCCAAAACAAAATGTCACAGACTAGGAGTCTGGAGTTCTCTCCTGTGCAGAAAGAGAAGGGATGCAGAAATGAAAACAAAAGTGACTAACGTCCAAGAGGAGACAAGAACCCGAAGAGGGGTTTCGTCTCCGTATTTATTGAGCTCTCAGGATATCACCCACGTGGTGAACGTGAGGGAAAACAAGATTTACACATGTGAACGGGGAGAAAACAATCAGACAGTAATCATTAACTTGTGTGTAGGTCTGGGGGGCGAGTGGAGTTTGTGATCAAGTACACTGGCGCCAGGTGGAAAGCAACTCCCCGCAGGTGGTAAAACAAGTTACTCGTGATCCCATTACAATAGCTCACTAGCTAACCTCATGCGCTTTCGCCCCGTGGTGGCGGCTTTCCACCCTAAGCTTTTTTCTTAACCGTTTATGCAAGTAGAACCCATTTCCCCACAAGACTGGGTGGCTTAAACAGCATGGATTATTTTTCACCGTTCTGGAGGCTAGGAAATCTAAGGTCAGAATGGTGGCTAAATTGTTTCTCTGCTGAGGATTGTTTCCCGGCTTGCACACGGCCACCTCTCTGCTGTGCCCTCACATGTCAGAGAGAAAGGAGAAGCAAGCCCCTTGGTGTCTCTTTCTATAAGGGTACTAATCCCCTCATGAGGACCCCACCTGCGTGACCTCACCTAAACTGAATTACTTCCAAAGTCCCATTTCCAAATACTATCACATATGAATTTGGGGAGCACCTAATTCAGTCCATAGCAGTGATACTAAGAGTGCTTTCCCCAGGGAATTGTTGTAAAGATTAAATGAGTCAATAGGTGAAATGTGCCTTTACACGCAGTTGCCATGTATTAAGCTCTATTTGTAAGTGGTAGCTGTTATTATGAAAGTCACAGAAGCCGAGTCAAACAGGGAAATGTCAAATATAGCAAGACTTTCCTTGTGGGGCGGTTTCTTTGGGCATATAATCTGTCAAAGGAAGAGAGAAAATGAACTTACTGTTGAGAAATAAGAATGGGTCTATTTTCATGCAAGTATTGGCATGGAGAGTCCCTTCGCAGCAAATTATTACTAAGGTGGAAATCTCCAACCTAGTTTCTTTACTTTCATACCTTTCTCTCCTTTCTCTTCTTTCTCCTGTGCTCAAATGCCTAACAATATCGGAAACATGTCCACTTAGGGGATTACTCTTGTTAAAGTGTATTTAGCTTTTAATCCCATGGGGCACAAGCAGGTTGAAATATAAGACATCACAGAAAAAGAAGAATTTAGCAGGGTTAATCTAGAGGTGAGAGGTGAAAGGGGGCGAAATGGAAACCCGGCTCAGTGAAAATACCAGTCAGCTTTAAGAGAGGCAAAGCAGTGGTTAATTTCTCAGCCTGACTCTCGATAGCTCTGGAACTATTGTTCAAAAACAATACTTTTTATTTGGCTTTCATACCTTCTTTAACTTCCATAGGGCTTCAGTGTATTTTCTATAGATACTGATTCAGTTCAGCATTCAGGAGATATGGCACTGATGTCCTCAGTTAAATAAGCAAGAGGAGGTTTTAGAATCCTTTAGGCTGAGTGAAAGGGGTCCCTCAACCGTTTTTGGAATTCTTAAGTCTCATTCCTCCGTGGCTGCTGAATTCATTGGCAATTGTTGACAACGTGATTATTTTGATTGTTGCTATCTTAGTTGTTAGACTATAAAGTTGACAGCCCAAATCCTGAGATCCTGCCTGGCTCTTTAGATCTTTCTTTTTAGTTCTTGCTCGGTCCTCCTCTTTTAGGAAGAATGGAGCAAGGCTGCTATAATTAGAATGAATGATGGGGCAACAGTGTGAACATACACTGTCAACGGGGAGGCGGGAACAGGTACCCTTTTATATAGTTTTTAAATCATAGTTTTATTAAAGTGTAATTCACATGCCAAAAAGTTCATCATTTTTAAAGTGTTCTATTCAGTGGGTTTAATATATTCACAGGTGTGCAGCCATCACCATTATCTAAGTGTGGAATGTTTCGTCATTCCAAAAGAAATCTTGTACCTATTAACAGTCACTCCCCAATCTCCCCCTGCCCCCAGTCTTTGGCAACCACAATCTACTTTCTGTCTCTATAGATTTTCCTACTCTGAAAATTCCATTATAAATGGCATTGTTGATATGTGACCTTTTGGTAACCTGCTTCTTTGACCTAACATAATATTTTCTCGTAATTTTTTTTTTTTTAATTTCTGAGAAAGGGAGAGAGGCAGCGTGAACAGGAGAGGGTCCGAAAGAGAGGGAGACACAGAATCCAAAGCAGGATCTGGGCTCTGAGCTAGCTGTCAGCACAGAGTCCGACGTGGGGCTCGAACCCACGAACTGTGAGATCATGACCTAAGCCAAAGTCGGATGCTTAACTGACTGAGCCACCCAGGCGCCCCTCATACATTCTTGATAAGGTGTAAATTGGCTCACTATTTAGAAGATAATGTGTCAATACCAATCACAGTTTAAAATGAATTTACTCTCAGAAATTCTATGTCCGGGAATTAACCCCTCAGACACATTTCCACATACATAAAGGTAGTTGCAAATGCAGTCACCGAAGCATTGACAAAGGCTGGAGAAAAATGCAGAGTCCATCTATTAGGGATCTGGTGGAATACATCACAGTCCAACTCTACAGTGGAGTACTGTGCACTGATTCACAGAACAAGTCAGTTCCATATGGTGTGGTATGCAGTGACCTCCAGAAACTCCTAACAGGCAAACCTAAGAACGTGGACAGATCGAGAATAGTGTGCAAGTCGGCTTTCCAGAAGTGTATGTGTTGGCGGTTCATAGAGGGGAGAGAGAAGATGGAGGGAGGCTATATACACGTATATCCTTAAAAATTAAAGTGGAGATGATGCTGATCAATTTCATTAAGTTGCCGCACGGGCGTGTGAGAATCTGGGGACTGCATGACTGCAGCAGCCTCTGTGTTTAGGGATTTGTGGTCAGTCGCAGCTGGGACCGACACCTTAGTAGAGAGGACCATTTTCAGTGAATCAGAAAGACCAATGATCTGAAGCTCAACAATTTCAGTTCTTATCTTCCCAGAAGCTCCCTGTCACCTCATAGCACTTTTACCGGCCAGTTAAGGAAGACATATGCTTTGATGTCCACGACTGACTGGAATAATAACTTGAGAGCTGCTCACAGAGCCCCTCACCTCACCCTCCATGTTGTCTCTCTCCCAAATGCCCCTGACCTCACCATGCGTTTTGGGAGTGAGTTCTGAGTCGATATTTACACAACTGAACTTTGAGCTGTCAGCATTGGGCCTGGGATGCAGTCCGTTATCTTAATCTCCCTCTCACCTTTGGTAGAAGCTCTGACATTTTCTGTCCTGTTTCCCCAGCTCCTCTCCCATCTACCAAAGTACTGACCCCAAGTGGGAGAGAACATAGTCAAGTTCTCCTCTTCCACACTGTTGCTCTCTGCAAAGTGAAAGTCACTTTCAAGTTTGAGTCCAACCAGACCTCATTTCCTCCCACTAGTGTTGGGATGAAAGTCAAAGATGAAGTGAAAGACAAATTGTGTAACTTTTATTTTTAAAGGGGGCATTTAATTATGGAAGGCATGATTAATATCTCAATACTGTTTATAATGGCTTTGCTTATTTTTTTCAGGCAATAAGAAGTGAGAAATCCTGTCTCCACTGCCAAAATCTGATATAATCCCTCCCCAGCTATACAAAAGTCTCTCTGTTGCTATTTAGAATAAAAATGTCAATGCACATCACGTATTAAAATTGACCTGTATTTACATGGCACCCTTTTAGATCTCTCTCCAAATTGCCTCAGTAACCCTTAGCATCAAAGCCTGGTGAGAATGCGTGGAGTTTTACTTCCTGTTTGAGTAACACCTATTAAGAAGGGGTAGTAATTAAAAGTAAATCATAATTTTTAAACCTTAAGGGAAGCGATTGCCTTGTTGCTGGAAACATTCAGTTATTGGAATGTTCGCTAACACCTACACCCCCTGCAAACTGTAGCAAGCTTTACAGCAAAACCTCTCCTCAAAAAAAAAAAAATCATCACATAAGTAGCAGTCCCATTCTCACAAGTGCACGAAATGTCGTTCTTTCTCTGCTGTGTTCCAGCTCCCTGCTTTGCCCCCTCCCAGCACTGCAGCGCAGTGCTGCTCACACGCAGGGCATCAGGAAGATGGGTGATCTGTTCCTGTAGCCTGTTGAACTTCGGGTGTGCAAAGAACGATGCAGTCTCCAATGCTGCAATGCCAGCTGCGGTGAAGAGAGATCAACAGAGGCCATTTTCCAGTGCCCTTGTGTTTTCCGCAGTGCACTTAACCTTGAAAGCTATATACGATGAAAGGAGACCCACTAAAGCCAGCTTCACGGTCGTCTTAAGATTAATATCATTTTCAGGGATCCCACCCATGAAACAGCAAATCCTCTTCTCCTTTTAACTGCCACTGCCCTAGAGAGTAGTGGTCTTATCTCTGGCTGCACATTTTTGCCACCTGGGGTCAGGTGGCAGACGTTATACCAGTGTCAAGGCCCCACCCCAGAGACTCTAAATTAATTAGTCTACGTTGTGTCCTGGAATTAGTATTTGTTAATATCTCCCGCGGTGCCTCTGAAGTACAGGCAGCCCTAGACACTGTGGGAGTTCAGCACAAGCCTTCCCTATTTCTTACCTGGATTATGGCAAAGGCTCTTGGTATTTTGCACCTGAGCTAATAGTTTTGCTGTGTTACAATAACTGATTTATTTCTCTATTAATCTGCATGTGTTGAAGAACAATGAGGGTAAAAGATGGCAGCATGAGAACAATACCAGCTAGGATCAGAAATAACCTTTAATATTCTGTTGTCTTTTCTCCCAGATGTTATCTTGTGGATTTGCACATACAATGAGTATTTACCAAAATGAGAGCCTGCTAGGATAGTTTTGCATCATCTTCTATTCTTTAAAAATATGCCATGGGTGTGGTGCATGGCTGCCTCAGTAGGTAGAGCGTGTGACTCAGGGTGGTGAGTTCAAACCCCACCTTGGGCGTGGAGCCTACTTAAAATAAAATAAAATATATATATCATGGGCAAATTTCCATGTTAGTAAATAGTTATATCCTTTTTCTTAGTCACAAAGAATCTGAGTGCGTGGGTGGGTTATTGTGTTTTTAATTAACCCTTTATTTTAGGGCGGGGCGTTTGCATTGTCTCCTTGTGGGTTGCTTTGCTGTGTTGTTTTTTGTTTGTTTTAGTTTTGTTTTGCTATTATAAACAACATTGGAATAAAGCATATGGAACAGCAAAGATTTGTGTGAATGGACCTGTCTCCTCAAGATGTATTTTAAAAATAAATTTGTTGAGTCATTGTATCTACTCCTCATACATACTACCAATGACTCTTCCAAACCACCCTTAAACCTCGAGTGCTTGAAAGCATTTCTCTCTAGTCCTTCACTAACACTAGACATTACCATTAAAAAAGAAAAAAATCATTATTCAATTTGGTAAATAGAAAATGGTATCTACTTGTTTTAATCTGTTTAAATTATGAGTACATTTGAACATTTTCATCTTTTCTTGGACATCTGAATTTCTTCTTTTGCCCCTTTTCTATGAGGTGTTCTTCTTTTTCTTGTATATGTGTAAGAGCCACTGGCTATCAAGGCTATTAAATTTTCCCCAGTTTGTCTTTTTTAACTTTTTTAACATTTTTTATTTTTAACTTTTAATAGTGGTTTGGTGGTATATAACTTTTATTATTTATTTATTTATTTTGCTTAGTTGGTGGTATACAACGTTAAAATATTAGTCAAATCTTTTTCTGTATGGTTTTAACTTTTCATGTCATACCTTGAAAGCTTTTCCCCAAGTTAAAATTATATAAATATTTACCTGTGTTTTTTTCCTAGTACTTTTATGGTTTTATATAGTTATATGTTTGTGGCTAATTAACTTTGAAAGCACAAATCAGATCATGCCACTCTGTTCCTTAAATCTTTCCCTGTCTCTCCACCGCCTATAGGATTAAGTTCAAGTTCCTTCATGCCCCTCATATTATCTGGTCACCCTTTAGCTCTGTGTCCACAGCCTTTCTTTCTCCCACCCTCCCCCCCGCCCTTGAAAATATACTCTAGGAGTCCCCTTCTCCTTCTGTACATAGCCTATAGCTTCAGATTTCATGAGAATAGGGACCAACGGTGTTTTGTGATCATGCCAGCACCCATAATGTCTGGAAGAAAATAGATATTCTTTTTTACCAAAAAAACTAACCAAACTAACAGTTTGGTAAAAGAAGAGTCAAAACAAATGTTACCTTCCCTGGGAAGCCTCTTCCCATGCTTTTGGGCAGAATCTGCCCTTCTAATGTGTTCCTAAAGCAGGCATTCTGATTACTGTTCTGTTATGTCAGACTGTGTCATTACATTATATTAAAAGTCACCGGACCCACATGTATCTATCACTCAGACCCAACTCACATCTTATCCCTCGGTCTTCAATAAGAGTGAGACAGCAGCAGGTACTCAATACATGCTGTTGGTTCAGATAAATGAATTATGATGAGATGTCCCTAGCATGCAGTTCTACCTTGCATATGCCCAAATGGGTCCTTGAATCTAGAAGCAAAGACCCTGACAGTCTTTTTTAAAGAAGACAACTAAATGATTAGGTATGCTCCCAGGTATAAGCTATGAGCATGTATATGGGACCAAACTGCACCATGAACATCATGTCTCAGAGTAAAGGCGAAGCCATGGCAGTAATGCCTTCTGGCACCCCCTCCTGGCCCTATCCGTCAGTGTCATTAAGGATCAGAGCATCATGGCTGGCCCCAAAGGCTTTCGCTAGGTGGATTTAAAAGACCTAGCAAAACAAAACTAATTTTAAAACTGTGGAATGGGTAAGGAATAATCGTAAGTTGACCCTCTATTCTCCAAAAATGTTGTATCTGAGGAATTCATATATTCCGACAGATAATGAAACCAAGTTACTCGTATTGTTCCCCTTGGCTGCTTTAACTTAGCAGTTTGATATGGCTATTCCCTGTCCTTCTACATATTTTCTTTCCTTTTTTGTATTTTATGGCCTCCTTTTCATTACAAGCCACTGGAAATCCCTTTAGACAGTTAGTAGATACTCATTGTAAATAATTTTAAAACATTTTTAAAACTATTTCTTCCACCTCAATTCCCTCTGCCCACAGGGCTCCATGCATGAACTATTTATACTGAAGCTTTTACCAAGAAATAGCACTGAAGACCTTTAAGAAAGCTCTATTACTAATTGGTTTCACTTAGTAGCTTGGACAGAATTAGAATTTTCTTCAGATGATATCCGTGATCATAATCTTTGGCATTAAACTAACCTTGGGCATGTCACTTTACCACTGCAAGGTTCAGTTTTCTTCTCTGCAAAGCAATGATGCAGGTGGGTCTACATGATCTCTAAGGTCCCTTCCAATCCCAGAACTGTATCTAATCATTTTTTTCAAGACGATAGAAACAAAGAGACCACCCAGGCAGAGAAGAGAGGGCACTCTCGCCTCCAGTCCGGCTCTGTAACCCTACCTTCTGTCAGTCAGCCCTCTACAGATAAGGAGTGAGGGAGTACATTCCCAGCCCAGACACACAAACACACCAGGGATGCTGAGAGCACCTGTGTTGTGCCATCCACACCAGCTTCCCCTGAAAAGGAGCCAGACTATGGGCCAGCTAACTGTTAGCTAGCTGGGTAGACACTGTGATGGACTGCTTGTTAATGACGTTGTACTTTCATCAATGTACCGGAGAGGCTACCAGCAATGGGTTAATTTGGTGGTCCTACAAAGGAAAACCTTTGCTTTTCCTTTTTTTTTTTTTTTTAAATATTTTTATTTATTTCTAGAAGAGAGAGACAGACAGCGTGAGCAGGGAAGGGTCAGAGAGAGAGGGAGACACAGAGTCTGAAATAGGCTCCAGGCTCCGAGCTGGCAGTCAGCACAGAGCCCGACGCGGGGCTCGAACCCACAAACCGCAAGATCATGACCTAAGCGAAAGTCGGATGCTTAACCGACTAAGCCACCCAGGCGCCCCGACCTTTGCTTTTCAAACTGTATCTTGAGTTTTAATTGTCAGATATGAGGCTTTCAAGCAGAAGTGTTTTGGAGCTGAGAGTCTATTTGCACTGGTCTTACCCGAGGGAGACAACTCTAGCCGGACCCTACCAAAGAAAATTTTCTATTCCTAAGGGACACTGCATGTCCTGCAGCCTTCACAGGTGCCTGGTTACTCTAAGTCCACCAAAGACCAAATAAAGAGTCTGCTAGCAGGACAGCCCCCATACCTCTCCTGGCTTTCCCTGAGGAATCCTAGGTCTGGACCAAGGCATGGTTGTTAGGGCTGAAAGGGGGTGAGTGGGGCAGGCTGCTCATCCCTCCACACATGGCGACACAAGGAACTCAAATGAGGGAAGAGTGGAAGTGAGCCTCCCAGTGGTTACTTAGCTCACCTTCACCTTCCAGATAAATCGTAACGCATGCTACATGGCTCACGTTCCGGCACTCTGAAACTTTCATGTAGCTTGAGGAATAAGCCCACCCTACCAGACTGAACTCGGGACAAAGGACATAGCTCAGCAAGTGCTTCAGCAGATATAAGGAGTATCTTGGAGTTAGCCTTCTGGTTAAGACCACAGACTGGGGCCCTACACTTGGCTTTGGAGCTTGGTTATGTGAGCTTGGGTAAAGTGCTTAACCTCTCCCTGTTTCAATTTCCTCATTAAAGAAATGGGGCTCCTGTGATAATGAGCAGACAGAGAGAAGAGTGCCTAGCACAGAATAAGCCCCCTAAAGTTATTTTATATACATCAAATAAGCCCATATCACCCCCTTAGTCTCCCTAGATGAAACTCGTAGATTAATTCATATTGATATTCATATTTAGTGCTTTCAATTTTTGTTCTCCTTTCAAGACTTTCTTTGGTGGTGTTCATTTTGATGTCTCTGTTAGAATAATAATACTGGCAATGGATGGGGTTGAGAGGGCAAGATAGTAGGGCAGGAGAGATAACAGCCAGCAAGTCCTTTACAGATATCTTTTTTTTTTTTTAATGTTTTATTTATTTCTAGGAGAGAGAGACAGATAGACAGCGTGAGCAGGGGAGGGTCAGAGAGAGAGGGAATCACAGAATGAAACAGGCTCCAGGCTCTGAGCTGGCAGTCAGCACAGAGCCCGACGCGGGGCTCGAACCCACTACCGCGAGATCATGACCTAAGCGAAAGTCGGTCACTTAACCGACTAAGCCACCCAGGCGCCCCCAGATATCTTTGAAAGAACATTTGAGTATTCAATAATGACTAGACTTTACTTATAAAACACACAATACTGCTTCATATCCTTTTTGTATCTAGGCAAGGTAAACTTAGTCATCAGGCTTGAGAGTAAAATCATTATCAAAAAATGCAGACTATTTAGTTTTGAGACTTTTTTGTTTGCTCACTTTCGCATGGATCGGACCCAACTCATGCCTTATTTCAAATGGCAGGAAGTTTGCACATGCTTATAAATTAATAACAATATGTAAAACATGCATTTTTTTTCCTAGGGGGAATATTATCTACCCATGCAGGTCCACTGCTGGTCCTGACTCAATTTTTTTTTAATCAAAAATTTTAGAAAACTTGTGATTCATAAGAGTTGATCATTACACTTAGTAACCAAGTTATGCTTAACTGAGTCTTGAGCCATGAATGCAAGAACTTTAATTTGCAAGCCCCTCTCTCCATAGCTAGCCATGTGTAGGAATGTTAAAAAGCTGAGTACGGTCTCACACTAATATGGAAGAAAGGTTTTTACAAGAGGATGCTAATTAGCAAATGAACCATTGTAGAGCTACCCACCACATTCAGTCTGGGCAGATTAATGTCCATTCACGAAGATACCTGCCCCCTTCTTTACCCTAGAGCTGCACTGTCCGATAGACCCATGGGGATATAGAGCACTAGACATGTAACAAGTGCCACTAAGGACCTGAAATCTTAATCTGATTTAATTTTAGTTTAAATTCATAGAGCACATGTAGCTAGCAGCTACCATATTATACAATGTAGATATAAGAACATTTCCACTCAAATCTCCATAACCATATCAAAGGCTGGAGCTAGTACTTGATAATATAAAAGTCAAAAATTGCAAATACTGGGGTGCCTGGGTGGCTCAGTCTGTTAAGTGTCCGACTTCAGATCAGGTCATGATCTCACGGTTCTGTGTGTTCGAGCCCCACATCGGGCTCTGTGCTGGCAGCTCAGAGCTCTGCTTGATTCAGAGTCTGTGTCTCCTTCTCTCTCTGCTCCTCCTCCACTCATGTCCTGTCTGTCTCTCTCAAAAATAAACTAAAACAAAATTTTTTTTAAATTGCAGATACCGTAGGTCAACGATCCTGCCACAAATCTTTATCAGATTTCTTTATCGCTTTTAAATAGGCAGTGAGCATTATCCCCCAAGATAATCAATCTTCAACCTCTCCTTCAAGACCATAAACATATCGAGGAAAGAGATAAGATTGGGAGAGAATTTTTCCTTGCTGTCAAGTACCTACAATTTTCTGATGGTAGACTAACTTCCCCCATAAATTGGTTTTTAGATCAAAGTGTCCAAAACTGAATATGCAAATACATTGTCAGTGATTCCAATTCAGGAAGAAGCTGCAACAGAATCTCATTACTCTCAATAACAAGGAACAATCCTTTGCACATAGGCCATTCCCTATCCCACTCTCTTCCGCTGTAAAAATTGCGAATCCCATTAACAGATTTTCCTTTGGTCGCCTGAACAATACATGAGTGACTCACAGTTTTGAACATTTTGCTGCTGAACTACTTAGAAGGGCATAAGATGCGATGGCGGGAGGAATGGGCTGAAAATGCGAGGAATCGCTAATATGTGTCTTGTTTGCAGCTTTTCATTTCAGTAGTTTAAAAGGCAATTAAGGAAAGGAATGAGGGTCCTGACTAGGTAGAATTCAATTCTCCGCGTTTAATGGATTCAGTGTATGAGGAAGCATAAGGGTAATCCATCATCGCATTACTGCCATCACCAGAGTTGTCTGTATTTCAGAAAGTGTTCATTCCCTTCGCCAGGAGGACACAGACCTCGGTGTGCTGATTTGGGTGTCAAGAAATTAAAAAAGATGAAAGGAGAGAATTGGAAGCAGCAGCTCTCCGATCAGCACTGGAAAATGTCTGCTCTGTATTCCGTGGGTCTTTGCTTCTTGAGTCCAGACACCTGTCACTGGACTATGCGACTGTGGGTGGCCCTATTTGTAGGATTTCCAAGCTTATCTGACCCTAGATAAACCTTGGTGCCTTTTAAGGGTCAGTTTAAGGGCTGAACCGAATAGTAAGAAAAAGTGTTTTCTAAAGAATTAATAAGTCAGAGTCCTTTGATGTTATAAGAGTGTGGTTAGAGCTTAATGTGGCTATATCAAGAGGAATGCTCTCTCATCATCAGGATGTGGCAAACCACTCATAAACCACTTACAAAGAGTCAAACCATCAATAATGAGATGGATTTGTAGTCAGGGTTATCAGTCATTCATATGGATGCCAGGTAGAGGCCAGTGCTGGGACCTCAATGACACAGATATGAAGAGTGTATTTATAAGCATGGATTTTAGGATAATTCTACAAAATAATAGCAACCATTTATTGAACACTTGGTGTGCTTTCCACATATTATTTCTAATCCTTACCACAGCCACATTTAAAAAAATTTTTTTTCAAGATTTATTTATTATTGAGAAACAGAGACAGCATGAACAGGGGAGGGGCAGAGAGAAGGGGAGACACAATTCAAAGCAGGCTCCAGGCTCGGAGCTGTCAGCACAGAGCCCAATGCGCAGCTCAAACCTACAAAATGCGAGATCATGACCAAAGCTGAAGTCAGACGCTTAACCGACTAAGCCACGCAGGTGCCCTTTTGATGGGTTCCATTATTTTCTTTCTCTCCCAGATGAAGGAATGAAAGCTCAGAAAGAATGAAAATCTCGCCCAAGATGACATAGATAGAAAGTGACCAAGCTAAAATTGGAACTCAGATTATTCTGGCCCCAGAGCCCGAGCTTGATCCATTTCTCTAAGACGGGACACGGAGAGCTACATGCTTCGCACGTTTCCCGGTGCGACACATCCAAGGGCAAGAGAAAAAAAGTCAAGGATATGTCCAGATTCCTTGCCTGAAAGCCCACATGGAAAGGACAGAGAACTAAAGGCCAGAGCTAAGCAGCCTGGGGTCATCTGATACAAGTAGTTATGGGGCCAATCCAGTACTTACTCAAACCTTAAAAGGAATTCAGCTGGGGTCCTCATTAGCTGAGTGTGACTTTGGTCAACCAACTATTAAACCATGGCAGAAGAGATGAAAGTGCTTTGTGTCTCATTTTGACCTCATTAAAATTTCAGGTGATGAGCCACAAAAAAAGATATAAGCACATATACATTTTCCCTTATCAATACTACTTTCAGCAATTTAACCTACAGATATACTTGCATATGTACTAAAGGATGAATGTACAAGATTACTAATCCCTTGCAGTATTTTGTAATAATGAAAAGTAGGGAACAAACTAAATTTTCATCAGTAGGGCGCTGATTCAATTAATCACAAGACATCCATTTATTGCGATTCTAAATAACTGTAAAAGGAATGAGGAAGATCCCTATAACTTGATACAGAAAGATCTCTAGCATGTAGAGTTAAATGAAAAAAGAAAGATGCTAAATGAGGTTTATAATACTCTCACTTCTGTACAAAAGCAGGAAGAAGAAAAGAATCTGATATTTTCTCAAAGAACATGAGGACCAAGAGTCACATGCTCTTTCAACTGAGTCAGGGAGGAGCTCCTGGGACTGTGCTCTTTTCTCTAATAAAGAACATCACACTCTCAGGCAAATGGGCTGGATCCAAATGCTGATTTTCCCAATTCCTAACTGGGTTAAGTTCTCTGAACCTCAGTTTTCTCTTTCAGAATAAAATAAATGGAAGGAAATAACAATATCACTGTATTGAGGGTTGACCAGTTAACTCTAAAATAGTCCCAACATGGGGCACCTGAGCGGCTCAGTCGGTTAAGTGTCTGACTTTGGCTCAAATCATGATCTCATGGTTCATGAGTTGGAGCCCCACAGCAGGTTCTGTGCTGACAGCTCAGAGTCAGGAGCCTGCTTCAGATTCTGTGTCTCCTCTCTTTGCCCCTCTCCCACTTGTGTTCTCTGTCTCTCTCAAAAATAAACATAAATTTTTTTTTTTATAAAATACATAATACATAATAGATGTTGCCATGCCAGGCAAGTGAAATGAGGGCCCAGGGCAAGGGCCTTGCTAAATATGATGAACCTGAGGTCCAGAGCACCCTCTTTCCCCCTGTTTTGGCTTTGAATTTCACCTTATGTAAGAAGTCTTGACAGCATGGACTTGAGACACTGGGAAGTGGTTCTCTGGTACCTCCCATCCCAGTGACACAGCCAGCCTTACCATCTCACCTCCAGAGGGACCCATCTTTCCTCCTGGCCAGTGCTTCTACTTTGTAGTATGAACAATCCTGAAAGTAAAGCAAAGTGGTGGCAAATTCTAAGTCCCAGGAAGCCAGCTTTTTGCCTACACACTGGTGTCTCAACGTTCTCTGCTGTAAATGATGTTGATGACAAGGGCACATCTTAGAAGAAAAAGCCAGTGGTGGCTACTGATGAAACGGATTTTATAAACTAAAAGTTGATGCACAGGTCTCTGATCTCCTGGCCATGGGATGTTAAATGGAAGAGAACTTCCTCAAGACTGTATCTATGAAGCTGAAAACGTCAGGCTTATCTGCCTGTTCTGTCACTTCTGGCACTCACTGCCACCCACAGCTTGTCGCATCGCTCCTTTGGCTATGCTCCTGAAACACGGCCCCCTTAGGTCTTGGTAATGATTCTTCTCCTATAGCAACACACACCAGGAGGGAATAGTGTCTGCCTTTCAACACTGATGATTCCACTTCGCAGTTTAGCTTCACTCAGAATTCTCTCTGTGTCTCCCATCCTAAATCTAAATAATTCCTTTCTCTCCTCTGGTATGCAAGAAGGGTCACACATTTGTACACCTGAAGCTCCCTTCCTCTCTTCTCTTTCCTTCCTTGAACTTTCCCTCTTCCTTCCCCACACTGAGAGTTTTCTCTGCCTTGACGATTTGAACAAAACATTATTTCAGGTCTGGTTACCCCAAACAACTGAACCCCAGGGTTCAAACTGGCTCCCTGTATCTCAAGAAATGAGCAAGAACTGGACCGTTTCTGTCTCCAAGTCATGATTATTTTGCCTTTTTTCCTGCTTTGCCCCTCCTCCCCCATTAGAGCCCTCTGACTCTAAAACCAGGACAACTGAGGGGCGCCTGGGTGGCTTAGTCGGTTAAGCGTCCGACTTTTGCTTAGGTCGTGATCTTGCGGTTCGTGGGTTCGAGACCCGCGTCGGGCTCTGTGTTGACTGCCAGCTCAGAGCCTGGAGCCTGTTTCAGTCTGTGACTCCCTCTCTCTCTGACCCTCCCCTGCTCACGCTGTCTCTCTCTCTCTCTCTCTCCTAGAAATAAATAAAAATATTTAAAAAAATAAATAAATAAAACCAGGACAACTGAGACACACCCTGCCTGCTCTCCAGGTAAGCAGTTGGTTCTGGCATCTCCCCACTATGCTTATGCACCTTCAGTCCTTGCTGTGACCACTTCCCGACACCTCTTGTACCTGCCCTGCAGGCATTCATGCATGGCCATTAAAAGAAAAAAAATTAAAGGTGGCTGATAGTAGCAGCATTTTGTTTTGTGGTTTTGACGACGAGACTGCAACTCGATTCTCGACAATAAGTCTCCAGTTCATACACCTGACTTACGTTTTTAAAATGTGATTATTTTCAAGCCCTGACAGTTGCTCACATTCATTGAATGAGTACTAAGTGTCAAGCATGACTGATCTCAGGTGAAGTTCCCTAGCGAAGTCTGACATGCGGATTCTTGTGCAAGCCAGAGAGTACTTTTATGGAGGAGAAACCAGTACAGGGGTGAGAGGAGCAGGGCAGGGAAAGAAACCAGAAAAGATAATGCTCTCTAGAGAAGTCTAGTCCCAGCATGATCCCATTGGAACTCTGGATGCTGCATTGTATCCCAGCATCGGTCCCTTCTGGAAGCAAGAGTGCTGACTCCTAGATCCCTGAATCAGTTCGTCATTGGCTATGGGCCACCTCTGGTGTGGTAAAGTGGGTGAAAGTACAAATCAAGCATCACCAGCCAGCCCCGTGTGAGTTAGTGGCATCCGAAACCTGTGACAGGTGTGAATGCCTATGAAAGGGTCCCATCCCCTTGATGCAGGAAGGACACGTGCTACAGCACTTCACAAAGATTAAACTATGGATTCTCCACACCGTTTGAGCTAGGGCACTATTAATACCATCCCTATTTTACAGAAGAGGATTCTGAAACATGGGAGAGCCAGTAAATCGATGAAGATCACGCAGAACCATGATTTAAAACAAGACCGTGTCTCTCTAACTGTGCCCAGCCTCCATGTGAAGCTTCTCATCACATGGAAAGATCTGAAGCAGCATAAGTGGGCAATGTCTTGTCCTTACACACTCACCAAGTCACTTCTATCAGCAGTCACATCCACTCGTGCAAAATGACTGTAGTATTTCACAATGAAATGGTAAATATTTTTCATTACTGCAACATGAAGATTTACCAACACTTATGAACACAGGATATAGACTCATTAGCAAGGCTACTGTGCCAGAACCATCCATCCCCCATACAAGACTATATTTCTCACTCCATTTTTAATTTTAAACCACAGCTCATTATATTTTACTAAGCCTATATTTCTCATAGTTTTAATCAGTAGATTAGCTGTAAAGCCTAAAGCAAAACTGAAAGACAGTAGGAAATACACTCCTCATATATATTTATAATAACATTTTTTCAATGTCATAAAGCAGAAGCTCATGTCCCACTTGCTATGTTTAAAATCATGTTTGGCCATTTTCTTTCTCCTGACAGCTTCCATTTAACATGAAAGATGAGACATCTAGTGCAGTGGTTGTGTAAATGGTATGGAACACAACTTGACATGCAAGCAAATGTGTCAAGAACAGAGTGATGGACATCTGTGAGGGGTGTAGAACATGTTTCTGTCACTCAAACTAATAACATGCCCCTAAAACAGCTTAGCATGTGGAGAAAGGCCAAGGTGAATAGACCATTCCCTCCAAGCAAACAAAAAGGAAAAATGCCTTTGGTAATATCATTTCACCAAGCACCTCCTTGCTTTTCTCATTATTAATAATGCCATAGTAGTACCTGCAAACAGTAAAAACTCTAAGAAACAGACCCATTTCATCTATTTCTCATACTCTCCCAATTTTTTTTTAAAAAAGAATTTTAGGGGCACATGGGTGGCTCAGTCAGTTGGGCTTTTCACTTTGGTTCAGGTCATGATCTCATGGTTTGTAGGTCTGAGCCCCATGTCAGGCTCTGTGCTGACAACTTGGAGCCTGGAGCCTGCTTCAGATTTTGTGTTTACCTGTCTCTCTCTCTCTCTCTCTCTCTCTCTCTGTCCCTTCCCCACTCGTGCTCTGTGTCTCTCAAAAAATAAATATTTTTAAAAAAATTTTAAGAGAATTAAAAAAATAAGGCCCTTAAGCTTCCTACTACAGACAGCTTTGTACTCTGTTTACCATTATTCTTTGAGATCTAGACAATCTCTCCGGGAACCCCAGCCCATGTGTTTCCTGCGGTGTGTTGGCTGAGTTCAGCAAAGCCTAGGATTTCACTAGGTGTTAGGTAGTAAGATCTACTGTGACAGTGTGGACTTCCTCTCAGGGGATCTATTAGTAGATCAGAATACCTAGCAAACCTTCCTAAAAATGCTCCCAGAGGATCCAAGAAGGTTAACCCAGAGTCCATGTGCTATGAGGCACCAGCTGAAATAAATCAGCTTAAAGCTCCCATGGGACCCTTAGCTTAGATAAGCAAAAGCTAGGAAGGGAAGGAGAGAAATAAGGTCTATTTTCTGACTCTCAGAGAGGAAGGAGGAAGTTGGCTAATTAAATTTGGAATCCAGGTGAGGGAAAAGACTCTATGATTTGGCTAACCCAGGAAGGACATAAATTTGTGGGAAAATTAGAATACTGAAAGTCTAAGTTAACCTTTTGTCCTTTTTGAATGCTTGAAAGTGGAGAGGTTGGTCTTGGAGTAAAGAAGACACCTCTGTATCTGAGATTCTCAGGGCTGCACTGGTGCCGCCATGTTGCTTGCTTTAGTAAAAGAAGAGTCTTGCTTGGATCACATCCAAGGCATCCTGGTTGCCAGAACACCCAGAGGACTTTGTTATAAAGTGTTCCTTTGTCCCAGTGCTTTCCATCCCATCCTCTCAACTCCTCCCAGGCCCTGCAGCATCAATCATCTCCTATTCTTACCTCTTTAATCTTTCCCTTTCCACTAGCTGCTTCCCCTCCGTTTACACACTCATTCTGGTTCCCCAGATCCTAAAACAACAACAAAACCCTCCCATGAACTTGTTTCCCTCTCAAATTACTGTCCCATTTTCTTCCTGTCACCATTCAACACGTGCTTCCTCTACTTCCTCATCTCCTATTTATTCCTTGACTCTGCAACTTGGATCCCGCTCTACTTTGGGAAGCACGCTCTTGAAGGTTTCATTCAACACATCCAATGGCCTCTCCTTCTCTGCCTCTCTAGCACTTAACACTATGAATCACTCCTTTCCTAGAACCTTCTTCATTAGTTTTCAGTGCTGTCATCAACAGCATTCAACTGCCTCTCCAATGCCTCCTAGATCACAATTTCTGAGTCTTCTTTGCTGGCTTTTCTTCCACCAGACACCTAATGTAGACATTCCTCAAAAGTTCTGTTGCTTACATCCTTCTCTCCTCACTTTTCTTTACCTTGATCTGGTCATCTCTTCTCCCAGTGTCCACAATCTTCCATATGTTCCGCACAGACATATAGACCCAGACCCAGTCTCTCTTCTGGACCCAGGCTTGAAGTGTGAGCTACTAGATAACTTGTGGATGACCCAAATTCAACAGGTACAAAACCAAAGTCCTTCTCTTCCTTGTTAAATCTTTCTTCTTCCTAAATCCCCTAACTGTTCTATAGCCATTGGTACTGAGCCTCCATTCTTTCGGGCTATGTTTGACTTGTTCCTCTCCCTCATCCACCATATGCAACTTAATTTTAAAATCCTGATGATATTCCCTCCACTTTATCTTTCACATCCAAGTTCTTCTTTCTACCCCTCACTGGCCTTGTTTAGGCTTCCAGAACACCTCCTTGTCCATTAAAGAATTTAAAAATCAGCTAGCCAATTGGTCTTCTCATTTCTCATCTCTTCTTCTAATCTGCCTGACACATAAATATAAAGCATCAGGTCACTGAATTGATGACATTCTTTCCATCCTCAAAAACATTTGGTGGCCCTGTTTTTTACAGAGTAAGTCCAACTTCCTCAGCCAGGTCTTTTAGAAACAAAAGTCCTAAGCTTTCTCCTATCACTCTCCCTTCCCCAACTCATACACCCTCATTCTTCAGCTTATGGAATGTACTCTGCAGTTTTTTCTCACTTTTTATTCATTTCTCTATGTGAAAACACATCCCCTGGTTGCAACTTGCTGAAGTCTTACCCATACTTCTAGGTTTTACTTAAATATGACTTCATAGTCACTCTAGATCGTACCCTCCTGTACCTCACTCCCCGCAAATAATTCATTATTCTCTCCCTCTTCTATACCTGACACTGTAACTTTTGATATTTATTATAACAGGGCTACTCAAAGGATGGTCCATGAAACAGTAATATCAGTAGGTCAGATCAGAATTTAGAAATGTAAATTTAGGGGCCTGATCCCTGATCTACTGAATCACAGTCAGTGGGGGTAGAGTCTAGGATCTGTTTCAACAAGCTTGCCAGATGATTGTGAGATTGGCTAGTTCAAGCACAACTACTTCAGAGCTCTTGCTCTAGTGCCAATATTATATGTTTGAACATGTCTCCCCAGCTAGATGATGAACCTCCTAAGGCAGAGCGTGTCATATGTTTTTATTTATTTCTGAGAGAGCACGTGAGCAGGGGAGAGATGGGGGCAGGGGGTGGGGGGTTGGCGGTGGAGATAGATCTGAAGCAAGCTCTGAACTGAGAGCAGCAAGCCCAATGCAGGGCTCAAACTTATAAACCATGAGATCATGACCTGAGCCAAAGTCCGACACTCAATCCACTGAGTCACCCAGGTGCCCCCAGGGCTTGTCAGATTGCTTGGCCACCTTGTTATCAAAGGTGCTTAATGAAAGCTTGTTGAGGAGCCCTTGGTTATATCTTGGTGTGGCCTGGAGTGCTGCTTAAGTAGAGTGATTCTGTGAAAAATTCGCTGCACATAGGGACAAGCATCAACCTTCCAGGTGCAGCTTATTTATTTCATTTCTCTGCTGGATTTGATATCGGTGATGGGAACAGAGAGAAATGTTGTGTTTAATATAGATCTTCAGATAGATTTTCTAGTCCAGCCATTGACTTCACCTTGGCTTCCTTGAGTGTTGAGAAAGATAGTGAGTGCTACTAGACATGTATTACCTACTGGGCACTATGCTATTCTGTTTCATTCTCACAACAGCCTAGGTGGTACACACTCCAATTCTCTCCATTTGAGTGATAAGGAAAAAGAGGCTCAGGGGGCCATGATCACACAGACAGAAGCAGCTCAGTTAGGAGGTTTGAGGCTATAGGTCCCACTCTGAACCATCACAATAAATATCCTCTATGCTTCATGCCTCCTAAGTAGGTCTGGGCTTCTCACAGAAGCCACAAGATTCTCTGTTGGGTCTCATGAGATCATTTAATGGCCTAACCCAGTTGTGAAACCAGGTTTTGCTGGGTCTCCATGTGCCCTGGCTCTGCTTCTGCTCTTCTCAACACTGAAAACTCCACGGTTACAATAGCTCTTTTCTTGCCCATTTTTAGTAGACTCAAGGTCAAGGTAATTATCACCTGGGCAGAGACACCTTCCAACATTCAGACAGTAGTAAGAGGAGATGCTTCTGAAACCCATTAAAACTTGCCTGCGAGCACTCTGAGTCATGGGCCCTGTGAGTCATGGGGCCCTGAGTTGGAGTAGGCAATAGGGCTATTGGTTTTTATGGCAACGTACTCAGTACTCTCAGAGTATTGTTAATTAGCCTTTTCAGACCTAGAAGTCTCCAGTTTTGGCATGGTGGTGGGTTACTCACAGTTATCCCAGATAGAGGGAGATTGATTGTGGACAAAGCCTGTGGTCTGGAAAGCTCTGCCTGCTGAAGCGTATGCCTAAAACGCCAAGGGCACACCTCTGTCTAGAGCTCTGGGTCTGGTTTTATAGCCTTGGACTTGAGAGCTGAATAAAAAGAAAGGTCAGAGTCACAGTCCTCCCAAGGGCCTTTCTTGAGTACACAATTTACCAGACAAACAGGGAATCCACATGTGTTTGGAACCTCGAACCCAGCAGGCTGGCTTGGATCCTGCAGTGACTCCCAGATAACGTTTTATTGTGGGGTAAAGGGGGCAGGGGGAATTACATTCCTTTGGCACATACTCCCATTCAGTATCCAGAAAGAAAAACTCTGCTTTTTTGGCAAGGCAGATCATGAACACTTTTACCACAGTGTTTAGGGAGAAAGTTGAAAAAAAAAAAAAAACCCCAACAACCATCTCCACTCTTCATTCGTTCACTCGACAACCATCCATTCAGCACCTACTGAGCATCAGGTGCTGTAAATCAGCTGGGCTGAGTTACGGAGAAGACACCATAGCCCCTACCCTGAAAGAACCTGCAGCCTACCCGGCTACCTGTATTGTGCATCTAGTGACTCCCTAGTCACCTGGGCTCATCCCCTGCAGACAACCCCATGACTCACCATCCCCAAAAGAAGTAGGAAGGAAACATTTTTGTAGCCTCAGGCCTAGGAGGCTTTGCTCCACCTCCACATAGGGAGGCACAGACCACGGGTAACTGGCCCCCCTCGGGCTCCTCCCTCATGACCTCTTCTGTGTCCTCTCCAGGCAGCACTGCCTTAGTCACCTGCTCAGCTTCTCCTGAAGCCCCCCTCAACCTCAGCCAAGAGAACTGTTTTTGCCCATCTCTGCTCTGACTCCATTAGAACCTTCTCACTCTTTCTAGAACACTAAGGAGAAAAATACCTTGTTGGTAAATGTGGTTGCCCACCCCCAGATTCCAGTCTTAACCACAAGCTCAAGAGCCTGGAAAGTTTCAACGTGAATGGGTTTAGCTACATCCTTATTCTGAAACAGTCCCCTACAGGTACTTTAAGAACCAGAGAAATAAAAGAATCCCGCTACCTCCCCCTTTCACTGTCCTCTCCCAAATGTGGAAAGACAAGGCAGGGAGAAGCCCGAAAGAATGGTGATGGGCAACCAGATTAAGGGGAAATGGTGGCTTCACACAAAAGAAAGCTTCTTGCAAAGCTTCTGACACTGTGCTCTTCTCTTAGTTTCTGGTGACTCTTTGTGCAAGGAAGCAGGTCAGTAAGGTGAATGCTAGAGGGAAGGGGGCCTCTGAGCAGGGGCAGAAGGAGTAGACAGAAACAGGAAGGTGAGGGTCCCCCTGCTGACTCCCTCCAGCATCACAAACACTGTGCTGGCCCTTACTATGGAGACCGAGCGTGAGCCACCCCTAGCTCAGTTCGCTGTGGACACACAGCCTGCTGTGCTGTTTCTGCTTCCCTTCAACATGTAGGTGAGGTTTCAGGCTATGGAAGAGGCCAGCAGACCCCAAATGTTATGGTCCATGGGGCAATTATTCCTATGTGGGGGCAGGGGGCTAAGCTGTAAGCCCTGTCCAGATAGGCAAGCTTGGATCTTCATGCTGGAAAGAGGATCCCTAGAAATATCCGAGGCGACGTAAGAGGTGGGAAGGAAGACGTGGGTGCCAAAAGCTGTGGGACCCAAGGAGCAAATAAGATCTCAACAGAAACAAGGATAATTGGTTGCCTCTCAAAAGTGAAGGGCAGGGATAGGAAGGTGGGGCGTCAGAATTCCTGCATGCTTCTGCTTCTCTTTCCTGGACAGCAGCAGCTGGACACCAACAGTCACTTTTGTCATCTGTCCTTACTCCCAAGCTGGTTCTAAGCTGCCCAGAGTTTGGTAAGTTTTGCACTTCAAGTAAGTGCAGCAGAACTACTTTAAACAACATCAACTTATGATGGCCATAGGTGAGATCCAGTATTTCCTCCACTCACTGTAAAATCCACTTCATTGTTCTGGTTCTTCTGTTTGATCGTCCCTCCCTAGTTCCATCTCCACTTTTATCCCCCCACCTCTGGGCTGGGGTCAGGGGAACAATCTTTACACATCACATTACTGGTGGGGGGTGGCACTACCACTGGCTTCCAGTTGGTGGGTCAGTGGGAGGCACAAGCAGGGGCCTGGAGGGCAGAAGGAGAGAGATCCAAGCATTTCTTCTTGGCCACCTGTCTTCGTCAGCACCACCATTCTGGCAGTGCCTACATCCTTCTAGAACTAGCGCTCCCACTGAGCAGCCTATCTTCTGGGCTCCAGTCCTCAACACAGTTGAGGACCATGGCTTCTTGCTCTCACTTTCTAAAGCCTGGAGGATGATGGGTCTCTGGGTGCCTCAGTTTCCCTTACTGGTTCCCTTCATTCTACACACACTTCTATACATAGTCCTTTCCTTAAAATATCTTCAAAATCCCAGCTGTCTCCTGGTTCTTTCCAGAATCCTGTCTGATACCCCATGTTCTATGCAGATGTGCTGTTCCAACAACAGTGCCATCCAATGCTTAGTCTAGCTTTTTATTAGGTTATTTGTTAGGGGTTTTGAGAGCTTACATTTGTGGACAAGGAGAATCCGACTAGATCATAAGTGCGGTATTTTTATTGGCTGTGAAGAAAAGAGTCTAGAAAATACAATGTGGGGGAGTCAAAAGGTTTTTTATGTAAAAATAATAGTAACTTATGGGGCTTCTGGTTGGCTAAGTCTATTTAGCATCTGAATCTGGTTCAGGGCATAATCTTGCGGTTTGTGAGTTCGAGCTCCACACCCAGCTCACTGCTGTTGGTTTGGAGCCCACTTCCGATCCTTTGTTCCCTGTACCCCCTCCCCCACCCCATCCCTCCCCTGCCCATACTTTCTCTTTCAAAAATAAACATTTCAAGAGTAAATAAAAAGAATTAAAATAATAATAACTTACAACTAATTTTATTTTTCTGGGCACCTGGGCAGCTGAATTAGTTAAGTGTCCAACTCTTGATTTTGACTCAGGTCACAATCTCCTGGTTCATGAATTTGAGCCCACGTCTGGCTCTGCACTGACAGCAGGGAGCTGTCTTGGGATTCTCTCTCTCTCTCTCTCTCTCTCTCTCTGCGCCCCTCCCCCACGCATGTGTGCTTACACACTAATCCTCACCTCAGAATTCAGAATCTAGTCCCAGGATTCTCCCCTTGGAATTGTACACATTAAAATCATGTTGGGGAGCTTGTAAATGTATTGATATTATTGGTACTCCAAAATTTATTCAGAAACGATAAAGTTAGCCTTTAAGGTCATTCCCTTGCACAGAGCCTTCCAGAGATCCTGAGATGGGTGGCACCCTGCAGTGTGTTGCAAGGTCATATGTTTGTAATATTTGCAAAAGATACTGCTTTGTCCTTAATGAGGGCCCTCGAATGGCATGCTCTTCAGGACCACAAACCTGGATCCATCCATTTACATAGGCCCTACTCAACCCAACTCAATCAGAACTTCTGGGGGTATGGGGCACCTGTGTGGCTCAGTCAGTTAAGCGTCCAACTTCGGCTCAGGCCATGATCTCGTGGTTCATGGGTTTGAGCCCCGCATTGGGTTCTGTGCTGGCAGCTCAGAACCTGGAGCCTGTTTCAGATTCTGTGTCTCCCTCTCTCTCTGCCCCTCCCCCGCTCATGTTCTGTCTCTCTCTGTCTCAAAAATAAACTATAAAAACAATTAAAAAAAAAATTTCTGGGGGTATGACCTGGGCATCAGCTTTAAAAGCTGCCTGAGTGAGTTTAATATTTGGCCAGGGTTGAAAATATTGCACATTCTGATAGCTAGAAGAGATCTCAGAGCTCCTGGTGAAATACCCTCACTTTACAGCTGAAGTAACCATAATCCAGAGAAGGGCTGAAGGTCCCACAGGTCATCACATAGCCTGCTGAGTCAAGGAGGCCCAGTGGTGCAAGCAGAGATGGCAAGGGGAGCGGGGCTGGGAGTGGGGAGATGGGGCAGTGATGATGAGGTCCCTCTACGGCTGGAATCCACAGGGAAAGTCTTTGGCTAATCCATTAAAAGTCCGCCGGGTCAGGGAGAGGAGGCACAAAATTGTAGCTGTTCTAGACAGAACATTCTGTGAGAGGATTTCCTGGGGCCAGTTTTTTTTTTCTTTTAACCACACTCACCGTCTATGCAATTATCACCTGGGCAGAACCTCCCATTTTCAGACAACCCTGTATTGTAAGAAGCCCCAGAAACCCACTGAAATATGCCCAGAGGCCCCACTGAGTCACACCAAACTTTTTCCTGGGTCTGTAAGACCATTCGTTTCACAACAGTGTACTTCCTAATGTATTCATAATTAGTCTCTAAAGTAGACCTCAAAATCCCTAAAGAGGGATTTTGACCTTTAAAAGCACTATTGAATTTTTTTTTAATTGCCAGTGGAATGGAAACCATGAGACAATTTTGGGAAACACGGATAATTCCATTTTGCTGGGAAGTATGGGAGCCCCAGGGCATTTTCAGACTGGGACTCTGGAGAGACAGAACTGCAGGTCTGGGTGGCAGAGGAGCTGGTGCCTGAGGCGTTGGCCTTCACGAGGAGGGTGTGTTTAAAAAGCCTGCCTACTGATGCAGGAGGTAGAAAATTTCTGAGTGGCTACAAAGGAGGAAGAGTGACATCAGGAGGGATGAGGAACAAAAAGTCACAACATGCCAAAACACACACAATGGCGTGCGTTTCCCATCAACCTTCAACATACGTAGAAAAACTGCGGGATGTTAGACAATGTCTCTTAGATGCTCATATACTCTTTAAAAGATGTAATTGGTATTGTTACTACAATGCTAATGAGACATGGATATCTGCTGATTATGCTTTGAAGTCCTGCTTCCTCCCATGTCCTTTCTCAGATGTTGATCCCTAATAAACATCTTGAAAACACCATCTCAAGATCTGCTCCTGGAGAACCCAACCTGTGGGAATGCCATTCTCCCTTCCCAAGACTTGGTGGGTATGAACGAGTACATGCTCAAAAGTCTATGCATATATACATGATGTCCTATTTCCCAGGCCACAGTCTTCTCACAATATCTCAGAATTCCTTGGAGAGGTAGCAGTGCCCAACGGTCAAGAGCATTCATTTGGGGGGTTAAACGTGGCTTGACATCACAGCCCTATCCTCATTGATGAGGGCCAAATGTAATAATGTACATAAAGATCTCATCCAGTGCTTGGCCCACAGTAAACCTTCAGTAAATGGCAGCTATTATTTTTGCCATCCAAAGTTTCCAATGCTTGAATCCAAGCCAAACACACACTAAGGAACAGTTCTTTCTTCTCTTACTGGGACCATCTATACTTCTAGCTTCTCCTTCTCACTCTCTGCTGTTCTACAAGGGATAACTTTTCCCTTCACAAGAAAACAAACAACACCCCCAAAACAAACAAACAACAAAAAAAACCCCACATATTTCAAACTTTCCTAATCATTCTTTGGAAATGTTGTAATAGGTTTCTTACCTCTTAGACTCAATTCTCCACCTCCAATTCATTCTTCACTTTGCCCATAGCTATGTTTCTGAAATGCAGGTAAGTGCTTTGCTTTAAATCCTTGAATAGTTCATTTTTTGCACAGAAAAAATAAAAAATAAACTATATAAGCCATTGACTATGGCCCCTGCCTTCTCTCTGACTACACTATTGTCCTAACTCTCATCAATAACAAAAACAACTTGTAGTCTCTAAAACATGCTGTGTGGTGTGCTATTTTGTGGTTCCTTGTCTTTGAATACTAATCCCTGAGTCTTCACTTTCCACGGGGCATTCCCAGATCTTCTGTGAAAAACCTTATTTATCCTTCAAACTCTTTACTATGGATGAACACCCATGCCCCTCCAAAATTCCTTGGTTGAGGTCTTAACCCCCAAAGTGATGGTATTTGGAGGTGGAACCTGTGGACAGTAATTAGATTTAGAAGAGGTTTCAAGAGCTGAGGCCTCACGATGGGATTAGTGCCCCCTCGTAAGAAAAGAAAAGAGAGAGATCTTGGTCTCTCTCTCAGCCCTGTGAGGACACAGCAAGAAGGCAGCCATCCACAGACCAGGGAGAGGGCCCTCCCCAGACACCAAATCTGCTGGCACCCTCATCTTGGACTGAGCTTCCCAGAGCTCCAGAGCTGACAGAAACAAATGCCTATTGTTTAATCCACCTTGTCTATGGTATTTTGTTATAGCAGCTTGAACTAACTAAGCAAAGTCTTCTCAATGCTCTTTATCCTTCACTTAGTCATTCACTATATCTCAACTGGACATCAAGTGGGGAGCAGAGCTTGTGCTACATCCTGGGGATACAAAAACCACCTCTGGGGGCCCCTGGGTGGCTCAGTCGGTTAAGCGTCCGACTTCAGCTCAGGTCATGATCTCACAGTTTGTGAGTTCGAACCCCGCATCAGGCTCTGTGCTGACAGCTAGCTCAGAGCCTGGAGCCTGTTTCAGATTCAGTATCTCCCTCTCTCTCTGACCCTCCCCTGCTCATGCTGTCTCTCTCACTCTCTCTCGGAAATAAATAAAACATTAAAAAAAAAAAAAACCACCTCTTCTCTCAAGATGTATTTAACTGGACATACAGGCAAATAAGCTGACAATACCAATAGACTGTATGAGGCAGCCACAGTGCAGATTGAAGAGGAAGAGGGGAGAATAGGCGAATTAGAAGATAAAATTATGAAAAAACAGGAAGCCAAGAAAAAGAGAGATAAATTGATCCAGGAGCATGAAAGAATTCGAGAACTGAGTGATGCAATCAAACTGAACAATATCCGTACCATAGGAATTCTGGTAGAAGAAGAGAGAGAGAAAGGGGCTGAAGGCATACTTGAAAAAAAAATCATAGCTGAGAACTTCCCCAACTTGGGGAAGGAAACAGACATTGAAATCCAAGAGGCACAGAGAACTCCCCGCAGACATAACTTGAATCAGTCTTCAGCATGACATATCATAGTGAAACTGGCAAAATACAAGGATAAAGAGAATTCTGAAAGCAGCTAGGGATAAACGGGCCTCAACATACAAAGGTAGACACATAAGGGCGGTAGCAGACCTAACTACTGGAACTTAGCAGGCCAGAAAAGAATGGCAGGAAATCTTCCGTGTGATGAACAGGAAAAATATATAGCCAAGAATCCTTTTTCCAGCAAGCCTGTCATTCAGAATAGGAGAGATAAAGGTTTTGAAAAACAAGCAAAAACTGAAGGAATACATCACCACTAAACCAGCCCTACAAGAGATCCTAAGGAGGACTTTATGAGGGAAATGTTGCAAGGAACACAAAGTACCAGAGATATCACTACAAGCATGAAACCTACAGAGAACACAAGGACTCTAAATCCACATTTTTCAATAATAACACTGAATGTAAAAGGACTAAATGCTCCAAAAAAGACATAGGGTATCAGAATGGATAAAAAAAAAACAAGACCCATCTATTGGCTGTCTACAAGAGACTCATTTTAGACCTGAGGACACCTTCAGATTGAAAGTGAGGGGGTGGAGAAATATCTATTATGCTACTGGAAGTCAAAAGAAAGCTGGAGTAGCCATACTTATATAAGACAAACTATACTTTAAAGTAAAGGTGGTAACAAAAGATGTAGAAGGGCATTATATAATAGTTACAGGGTCTATCCATCAGGAAGAGCTAACAATTACAAATGTCTACACACTGAATTCGGGAGCACCCAAATATATAAAACAATCACAAACATAAGCAATCTTATTAATAAGAATGTGCTAATTACAGGGGACTTTAATACTCCACTTACAGCAATGGAGAGATCAACTAGACAGAGAATCACTAAAGAATCAATGGCCCTGAATGACACATTGGACCAGATGGACTTGACAGATATATTTAGAACTCTAGATCCCAAAGCAGTGGAATTCACTTTCTTCTCAAGTGCACATAGTGTATTCTCCAAAATAGATCACATACTGGGTCACAAAGCAGCCCTCAATAACGATAAAAGAATTGAGATCATACTGTGCAGACTTTCAGACCACAGTGCTATGAAAAGTCTGGAAAACCTCCAAAAGCATGGAGGTTAAATAATATCCTACTAAAGAATGAATGGATCAACCAGGCAATAAGAGAAGAAATTTAAAAATATATGGAAACAAATGAAAATGAAAATACAATAATCCAAACCTTTGGGATGCAGCAAAGGCAGTCCTAAGAGGAAAATGCATTGCAATCCAGGCCTATCTCAAGAAACAAGAAAAATCCCAAATACAAACTCTAACAGCACACCTAAAAGAACTAGAAGCAGATAGCAAAGTCTCATAGTACAAAATCAATGTACAGAAATTGGTTGCATTTTTATATACCAATAATGAAGCAACAGAAAGAGAAATCAAGAAACTGATCCCATTCACAATTGCACCAAAAACCATAAAATACCTAAGAATAAACTTAACCAAATATTTAAAAGATCTGTATGTTGAAATCTATAGAAAACTTATGAAGAAAATTGAAGAAGACACAAATAAATGGAAAACATTCCATGCTCATAGACTGGAAGAATAAATACTGTTAAAATGTCAATACTACCCAAAGCAGTCTACACATTCAATGCAATCCCAATCAAAATTGCACCAGCATTCTTCTCAAAGCTAGAACAAACAATCCTAAAATTTGTATGGAACCACAAAAGACCCTGAATAGCCAAAGTAATATTGACAAGAAAACCCAAAGGGAGGCATCACCATCCCAGACTTTAGCCTCTACTACAAAGGTGTGATCATCCAGACAGTATGGTATTGGCACAAAAACAGACACATAGACCAATGGAATAGAATAGAGAACTCAGAATTGGACCCACAGATGTATGGCCAACTAATCTTTGACAAAGCAGAAAACAGTATCCAGTGGAAAAAAAGACAGCCTCTTTAACAAATGGTGCTGGGAGAATTGGACAGCAATATGCAGAAGAATGAAACTAGACCATTTTCTTACAGCATACACAAAAATAAACTTGAACTGGATGAAGGACTTGAATGTGAGGCAGGAAACCATCAAAACCCTAGAGGAGAAAGCAGGAATCAACTTCTTTGACCTCAGCCACAGCAATTTCTTACTCGATACATATCCAAAAGTAAGGAAATTGAAAGCAAAAATGAACTATTGGGACCTCATCAAGATAAAAAGCTTCTGCTCTGCAAAGGAAACAATCAACAAAACTAATAGGCAACCAACAGAATGGGGGAAATATAGTTGCAAATGACATATCAGATAAAGGGCTAGTATTCAAAATCTATAAGGAACTTACCAAACTCCACCCCCCAAAAATAAATAATCCAGTGAAGAAATGGGCAGAAGACAGGAACAGACACTTCTCCAAAGAGGACATCCAGATGGCCAACAGACACATGAAACGATGCTCAGCGTCACTCATCATCAGGGAAAAACAAATTAAAACCACACTGAGATACCATCTCACTGCCAGCCAGAGTGACTAAAATGAACGAATCAGGAGACTCTAGATGCTGGCGAGGATGTGGAGAAATGGGCACCCTACTACACTGTTGGTGGGAATGTATATTGGTGCAGCCCCTCTAGAAAACACTGTGGAGTTTCCTCAAAAAATTAACAGTACAACTCCCCTATGACCCAGCAATAGCACTGCTAGGAATTTACCCAGGGGATACAAGAGTGCTGATGCATAGGGGCACATGTACCCCAGTGTTCATAGCAGCACTTTCAACAATAGCCAAATCACAGAAAGAGCCTAAATGTCCATCAACAGACAAATGGGTCAAGAAAATGTGGTTTATCTATACAATGGAATACCACATGGCAATGAGAAAGAGTAAAATCTGGCCATGTGTAGCAACGTGGATACTGGAGGGTATTATGCTAAGTGAAATAAGTCAGGCAGAGAAAAACAGATACCATATGTTTTCACTCATATGTAGATCTTGAGAAACTTAACAGAAGACCATGGGAAATAGGAATGGAGAAAAGTTACAGAGGGAGGGAGGCAAACCATAAGAGACACTTAAATACTGAGAACAAACTAGGGGTGGATGGGGGGTAGGGGAGAGGGGAAAGTGGGTGATGGGCATTGAGGAGGGAACTTGTTGGGATGAGCACTGGGTGTTGTATGGAAAGCAACTTGACAATAAATTATATTTTAAAAAATAAAAATAAAAAGTTAAAGATCTTGTCATTTTTCATGAGGGTCTCTTTTACATGTTAATAGGTAATCATCACATTTAAGTGTGCATTTTGTTCAGTTCCTTCTTAGTTGATAACTGGCCAAACATCTTTATTTGCCAATGGCTATATATATGTTGTGGGTAGTAGCATTACATACTTATATTAACATCATAAAATCTTACATCCTCTGCAAAATATAGATCTTATAATGTAAAATTATTTACATTGAATTTTTATTTTCTTTTAGATGCATTCAACAATAGGAGGTAAGTAGTCTAGCAGTGATATTGATTCAACGGGCATGAGTCAACCCACTGATTTGCTGGTAAATCTTCAACAACCGCACAACCAAAAAGCTCTGATGTAGAGTGTTTCCCAAATATTCCACCATGGCCAATTCCAAGTGGCCAACATGATGTCCCTGAGTGCAGAGTTGGGAAGAGTCGTGTACGCTGCCTCTGAGAGCTTGTATGAACCCTGCCAGCATGACACTAGATAGGTATCAGTGTTAAGCTGAATGTGATGTTTGAGTGACCACTGATTTTTAAATTGATTAGTTTTTAGTAGATACTTCTGTGCTATGATGACTCTCCTCTCTGAAGTAAATCTTGTAACCTACAGCATTCAACAATTAGAATCCCATGTACATCATTTAAAGCTCCCTAGAGTTGCCCTTGGTAATATTTCATATTCTGTCTGCAGTGGACTCCCAATTCATTGTGCATTCTTTGTCTGGGTGAGTTTTCTTGTTCCCAAAGATAATACTCCTTCTAAACCCATCACCACTCCAAATTCGGGGTTGAAATGGCAAGCCCCTCATACCTTTTTCTTTTCTTTTCTTTTCCTTTTTTTTTTTTTTTTTTTTGACTGACATGGCTTTTTCAACAGTTGCCTCCCAGGCCCCGCAGTCTCTTCTGTCAGGCAGGACTCTGGGCACCTGGGCCTCAGACTCTCACAGGGTCCAGCCCCAGACGGAGTTCCCTTTCAGCAGCTACGGCTTCCCTCACATCATTTTAGCAGAATTTTCCCTAGAAACATCAAGAGACCTGAAGCTATACCTAAATGTTTCTATATATCCTCTAGATTTCAAAAAGCAGGACACCCCTCCTTTCAACTTGTTATGAATTGAATCTTACTCCACCTTCAAAATTCATATGGCGAAGCCCGAATCCCCAAATGCAACTGCATTTGGAGTTACGGTCTTTAAAGAAGTAATTAAGGCTAAATAAAGTTGTAAGTGTGGGGCCTTAATCTCATATGACTGCTGTCCTTACAAAAAGAGGAAGAGACACAGAGGAGGTGCGCCTATGGAGAAAAGGCCATGTGCAGACACAGCGAGAATGAGGCTGTTAAGTCAGGAAGAAAGGTCTCACTAGAAACCAATCCTAGCACCTTGATCTTGAACTTCCAGCCTTTGGAACTATAAGAAAATACAGGTGTGTTGTTTAAGCCACCCAGTCAGTGGTGTTTTATAATGGCAGCCTTAACAGTCTAATACACACATGAATTACGAGGATAGCCTTGAACATCTCCCAGTTCTTCATCGTAAATGCACAAATTATAATGGCCATTGATATGTGTGAATATGCTTGTACGCATAAATCTATGTATTATGTAGTACTCTGATTTGTAATTGGTACACAGGTTACTTATGTAAAGATTGTTGAGAACGTTGATACTGAACCATCTGCAGGTTATTACAACTTGAACTGTCAGACGAAATATAACTGTCAGCTTCATTCAAAAGCATTCATTTTGGGAATTGCCATAATTAATATAAAATGTTGCTGTATTAGACTAAGTATAATCAAAAACATGTAGGTTATTAAAAAGAACTTTCAGGGGCGCCTGGGTGGCGCGGTCGGTTAAGCGTCCGACTTCGGCTCAGGTCATGATCTTGCAGTTTGTGGGTTCGAGCCCCGTGTCAGGCTCTGTGCTGACAGCTCGGAACCCAGAGCCCGCTTTGGATTCTTTCTCCCTCTATCTGCCCCTCCCCTACTCCCACTCTGTCAATCTCTCTTTCAGAAATAAATAAACATTTAAAAAGATTTTTAAAAAGAACTTGCAAAGTTTGTTGAAGGAAACCTGGAGTATCAGATAACACTGTCTCTACATACCTTTGGTTTACGTGCTTCTGAAGCAGGATGATGGGAGACCTCAATTAAATTATAAAGGTTTTTTTTTTTAATGAAACAGGCCAAAGGCAAACAAAACTTTACTGTGAATAGGGATTATTAGTTTGCCCAAGGAGACATTACAGAACAGGGTCTGACTAACCTCAGACCTGACCAAAACAGCTCTATCTGCCAAAAAACAAAATCCCAGTCATTTTCACAAAGTTGCCAATAAATCCTGATTGCTGGCTACCACCTACAAACACGCACAAGGCAGCTCACTGCTGGAAATAGGAACAGGGTTTAGGATTCGTAAATTTAATTACACCTCTGTTTGCTGGTAACAAAGACCTAGTTAGTTTACGTTCAAGGTTAGGTAATGGGTTCTCTCTGGCTTCCCAAGCCCCTTGGCTTGGCTTCTCCATTCCACTCCACCCCTCGTGTTGTTCTAGAGCCTCAGTGCCCACAGCTCAAGTGTCTGGAACAGAAAAACAAGTGCTTGACTGGTCTCTCTGCCCGAGGTGCTGACTCTGATCCATGAAACAAAGGAAAATAAGACAAAGACCATGAGTGGTAGAGCCCCCCACAGAGGAAATGCAAATATCTGATTTGCATGAAAAGTATGCAAATATGAAGAAAAAAGACATGAAAGTACACTGTGTTTCAGTAAGGACTGAAACATGTTCAACATGCTACAGCATAATATTTGCCACTAATCAAATTGACGCTGTTTTAATAAAAGGATGGGCACTGAAGACACAAAAACTTGGTTCAACTGTTCGGCCCTTTATGGCCCAGTGTTACTGGAGAGCAATTTGGCAATATGTGTGAAAAGCCTTTAAAATGTTAATGTGCCTTCTGCCTCCAGCCATGGTAGAATAAAAATTACCAGATTTACCCTCCTGCCTGAAATTACCGGAAAGTATTAGATTAAAAGAATCAGGTGGCACATGGGTGGCCCAGTTGCTTAAACATGTGACTTTGGCCCAGGTCAGGATCTCACAGTTCATGAGTTCAAGCCCTGCGTCTGGCTCCACGCTGACAGCACAGAACCTGTTTCAGATCTTCTGTCCCCCTCTCTCTCTGCCCTTCCCCCCACCCTCAAAAATAAACACTGAAACATTTTTTAAAAATCAAACAATATATATTAAACAATGGTTTTTAAGATACTCCCTGAAACACAGGAAACAAATGAGATGAGCCCCGCAAAATGACTTTAGCACACTTCTGCAGATTTCCCACACCATGGTGCAGCGAGAAGGGTCTCTGAGGGGTGCAAAGAGAGCTGAGGGTCTGAGAGACCAAGGCAACTGGAGTTCTCCAAACAACCTGCTGGGGAGGTAAGACCTTCACAGAGAAGTGAGCAGAAGGTTGCCCTTGCTGATTAGTTACCAGGTAAGGGAACGCCCAATGGCTGGGGAAAGACCAGTTAACAGGATTAGGGCCTCACACAGGGTTGGATGCAGGGCATGTTCACACAGACAGACTGGAAAATATCACAATTCATTAGACAGAAACACAGAAGGATCCTGCCTCCATGGTGGGGAACAAGCCCTACACTAAGCACTATTCTATTCTTCCTTTAACAAATCTTAAAAGCAAGACTAACAAGGATCAAACGGCTTCTGACCAATTTAACTGCATTCTGGGACAACACTCATGAATACTGATAAGAATAATAAAACATCTAGTATGCAGCAAGGTAAAGTTCACAATGTCTGGAATACAATAAAAAATTAGCTGTCATGCAGAGAGGCAGGAAAATATGACCTATAATGAGAACGATAATCAATTAATCAACACTGAGAACTGGTGCAGATGTTAGAATTAGCAGACAAGGACATGAAAACAAGTGTTATTAGCAAATGGAGTCTCAAATTCACATATGAAGGACCCAGAATAGTTTACATGACTTTGGAAAAGAAGAATATAGCCGGAGGACTAACTCTACCTGATTTCAAGACCACTTATAAAGCTACACGAATAATGACAATGTTGAATTGAAGTAAGATAGACAAATGACTGGAGGCAGAAGAGTTCGGAAATAGACATCCACGTAACAGACAGCCGATTTTTAAAAAACTTTTTATGTTTATTTATTTTTGAGAGAGACACAGAGTGTGAGCAGGGGAAGAGCAGAGAGAGAGCGAGGGAGACAGAATCTGAAGCAGGGTCCTGGCTCTGAGCTGTCAGCACAGAGTCCAACACGGGGCTCAAACCCACGAACTGTGAGATCATGACCTGAGCTGAAGTCGGATGCTCAACGACTGAGCCACCAAGGCGCCTCCAGACAACCGATTTTTGACAAAGGCACCAAGACAATTCAGTAGAGAAAGAATAGTATTTTCAATAAATATGATGAAACAGCTGGATATCCATCTGCAAGACTGAACTTTGATCCGTATCTCCTACCATAGCCAAAATTTTTTTCAAAATACTCCAAAATTAATCCACAGGGCGTACTAAAGTTAAAAACTGGAGATCCTTAGTCAGTACGTCACATTTGGACTACAGGGTTGGGAGAGCGGGTTTTAAGCACACTTACCTCCCCCCAGAGGGATAGAAATGTAGAACCTACATTTGCACGGGGTGAACGAAGACTAGCGCCCCCCTCTGGGCGGGGCATACGGAAGCCAAGGAGGCCCAGCGAGGCTCCAGAGTGTCTGATGCCGTGACTCATTTGCAGTCTCAGAGTCCCAGGAGGCAGAACGCTGGAGAAGGAAAAAGGACTCCTCTCACAGAGGCTCCTGCTCCCTTCCTGGATGACCAGATGTGTCCCTCAAGCCTCTGTGATCATGGGACTTCCATGGAGCAAGACAGGAGGTGAGTATGTGGGACCCTGAGCTATCGCAGGTGTCACCAGAAATGCCCAGGGGAGTCAGGGAGGCAGCCATGGTGACCCTGAAGGCTTCGTTTCAGCTGGCAGAGAAGAACCAGCAGAATTTTCAAGATATTTCAGATGAACCCATAAATGGGTGAGGCAGGGGATCCTTTGGGTGACAAGGATACCACAGTAAAACCATTAGAAGGAAAAAAATCAGGATTTTTTAAATGTTTTATTTATTTCTGAGAGAGAGACAGCGTGAGCAGGGGAGGGTCAGAGAGAGAGGGAGACACAGAATGTGAAACAGGCTCCAGGCTCTGAGCTGGCAGTCAGCACAGAGCCCGACGCGGGGCTCGAACCCACGAACCGCGAGATCATGACCTGAGAGAAAGTCCGACGCCCAACCTACTGAGCCACCCAGGCGCCTCGGAAATAAGTCAGTATTACCAGTTATTATCTTTGGATAGTGAAGTTCCCTGTGATTTTTATTTTCTTTCTCATAATTTCTATATTGTCCGAATGTTTTACATATATTACCTTTTAGGGTCAAAAAAAGCAATAAAGCTATTTGTAACTTATTAAAAATCTCCAAAGCCAGGGGCGCCTGGGTGGCTTAGTCGGTTAAGCGTCCGGCTTTCGCTTAGGTCATGATCTCGCGGTTCGTGGGTTCCAGCCCCGCGTCAGGCTCTGTGATGACTGCCAGCTCAGAGCCTGGAGCCTGTTTCAGTCTGTGACTCCCTCTCTCTCTGACCCTCCCCTGCTCACACTGTCTCTCTCTCTCCTAAAAATAAATAAAAATATAAAAAAATAAAAATAAAAATAAAAATCTCCAAAGCCAAATCAGAATTTAAAGGATAGTGTAATCCCATTTCAGTAGATACGAGCTCAATATAAATGTATAAAAAGGAAAAATAGGAGGCAATGTACCTAAACGTTAATGGAACGATGATTTGAGTGGTAGAATTATGAATTTCTTTTATCATTTTTCATTTGTGTGTTTTTTTTTCTCATTTTGCTCCAATATATGTTTGTCACTTTTATAATCAGAAAGATTATAAAATTATAATGATTATTTTAAAAATCTCATTAATAGAAAATAAGGTTGGCTGGACATGTAAATGTATACCCACGTATTCAGCTTTCCGGAATCTTTTATATTATTAAATGAAGAGGCTGGAATAGATGAATTTTAAAGTCCTTTTCATATGAGAATTAATCTACTTTAAATTTTCAGAGATTACATGTGAAGGACTTTGGTTCTCTTATGTTTAAGGTTAAAAATAAAAATAACTAAGAAGAGAGGTTTCTAATTTTCCCAAACATTTTCCCCTTCCTCAGCTTGCCTATTGAGCTGGGCATCCTGCCCCAGATTTCCCTCTTTGAAAGTGAGTCCTTTATTACTTCAAATGAGATTAATTCTGAAGTTCAAGATTGGTAGGCCTTCATGTTTATTTATAAGCTCCTTATTGAGGCACAAAACTTGTACTTGCTCAGAAACTGATGCAGCCTTTTCCATGCCATACTGCCCATAAATTATCCAAATACTAAGTTTCCAGATTGATTTTTTTCCCTCCCCTCCCCCATTAAATCATCATATTAATCACTCCAACATTTTTCTTCATTGACGATGTTGATGAATGGGAAGTAAATTATCCGTCAATTGCATATTCACCAAAGTATGCAAGAGTATTCCAGACTTCTTAAAAAGTAGCCATCCAAAACTGCCCCCTAGAAATACCAGGAGTCTGACTTCTGTTGAGTTATGGCAGCAGATGTGCTGGACTCTCCCTGGAAAGGCTAACGCTCAAGTAATCACCCTGGTGCACATGAATTTGATTTTATTAGTTGCCATTATTATTTATGGTTTGCTGAGGAGCAGTGATGCATAGTTCTTTGTGGGCTCACGCTTTAGCTCACTTACCACAGAAATACTGGGCCCAGGGTTGGTTGTTTTTTTTGTTTTTTGTTTTTTGTTTTTTTTTAGTGTCTCGTCCTTACAGGCCTCAGTTCACAAACTCAAAGTTCAAAGGAAGATCTGGAGCAACTCTAGTAGATGACGTTTCCCCATCCCTCTTATAGCTGACGACCTCCCGGGGTGGGGGGACACATTTTCATTACCTTTCCAATACGGGTCCGCTAGAGACTATTGGGACATGCCACTCATTCACATGGGAAGCAGATGGCATCACGGTTATAAGCGTGAGCTTTAGAGGCACACAGATCTGGATTAAATCCTGGCTGTCCCGCTTATTCGCTATCACCTTCGGAAAGCGACTTAACCTCTCGGGGGCTAATCTCTGCTCAACTGTAAAATGGAAGTAATAATAATACCTACCCCCATGGGTTATTACGGAGGACTAAAAGGGATTAAGACATTGTAGGTCCCTTAGGAGGGTTCTTAGAGCACAGATAATATCCAGTAAATTTTAGCAAATTTGATTAAAAAATGAAGACCAGGGTGTGCTACAGAGGTTCACGGTGAACAGCAATTCTCTTCTGTTTATTCCAGAGAAGCCATGTGGTTTCCCCAGGTGGCTATCCCAATATTTTGTGTCCACTGAGGTTCTTTGTTGTTATTGTGATTTCTGCTATGGTTTGGACAAAGACCCCACATGTCTTTTGTATTTTTTTCTTGCTGCCTGCTTAGTGCTTCTCTATGTTGATACCTTTCTGGATACACGTAGCGGTGGTGAGTGGGCGACTGAATGATGTGGTTTGACACGAAGAGCCCCTAGGGGCAACTCTTTCACTTTCAAACATTTTAAACCCATTTTTTAAAAAAGAACAGTGAAAGAAAGAAAAACATAGCCTATGTTAACTTGTGTTAGTGACAGGGAAAAAAATGTGAGCACTTTACGACTGAAAAGAGAACCATAATGATGATAGTTTGCATTTTCCTTGAGAAACCGTTTTTGCAAAAGTTATTTTATTTTATTTTTGTAGAAAACAGGAAGATGGGCAGAGGTATAATACTTAAAGTGGTTTTGTCAACTACAGTGTTAAGGCAAAAAGGAAGTTAAGCAACATGGTTTTTGCTGCAGCTGGTCAGGAACTCCAAAACCAGTAGCTCTTGGTGCCATTGAACCACTTTCCCATGTAATGTGTTCCTCTCCCTTGGGGAGACCAGAGGCTTCCTTTTGAAGTTTATTGGAGCCACGCTGACTATCATCCTCATCACAATAATGACAACAACAATAGCTAACACTACGGAGCTCTTATCATATACCAGATGCCATGGGGAGTTTTTTTCCATGTGTTAAGTCATTCGATTTTTCAACAACACTTTGAAATTAATATGGTAATTACTCCCATTCCGAACAATGGGGAAACTGTGGTACTTGTTGGAGGGCACCTAACTGGTATGTAGTATAGTATCGTGGTCAAGAGCCTGGGATTGGCAGAGCTGACGTTGATGAGCAGCTCACTACACCTGCTGCTTCTCTTATCACACATCTGTCTTTCTATCGCTGCTCCTCTGCCAGTGTGAGCTATAAGCATCACAGTCTCCCAGAGGGAGCCAAGTCAGAGTCCATGAGTTGAAGAATACTTCTTTAAATGAGAGAGACTTAAAAATAAGGTTTGATTTGAATGATAGAGATATGACTGGCCCAAACCAGTTTTCTTTTGCCAACTTGTGTCATTTCTTATCCTTAGTCATGGGTGATTAGAAGGAGAAAGAGGGAGCATGGAGAACTCTATGGTCAACGTGAACAATGAACCAACATTTGGGAGACCATCGATTCAACATAACATAGCTGTACCTTGAGGAAACCATCGCTAATAAGCCAGACTCTCAACGTATCCAGGCTTAGGATGTCCTTGGACCTCATCATCAAATGGACGTCTTGGATGTCTTAAAGCTGTACAGAAATCACCTAAACATTATGGCTGTCCCATCACTAAGAAGAGGTCAACCTACAACAAACTGGTGCCAAGGGGAAAGCAAGAAGAGAGAATGGCTCTATTTAATTGATGGTCACAGGCTGGAAGTGATTAAAAACACGAGGCATTATAAAACTCCAAAGCCTGACATACATTTGTGAAATGAGTGCCCTCTGACAAGGGCCCCTTGAACCTCTAGAGACAGAAAACATTATGTCCTGACTTGCAAAAACAAAACTGTACCTGCCTAGGTACAAATCCTCAACCACATGATGAACTCGTTCATTGGTGCTGGAAGCAAAGGAGAAAGAAACTGGGAGCCTCCTTCATTTTGGAGCCAGCCAAGGGACTAACCCTGGGCTCAAATCTTTTTTTAAGCAGGACAACAAGTAGGCTGGTGGGAGAGGATCCAAGTAGGTGAGGAGAATGTCACCATTAGGAAGCTGTCTGTCCACCCAGATTCTCTGGACCACAGAACCACAGAGCTTCTCCTCATGAGCCTGCTGCTATAGATCAACCCCATGACACATCCCTGGAGTATGCATCCTGTGGGATATAAAAGATGCGGAAGGAATAAAATGAGGCAAAGAGGCTGGTTTCAGAGTGTGCTGAGGATTAGGGTTTCCTTGGGGAATCCCTTCAAGCATGAGCTTCCGCTCTGCCAAAGAGATGGGCTGTTTACATTGCTCCTCTCCCATTGGGATTCAAACTTCATGTAATGACATGGCGAGAAAAGATAAAGAAAGGAAATATTCTGATACCTAAATAACGTTGTTGAGTGTTAGGTGTCTTCCACCTCTGCAGAAATGTGTTTTGCCCTGCAAGAGTCCTGCACCCCCACACAGTCCAGAAGATCAACCATTCTGAGAGGTCATGAGGGGCTCACAGAGGCAGAAGGGTGGCTGGCACTAGGTAGATGTCACAGCCAGCATGATGGCTGGGCAGAGGGAAGACCTGGGGCTATGCCTGGCCTGTAGCGTTGCTCACACGTGTTGCATATCTTATTGTCTGCTCACAGTTTTAACGTCGTTCCTATGCTCATGATTTATTAGATGTTCTCCTGGCCCTTTATTTATTCATTCTAAGGGTACCAAGACCTTAACATATAAATGGAAAACTCATAAAAAATATAATTTAGAAAATTATAACATGCCAAGTATCAGAAACTCACATGAAAACCACAGGGAAAAAGCATTTTTCACTTCTCAAATTAGCAAAGAGCTTTAAATTCTAACACCCAGGTCTGGTGAGAATGTTCTAAAAGGAAACCTCTCTTGATGAGGATCATGGTGGTGATAGCCAGGAGAGCTCTTGTACCTAGTCAGTATTGAGTCAGCTCAATAAAGGATGGCCGAATGAATGAATAAAACGTTCAAGGAATTCTGCCTTCCAGTTCACCTTGGACTTTGCCAGGCCCACCCACACTTGTGATGGCTTTTCCCTGCAGAACATCAAAGTCACTGCAAAGCCTTCAACAGACAGCTATTTTATGGGGTCCTATCTGCTCTAGAATAGTTTCTTTATCATTCTGACAAACAACTGGTCGTGTCTCCCTTCACACTGAAAATCCTCCTTGGCCCTGGCTGAAAATGTGATGAATTCCACAACGGACTTGAAGTTCAAAGTGTGATTCATGTTCTTTGAGAGTCATCCATCAAGAGAGCATTCAACAGTATACACTATTCTTTCCAGGAAGGCCTGGCTAGTGGTGTTTTGGTTTAATACAAACCTATTTGGTTCTATAAATACACAGGTGAGCCACATAGTAGTAGTAGTTGGCTGCTACTATTTCTTCATCTTGGGGTGTCTTGGGGAGCTGACTCTCCCTAAAAGGACTACCCAGAACACATTTTGGGTCCAAAAGAGCTAAATGTGAGGAAGCACTCACACAGGAAACACAGGACTCCAGAGCCACTAGAACTAGCTGGCTCCTGTTGCCAATGAGAAAACTGAGGCTGAGGAGGTTAAGTAAGTACCTGACGTTAAACATCCAGTACTGGAACTATGAGAAACTGGTTCCCAATACTGGACTGTTTCCACTTGAACTATGTGGGTCACAGAATATTTCATAGAGCACCAGTTCTCAAAGATTTTCTAGGAGAAGGCAGAAGGGAGAGGGTCAGGCAAGTTTATGGAGTGGTATTTGCACTATACTGTATCCACACTAGGCCCTGCCCCCCACCCCACTTCTGTCTGGAGGGACACAGTGTATGCCAGCATTTCAAAGGCTCTGACAAGACATCCAACAAGGAAGGTTATATAACTCCATGTTTCCAAGTTCAGGTGATCACAGGGTCTCTGTTACATTCAATGACAATTCTAGAGGAGTATTCCTCAGAGAGCACTTTCAGAAATGCTGTGCTGTAACCTCCACAGGTCTTTCTTCACCTGAAACCAACCACAAAATGGTGATGAAAAATTACTATAGGGACAAAGCCGGAACCTCAGAAATAAATAACCTCTCCCAGGAAACCTCCTGAACTGAAATACGAGGAGAACTAACAGTGTCCCTTCTAGTCCTGAATTCTTCAGAGATACTGTGAACTGGACCATTACTTGTCCATCTGAAGCTGAGTTTTACCAGCATCTTAGTTACGCCATCTCCAAAGCACCTGGTGAACTTTTGCTTCTAGCCTGGGTAGAGTGGCTGATATACTAATGTGTATTCTGCACTCACTGCCCAGAAAAGATGACCCTTCTTAGTAAATTGCTACTTGATAGTTTTTACAAATGCTTCCTCTTTACATTTTTAAAGTTTATTTATTTTTGAGAGAAACAGAGAGAACGAGCAGGGGAGGGGCAGAGAGAAAGGGAGGAGAGAGAATCCCAAGCAGGCTCTGTACTGTCAGCACAGAGCCTGATGCGGGGCTCAAACTCAGGAACCATGAGGTCACGACCTGAGCCAAAACCAAGAGTTAGACATTTAATTTACCAAGCCACCTAGGCGCCCCCAAAAGCTTCCTCTTTAAATAGTCAGAACAGGTTTTTGCATTTTCTGCATTATGGACTTTCCCCTTCACTTTATCTAAAATATGAATAATTAAACAACTTTTCAAGGTCACTTTATTGGAATTAACTATCATGAGAAAGAAGTTGAAAGCCCCAAAATGATATCTTCCAATGGCAGAGAATCAGAGGACTTTGTCTAGGTAACCTGTTTCAGAGTTCAAAACATATTTGATGAAATGTAAGTCCTGTCCTAGACTTTATCCCTCAATTCTTTAAGATTCTGAAAAGCATTGCAACTCTCTTTGTTTCAGGAAGAAGTATTAGATCAGATAAAGCTCATTCATTCTTTTCAGCATAATCACTTTGCACTCTGGAAAGTCCCCTGATGGGTCCTCATCAAATGAGCCTTGAGGTCCTTGCAGCCTGTTCCTGCCTCTTCTGTGTCCAACTATCTTGAACTCTTGTGAAAGAGATGCTAAGAACAGAGCGTGATCTTAATGGAGCAAACTTGTTTCCTTTGAGGATCTCTTCCCTGCTTCAGAGAAATACCCCCAGGGCACGGCTTCTACACCTGCAAAGAGAGATGGGATGGGCAATAGGTGGTGAGCACAGCTGGTGCATGTGAAAGGGCTTAGTGGTTCCTCTTGGGGGAGCTGAACTACAGAGGTTGAACTTGGCTTAGGGAGGTAGGAAAGTAGGGAGGAGGCAGGGACAGAGGGAGGGAGTGATTTCCATCCTAAGCATATTCTTCAAAAGTGGTACCCTCTCCTAAATATTTTAAGGTAAGGTACAGATGTACATTTAGCAAGATGGGAACCTTCGTGAAATATGTGATTACATTACCATTGGGCAGATCTTGGGATAGAGAAAGTGAAAAACATGGTGCCTTGTCATGTCTCCCCCATCAACCAGCAGCCTTAGCCCAGTGCCTGGGACACTCTACTAACCCTCTGTGCAAAAAAGTCTGAAGGGTCTTTTTCTTTGTTGCCTGACTACTCAAAATGGCAATATTGTCTCTTACGAGTTAAATGGGTACTTGAGTGGATCTTAAGTAGCAAGAACAAGTTCTCTGCTCCTGAAGCTTTTAAATCCATTTCCCATGTAAACTACGTGGGGCTCAGATATAATCTGGGAGCAAATCTAGAGAATTCTGCCCTGTACTCTGGGCACCTATGAAGCAAGAGAAAGCTTGATAGAGTGAAAAGGCAGAGGGATCAGGTGATTTATGAAGAAAGATTAAAGTAATTAAAACATAGTTTGACCAAGGCATGACTGAGATTGCGGGGAGAAGGTTAAGGAGTCCATAAATATTTGCATTGTGAAAAATTTTCTGTCACACACAACCCTCCCCCCGCCCGCACACACACACACACACACACACACACACACACACACACACACACACACACACACTGACACACAACCACAGATGGGGTTGAATGTCTTTTCTTTAAGGAGTTTAAAATAGTCTGGTGGGAGAATTGTTGCATTCCTGAAAGGGTCTAGGGTCTTCTCACAAGGGAAATGAATCCAAAGGTTAGCTTGGGGGAGCCAGAGGGGATGTAGGAGCAAAAATGGTAGTGATTTCTGTCCCGAGTACATTCTCCAAAAGTGGTGCTCTCTTTTGTGGGCAGATGTGATGGGAAGGAAGGCAGTGTAGGTCAACCTGGGAGTTTATTATCATCTCTCATTACTGTAATTTGGTGCGTCTGGCGCAAGAAGACATGGCAGAAGAAGTAATTTGAGATAATAGGTCATTGTCATTACGGTGTGCCTTGAGATAATGACCTCCTGGCTACCATTGTTTCTTGCCGTTATGAAGCCAAAAGTCTTTGTATAAACTTCATTGCTTCATTTGAGGTTTGCAGAACAATATGAAAGGGCCTCTGATAACTTTCTTGTATGCCCACCTTAGAACGCAGTTACTGGCTGCCGTTCTTGCTCATAGGTTTATGTTCTCCAGAAAATCATGTAGCATTCCCAGCCTTTCTCCCAAGGTACATGAACTCTCCTAAGAGAAAATGAGCTATGATAAGGAAAGATGAGGCCTGCAAGATTGATAAACAGAAGATAAGTTTTTCTCAGGTGTGTCCTAACGCACTGGTAGAAACATTAACTGACAGGATAAAATTAGAGACAATCCACAAAGCCAGCAGATTGGAGCTGCAAAGCACTGTTGCTCCCAAATTCTTGTTTTATCACCCATGTGTCTGAGGAACCACATATTAAATATTGTTAAGACATTTATTTCATCAGTGATATATATTCACAGTGGGAGAGATTAGAAAACACATTTAAGTTGTGGTAGATTGCATGATAGTTACCAAAGTTCACCACTGTCTGTATCCATGCTCTTTGCAAGGACTTGCAGACAGATCTTTGCACCAGAAACAGTATCTATTTCCCTCCCCCACTGATTTTGGTTTGGCTGTGTGGGCAGAATCGACTATGTGCCAACTCTAAACCAAGGCCCAAAGACGTAGCATGTGTTTCCCCTTTCTCCTTTGCGCCTCTGCCTTTGCCATGAGAAGAACAGGCCCTGGCTAGCCCACTCACCCAAGAAAGATGAAACATAGAATAGACCTGGACCCAATCTGTAATTTAAAGCCACAGCTATCCACGCTGAGCCCAACCTAGAATGGCCTAGAGAATCACATGGTTTTGAGTGAGAAAAAAATGACTGTTGTCTTAAGTTAATGAGTTTTGGGGTGCTATTTGTTACCCAGCATTACTGTGGAAAAAGGTATGAGCTGTAACTCTAAAGAAAAAAAATAAGCACCCATAATCCTACCATCCAGAGATAACCACTATTTGGTGTGTGCTTTTTTTTCCCCCATACATCTTTATGCTGTAAAGCCTGCCATCAACCACTCTGCGATGGTTGCAACTACTCTGCTTACCCTTCCAGAAAGTGGAAGTCTCTGACGGCAGAGGCAGAACCTGCCTTTGTTTGTATTCATTTGGGGGACATAACACTACGCCCTTCCCATGGGTGGGGTACTCAATTCTTGTGTTGACTGGCTGAGCCTCTTCCTTTCCAGGCACGAATCATCAATTATTCCTCCCATGACACATGCCATCATCTACGTCTTTGGGAGAGAGCTAAGATTTTGTTGAGTACGCACTGTGTACCCAGCTCTAATGCAAGAGCTATTTGGGCTCCACAAGAAATAGATCATACAACCCCTTGTCTTAAAGAACTTCTAGTCCATAGATGAAGGATAATAGGTAGATCATTAGAACAAGTTGTTATGAATCAGAATGCTCCCAAACACTTACCTAGACCAAAAGACCTGAACCAAGTCGAGAGTCACACAGCATGCAGTATGTGGTTGGGAAGAGAAAAATCTCCATCAAGCGGAGGTCATGTGAAATCGCCTTTGAAGAATGGGTGAAAGGGGGCAAGTGGGAGGACATTACTGAGGTGAGGACTAGCCAGGATGAGGTCATGGATCCAGATTTCCAAGTCCTCCTTCTTTCCCATGCTCTGGGCTTCCCTGCTCCTCCATTTCCCTCTATATAAAGTGGGGATAATAATATAGTAGAGCACTCGTACTTAACAAAAATAGTAAAAATGATCTAATTAGGCCATGCCTATAAAGCACTTTGAACTCCATTATAGAAAGGAAGTGACTATAAAAAGGAAAGTTATCATTAGTATGAATTTGGAATAGTCCCCCCCCACCTTTTTTTTTTTAAACCAGAGCAATTCTCCTTTCATAATTAATTTGAGCCCTAGAAAGCAGTGGCCTTGCAGATTCCTGCATAGAAAACCTTCTTCAGTCCTACGTTTCAGACAAAGACATTAGACTAAGAATAACTATTCCACTTGGAAAATAGAAATGGTCAGAAATGATTAGGTCCCACTGGTATCTGATATGGGTAAAAGATTCCATGTATAGGAAGCAACTTAAATAATCCAGGTGATTAAGGTATGAACTAGTGATTCAGTTGAAAGCTTGAACCGTGGCCAGTCTGGCCTTGGGCTGAAATGACCAAATCTCATATTTAAGTCCATTAGAACATGTTTGTACAAAACTGTTAAGCAACGCTGGTTATCTGTGGCCAAAAAACAGTCCGCACAGTAAATGTATTGTTCCCAGTATAATGTTAAGATCTGTCTTTCACGGTTGGAGCATTTCCCTCTAGAAAACAAATTTTGAAAAGGATAAAATTGCCAACTACTTCAACTATGGGTTTAGGGGATATCTTCCTGTAGAAGAGAATGTGGTATTGCTCCATGTTGCCAAGATGGCAGGACTGTGGGCAATCTGGAGACGTGGTTAGAGGGAAGGAGATTTCAGACTAAGCCAGAAAGGAATTGGTAATACTTAGAGCTAACGGAGAGTGATACAGATTTCATCTTGAGGTGGTCAATGTCCCGGCCCTGGAGGTATTCAAATGCCAAAAGAGTGACAAGAGAAGGGCTCCCAAAAGCAGAGAAGATTGAACTAGATGACTTTTAGTTGCCGATTATGCCTATGATTAGTGTGTTTCTTCAGAATCAAAGATGGCTCTAGTCAGTATCAAAGGAACCTGGACCCAGGAATGGGCGGGGCGGGGGGGGGGTGCAAATTAAAAGTTCCCTTTGCAAAATGTTCTCCAGCTGCAAGTTACTCAGCATCCACTGCGAGTACTCAAATAGCCCTGACTTCACCATTTCTATGCTACGGTCTGGCAGAACCAGTGCCCTGCTCTGGATTGTATCTGTTTCCAGGATCCGATTGTTGATCCTGGTGTTATGATGGCCCAAGGATCCCAAGGAATGCCCTCAGCAAAGACCCTTAAGGTGGTAGGAGCGGAATAGTAATATAATGGCAACAACAATAAAGATAATAATAAGAACACAACATCTACCACTGAGAGTGTGCCTACTGATGCAAATGTTATTTCTATCTAGATACACTCACTGAAACCCACTTTACAGATAACTGGAGCCAAGCTCCGGAAGGAGTCAGATTGGATCCATGTCCAGCCATGTAACCATTATGCTACGCTCTTGACACTTCAAGTTTTGTTCCCTATAAGTGTGCTTCTACATCATCTGTTTTATGTGCTGTGTTTCCAATACCTCCTCTCTGCCTTTTGAAGACCACATGCTCTTGGAATTCATAGTAATAGCCCTGGAACCACACAGATCAAGTCCTGTCATCCCTCACCTGTGTCACTTAGAAGCTGTGTAACTTATTCGTTCTCATCGAGGCTGCTCTCTATAAACCAGGGGTAATGATATCTAGCCCTTATATCTACTTTGAGGATGAAGAACGCCTGTGTCCGTGCCGTCCCTTGTGTGATGCAGGCACAGAGGTGGCCCTCCAAACATGAACTGTTTCTATCGCGAAGGAATAGCCTGGAACCGTGTCACATGTTTCCAAATGTGGCATTTTTCACAGGGCACTGTGCTGATGATGCAAGTGGCCGTTCTGGCCTGGGACTATAGTTCACTTGCCAATAGTTGGGCCTTTAGGACACCAGCCCAGGACTGGGCAGGCAGGGCCCACCAGACACCTGTAGTTTGATTGATTCCACACCTGAGACATGTCAGAGCAGAGCCCAGTCTCCTCAGTGTTTACTGCAAAAGCTGCCAGACATGCTCAGTGAGCAGGAATGATTGTCTCCCTCGCTCCGCGGCTGGATTCCGGAGCCCGTGGGAAGTCAGAGGCAAACAAGATTCCATGAAATCCAGTCAGGATGCTTGAAGGGGGTGGGGTGCTTCTAAAAAGTTATACGTTAATTTGGGGAAATTCAGATTTATCTTAGATCGCTTGTAAACAGATGGGGGTCAGAATTATAGGGCACTTCAAAGAGCCCTGATAATTTTCAGGTGTTGGGAATTATTTCGTAAAAGGCAATGGGAAAAAACAGGGCTATCAGCAAGGCTTTTCTCACATAGAAGCTCCAGAGAGTGTAGCCACAGAGCCAACTGCTCCTTGCATCTTTATGGACAATAGTTACGCCCTGCACCAAAGTGCAAAGCAAAGGGAATACAGGTCTTGAAAGCAGAGACGGACATTTGCTTTTCTAGAATTCAAATGGAATGGGGTTGAGTGTTTCCATATAAGAGCTCTCTGGTTGTAAAGTATACAAAGAGAAGTTTTGCAAACAGATCCATTTCCCACAGACAGAGATTGTCATTTGAGAACCTTTATCTTAACACTTGTGGAATGTTAAGGTGACCGACAGTCCTTGTGCCTGGGACTGAGGGGGTTTCTCAGGACATAGGACTTTTGGTTGTGAAACCAGGACAGTCTGTGGCAAACTGGGCAGAATTGGTCACCTCTCAGTGCTTCCTAATCCTTTGGATTATGGCCTTCTCTTTCGATACTCTTCTTCTTTCCCCCACTAATTTAATCCATAGTTTCCCCTGCACACTAGACCCATCTGGGGAGTTTTGGAAATTCTCAATACCCAGGCTGCACGTCAGGTCCACTACATCACAGGCTCTGCTGTAGGACCCAGGCTTCGGGCATTTGGGTTTAGAATCACTGCTCAAAGTAGGCACCACGTTAACAACTAGTGGGAAAAGGATGGGGTGGCTAATACCTACTCCTATTTAAAGGAAATCCACTCTAAACTAATATTCCTCATGACAAGAATAATCTCAACCTAACTGGTTTGATAAATTTGTATCTGTCTCCCAGTGTCTTCTAAAAACTAGCCCCCAGCCCCGAGATGCTCATGTGTAGACACTCACCATCTTTAGGCAAGCTAGAAAAGAACTGACATTTATAGGAGCGTCTGGGTGGCTTAGTCGGTTAAGCGTCCGACTTTCGCTTAGGTCATGATCTCGCGGTTCGTGGATTCGAGCCCCACGTCGGGCTCTGTGCTGACTGCCAGCTCAGAGCCTGGAGCCTGTTTCAGTCTGTGACCCCCTCTCTCTCTGACCCTCCCCTGCTCACGCTGTCTCTCTCTCTCCTAGAAATTAAAAAACAACAACAACAAAAAAGACATTAAAAAAACCCCTGACATTTATAGTTTTGCAATCAAATAAGCTTGAACAACAATAAAATGAATTGGAATTAAATGTTACTAAAAGACTCTTATCACTGAGAATGCTATCAGTCTTCATAGTTTAAAAAGTATCTTTCTTAACGTGATCCATGACTTGTGCTTCCGGGAATGGAAGACAAAGCCAGGGCCCAAAGAGCAGACAGACCAGGATTTGAATCTTTGCTCTTCCATTTGCTCCCTATGGGAAGGACAATGTATTCCTCTCTGGGGGACTCCAACTGATCTATAAATTGGGAGTGATAATATCTTCTTCAGAGTCTCTAGAAGGTAAAATAAGAAAATGAATATACTGAGTTTTACCCCGTGCTACTACTTGGTGGACACTCAGCAAGTGGGAATGTCTCCACCCACTAGAGGGAAAATGAAATGAGTATGCACCGACCTGATAAATGATTGCTGATTCGTGTGGGAAAATCAATATCTGGGGTGGGGGGTGGGGGGTGAAATGGCTTTGAACTAAGGGTTCCCCTCCTGAGCCAACAGAAGCATTCATCCAGAACAACAGACAATTGAAATCCTTCCCCACCCATTTACACACAGTTACTCCCAGATCTCTGGAAGATACTTAGTGTATTAAGATTTGAGCCACAGGCTCTGGTCAGTGCCTCCTTGAGCTGTGGCTTTTGATGTGGGCTTAAAATCTCAGGTCACGGGGAATAAAGTCCCTTTCACCAGTAGAGACAAGAAAGAAAGGAACATGTGCTCTGGGCAAGGATTCAGCTCAGAGTTTAACCCAGTCTGTTCAGGAGAGATGGAGAAGGGGAGGGTGGGGAGCACCCGGATACAAACAGAAGCTTCTAAGTAAACGACCTGAACTCGGCATACAAAGACATCCTGAAAGAGGGAAGTACTTATACCACACCTTCTCCACTGGAGCCTCTGACCCAGCCATGCTCACCCTGGATCCTCGCTTTCCGGTTCTGCATGTTAGATGGGTACTGAATGAATCCTTTCTGCTCATGACTCTGATTTTACAGAATGTGAGCCCTTTGCCCCAAGGCTTCTCACCTATTCATGAGTAAACAAATTGGGCTTCCATTGTCTGGCATACCCTTATTCAAAGTTAATGATTTTTCTCCAGTCTCCAGATGTTGCAGCCCTGTGGAGTATAGACAGGATGGGCACACTGCTAGCTCATTTCATCTTAGCCTTCATTCGAGAGAGGGTGGAGGGGGTCAGATGCTCTAGACGAAGATAATGTTCTGCTCTTCACTGTTAACAGTCTTCATCTCCATTTAGTTCCTTGGGAAACAGTGATTCTGATGTAGTGGGTCTGGCTCCTTAATCTAGACGATTATCAAAACCAATCAGAGAGGGCTGTATAAAAATCCAGATTTCTTGCCTGCACCCAGATCTACTAACTTGGCATCTCAGGGGTGTATGAGAGAGGACACTCCAGATGGAGAGTGGTAAAACTGAACTGAATTAGTGGATACCCAGCTGGTGTCTTGGAGAATGGCTTGGTGTGGGGGAAAACCCCATACATTTGATAACTAGAAGCAGAAGAAGTAAAGCATTCTGTACGGACATAAAGGAGAGACACACAGAAGAAGTGAGTTTTTCCTTTACAGTTGCACTCAGTTGAAAACCAGGGATAATCATTTCCATTTTTCTCCCTAGATAGGTTTCTAGTGTGAAGCTCATGGCCACACGTGTACACATGTGTAAAGGGCATGGCCATAGTACAGTCTCCCTCAGGCTTCTTTCTAGCCATCAGCAGACTCACTTTACTGCTTTTCCTTCTGACCTCTGCAAAAACTGGCCTTTTGCAAAAGACCATTCCATTCTAGGCTTCTCTATGCCGAATTCAAATGCTTTTTCCAAACAGATGAAATCCACTGATTTCTTTGAGGACATGCCTAAATGTTTCTTTCGAAATTGGCTTTTGAACTTAGCATTCAGCTATACATCATATTTAGAACATTCGGGGAGTCCACAGTAATCAGAAACTAATAGTTTTCAGCTCTGGGGGAAGCAAAGAACATATTACGACTCTTGGCTAGTCAGACGAGGCCTTTTCATTACACTGTCATGGTCCTGAAAGAACAAAGGACTTTTCCAACTAATCCTAAACAAACCCCGAAGTCATTCAAAGTCCCTTCTGCTGCCACAAGATAGAAGGTGTGGGCACCTTAAAAATACCTTTCATGGGCACACTTCTACAACAATATGCATCTCAGTGACAATTTGGACAGACACACAGGGGACAGAACGTGAAAGGAATGCTCAACTCTGAGGATAGGAGGGGCAGGAACACCCATGAGATGAAATCACAAATCTGGGCACAAAATCACCTTTCCTGCCTTCTGGTTTTTGATTGGTCTGATCTGATTGTTCTCCTTTCGTTGAACCTCAGCTTCCTCTGAATAACAGCAGTGGCAATGATGCAAATTAATATTTTTTGAGGGCTTACTGTACCTAGCACTAGTACCAAGTACCTAGTTGATGTTACTACCTCCACTGCTAAGGCTTTCATATGGATGGCTCTCTGAATCACTATAGACAACCATGGGGGTAAATTCTGTTATAACCCTTCTTCCCCATTGTATAGATGAGAAAGTGGAGGCAAAAAGAAGGTAAGTGAATTATCTGAGGCCACAGGTACCAAACTGGCCTCCAGAGTCTGTAGGCCACATTGTCAATCATTTTCTCAGGCCTGTTGAATGCTGCAAAGGAAAGGAGCCTCTTCCACCTGCACTCCACTCCCATGCAGGTGTCATTATCACCTCCACTGAACCCAAGAGATGGCACGTGATTTCTCTTGTAAGGTCATCACCCGCTTACTCCTGAAGCTCAGAATTCTCTTTTCACACCACTCTATTTCCAGCTCCAGATACTACCTGTGCACCTGTGCCCCTTTCTGCGTGGACCCACCACTACCTTGGTCTCCTACATGTTGGTGCCCTAGCGTGGGACTCAAGACAAAGTTTCTCTAGACAATAATTGCACTGAAGTGACTATTTTCAGGTTTCACCCTTATTTGGATAGTTATGAAACAGCAGAAACTGTAGAGATCATGGCAGTAGCAGGTACCATTAAGGAGCATTATGTAGGAGGCACACTCTGCTTACTGAAGTTTCGCCTACTTCAATCAATTCAAACACCTTGAAAGGTTGATGTTACTACCTCCATCTTAACCACAAGAGACTCTTAAATACTGAGAACAAACTGAGGGCTGATGGGAGGTGGGGGAGAGGGGAAAGTGGGTGATGGGCATGGAGGAGGGCACTTGTTAGGATGAGCACCAGGTGTTATATGGAACCCAGCTCGACAATAGACTACATTTTTAGAAAGAATACAAAAAGAAATAAAATGAGCAAACAGAGGGGTGCCTGGGTGGCTCAGTTGGTTAAGCGTCTGACTTCAGCTCAGGTCATGATCTAGTGGTTCATGAGTTCAGGCCCCACCATGGGCTCTGTGCTGACAGCTTGGAGCCTGGAGCCTGCTTCAGATCTTTGTCTCCCTCTCTCTCTTTGCCTCTCCCTCACTCATACTCTGTCTCTCAAAAATGAATAAATGTCCAAAAAAAAGTTAAAAAATAAGAAACAAGAAAACAGAGACTCAGGAAGATTATACCCAATGTAATAAATTAAGTTACTGAGCTGGGAATTGAACCAGGTGTACGTGATTCCAAATCCATTCTATTAGCTTCTGCCCTTTGAAACTAATAACGCTAAGAAACCTTTTCTGAAGTTCCCACCCACGGCCAGTCACTGGGCTGTGATTCTGTTTCCTCCCTCATATGTCTAAGAGGTTCTGTTTATCAGGAAGTTTTTTGATTTAGTCACTTATTGTCTAATTTCTAAAAGCAAACTGGGAAAAAAAAGTCAAAATAGTCCTTTCTAGAGGGACATGCAAGGCTCCAGGATTGAATTGTTTTCTTACCTGAAGGATCATAATAATACCTCACAGCCGGTGCCAGCTCCTCATCACTGTCTCTCCGTCTCTGCTGACAGCTCTTCTCCTTTTTAATCTCCCTCTCCTACTCTCTGCCTCCACACTTTGAGTATCTGTTTATAAGAGAAAAGTATTGGGGTGTCTGGGTGGCTCAGTTGGTTAAGCATCTGACTTCAGCTTAGGTCATGATCTCATGGTTCACGGGTTCCAGCCCTGCATCGAGCTCTATGCTGACAGCTGGCTCAGAACCTGGAGCCTGTTTCAGATTCTGTGTCTCCCTCTCTCTCTGACCCTCCCCTGCTCACACTGTCTTTCTCCCTCCCTCTCTCTCTCTCTCTCTCCCTCCCTCTCAGAAATAAATAAAACATAAAAAAAAATTTTTTTTAAGTGTTAGAGCATCTACCCACTGCTGTTAAAAAGATACCTCACTTTGTCCTTCAAACAAGGTCAAGTGTATTTGAAAAAATGAAGAAATGATGCTGAAGCCATTTGAGCGTTTTGCTCTGTGTTACAGAGGTGGAACCTGAGAGTTAGGACTCAAAAAGCCCTTTGACAGCAAATCCGTTGGGAAAGCAACCAAGTTAGGCAAGACTGATGGGGCCCCCTGCTGCTTGCCCGGGGTCTCCTCGCTCTCTCTGCAGAGAATACTATCTGCCATTTGAGTCCTGTTTCTGCTCTTGCTTTGCTCACCATTCGAACATTGTATGGTGGAAAGAACAGGCTTTGGGGCGCAAAGGGTTGGGTTGGACTTAGTTCAGCTTCTCATTGGCACCTTCTGAGCTTCAATTTCATCTGCTAAGGGAGGGTTATAATAGCTCCCTGTACTTTTCTGTAGGATTTAATGGTCAACAAGGAACATGGCACATGCCTGGTACAGAGCAGGTGCTCATCCGAAACGTACATCTTCCGAGTGGTTTCTCTCCTTCTGAATTTACAATGCCTGCCTGCTTCTAATATTTATTTATTTGTTTGTTTGTTTGAGATTGTGAGCAGGGGAGGGGCAGAGAGAGAGAGGGAGACAGAATTCCCAGCAGGCTCCCACTGTCAGCACAGAGTCCTACACGGGGCTCAAACTCATAAACTGTGAGATCATGACCTGAGCTGAAGTCAAGATGTTTAACCTACTGAACCACCCACGTGCCCCTACACTGCCCACCTACTTAAACAAACAAGAACTCAGTTTCTCTCTCCTTTTGTGTCATTTATATTAGTTAGCATTTGCCTATAATGTCAGAACACAGAAGTTGCTAGCTGAATTGCCAGCAATAAATGGAAAAATGATACAAAGCAGTTATTACAATGGAGAGTTCTGGAGTCTACCTGGGTGAGTGGCTCTACCACTGACCAGCTGGGGGGAGCAAATAACCTCGAAGTCTCAGTCTCCCTCTCTGCCAAATGAGTTAACAGTATCTGCTTCATGGGAATGATCCTGTCTCAGCACTTGGTAGATGTCCTGGCATATAGTAAATGTTCAATACATTTCAGCTATTATTATTATTACTGGTTATGAAGACTAATATTTATAACTAATTTAATTTTAAGGAATCAGTCCTGGGGTGCCTGGGTGTCTCAGTTAAACATTCGACTCCTGATTTTGGCTCAGGTCATGATTTCATGGTTCATGTGATTGAGCCCCACCTTGGGCTCTGTGCTGGAAGCGTGGAGCCTGCTTGGGATTCTCTCTCTGTCCCTCCCCCACACTCTCTCTCTCTCAAAATAAACAAACAGACATAAAAAAAAATGAATCAGTACTGATTCAAACTTACCCTATAATAATATCACTTTTTCAGGGATGCCTGGGTGGCTCAGTTGGTGGGATGGCAGACTTTGGCTTAGGTCATGAACTCATGGTTCATGGGTTCAAGCCCCACATCAGGCTCTGTGCTGACAGCTCAGAGCCTGGAGCCTGCTTTGAATTCTATGTGTCTTTCTCTGCCCCTCCCCTGTTCATGCTCTGTTTCTTTCTGTCTTCCAAAAATAAATAAATGTTAAAAAAAAATTTTTAACACCACTTTTTCCTGCATTCTGAGTGGAAGAGAAAGGAGCGGAGCCATAGTTACAAGCCAAGAAATGTCCAGAGTCCTAAGAATGCCTAGGGAGTGTCACATGAGTGAGTGGCCTGTGACATCTGGCGTCCTCACTCAAATAACAGCTAAACACATATATCGTGTTTATGATATATGCCATGCATTTTAAATGTTTTACACATACTGACTCCTTTCATCCTTACCAGCATTTCATAAAATAGTATGATTATGACGATTTCATAAATAAGGAACATTGGGCATAGAGAGGCTAAATGACTTTGCCTAAGACTACACAGTCAGTGTCAAAAGTCAGAATTTGAACCCAGGCAATCTGGCTACAAAGTTAACCCTGTAGGTTACTCTATCACCTATAAAAAATTATAGAAAACCACTAATGCCTTTTAAGAAATTATAAAGAACAGCTAATTTTAATATTGTGTTCTTGATGAGAGAACTTAAATTGTGACAGCTGACTGGCTAATTGAGCTCTAGAGTACAACTAGTATGTGAAATGGGGATCCCTCACTTTGTGCATTCCATGTGGAATTCCATTTGTGTACTTATTTAATCAGATAAATCCCCAGTGAACGGTATGTCCTTGGGGTCCAGGCCTCCCTGGAGGCTGGGCCTTAGGGAAGAGTAAGAGCAGAAGAGCCCCGAGCCACCTCCATGTGTAGACGTATCGTAAGGTCACCCCAAAGACTCACGCTCTTGAATCATCCTGTCCCCTTGAACGCAGGCGGTACTTGGGACTGGCTCTTAGCCAGTGGAGTACGGCAAAGGTGATGGAGGTCACCCCCGGGAGGATATTACAGAGCGAGAGTCTCCTGCTGGCCTTGAAGAAGGAAGTCGCCATGTTGTGAGAAAGCCTGAGAAGGGCCACACGCAAGGACAGCCCCCAGCGGAAAGCCGGTGACAAAGTGTGGCCTCACTTCCACAGTTACCTAGAGCCCAAGGCAGCCCGCAACCCTGTAAGCTTGGAAAAGGGCCTCAAGCGCCCGGAAAGAAATGCAGCCCACCAACACCCTGACTCCAGCTTGTGAGGCCCTGGGCACGGGACACGGGAAGCCAGGCCCAGACTTCCGGCCCAGGGACGCTGTGAGGTAATAAATGGATGTTGTTTTAAGTTGCGAAGTTTATGATCATGTGTTATGCAGCAATAGATAATAAATATGCACTGCCCTGGAGGTGGGTAAAATGGGCTTGACAAGACTAGATAATACTGGAGGGATTAGACAACAACCTTCTAAGTGATCGAACTCCTTCATCTAGCACAAAAGAGTATCTTCTGGGCATTAAATTAAAAATATAAAAGAAGAAATACAAAGAGAGTAGAACTTAAATGTTCTCACCAGGGAAAAAAAAACAAAAACTATAGGGGTGATGAATGTGTTCATTCACTGGACGGGAGGAAACCTTGCACAATGTATACATATATCAAGTCACCACAATGTATAGTTTAAATATCTTGCCATTTTACATGTCAACTGTACCTCACTAAGGCTGAAATTAAAAAGAAGGAGGAGGAGGAGAAATAATACAGGCAGATTCCCTAAGTAGGACTGAAAAAAATGCCAACGGAGATGTTTTATCCCTTTGAGTTAATGTTTTTCCCAACTGGGCATTTGGCTACTTTTGCAAGGCTGTAGACTGGAGGGGCAGAGAGCACCTCAGAAATCTACCTCTTTTGTTCCCCTCGCTCCAGGAAGGGCCCCACCTAAATCAAATTTAATGAAGAGGTGTCTACTCTTGAACTTCTCCCTTGACATTCCAGTGACTTAAAACCGTCAACCTCAGAAATTTCTTTCCATCTACTGGAACTTCTCCTTCCTAAGCCTGCTTTCCTTTGGCCCTTCGGGGGAGGGGGTGGGGAGGACAGGAAATCAGGCTGTCTGCATCCTATGCACAGCAACACTTCATATATTTGAAGACAGATAAATCCCTCTTAATGCTTGTCTTCCTGAGGCCCAAATCCCTTCGCTCCCACTCCATCCCTCTGGTTCCCTGAAGTCTCTTGAAACAGCTTCTTGCTACCTACTCCCCTTTCTTACAAGAGTGTGTGAACACCCAACCTCAGGAGCCACAATTCCCTATCAGGATAGCAGATCAGAGATCTGAATTTACCGCAATCTAGCTAAAGAGAGACCCACAGATTATGTGGGGGTAGGAAGATCAGGAACCAGAAACAGGGAAGATTAAGGAACCAAGAGCTGGTGAAAATTCTTCTTGGGGAATTAAGCAGGCGCTGGCAGATGCAAGTAGGAATTATTTCAGAAAGAGACTTTATCATGGATGTTGTAAAGAGAGCTGAGAGCAGAAGAGAGAGATGACCTGACTAATTGTGATCAGTGTTTCTCAAAGTGTGATTCCAGGGCCGGCGACATCAGCATCTCTGGTATTCATTTCCACGGGCTGCCAAGATAAATACTTACAAACCGGTGGCTTAAAACAACAGAAATTCATTCTCTCGTAGTTCTGGAGGCTAGAAGTCCAAAATCAAGGTAGAAGCAGGACCCTGCTCTCCGAGGGGAAGATCTGTTCCATGGCTTTCTTTTACTCTGTGGTGACGCCACCAATTACTGATGGTCCTTGCCTTATAGACCCATTACTCCAACCTCTGCCTCTGTTGTCACATGGTTTGCCCTCCCATGTCTCAGTCTCTGGGTCTCTTCTTTTCTTGCAGGAATACCAGTCAAATTGAGTTAATGGTCCACCCTATACCAGTACAACCTCATCTTAACTCATTGTGTCTGCAGTGTCCCTACTTCTAAAATAATGTCCCATTCTGAGGTGCCAGGAAGGATATCAATTGTAAGAGGATCCTATCCAACCCAGAAACTAGTTAGAAAGGCAAACCCTTGGGTCCCCATCCCAGACCTACTCAATCAGAAACTCTGGGAGGGGGTCCAGCATGAAGGTCTAAAAAGTCCTCCAGGCGATTCTAATACTTGGAAGTTTTAAGAACCACTGATTTTGACACAACTGAGACACTTTCCAAAATACACCAAGGTGACCTTGACTCAGAGTTCAGAAATTCATAACAACAGGAGAGTATCCTCAGCAACAGGCAGTTATTAGGAGTACACATCTGGACCACTTCATCTGAGATAGTGTCCGCGAGTTTATTTTGGTGAGGAAACATACAATTTTGTTAGGAATACATTTAGAGGGTGTCTTGCACGTACAGCTCAGGAACCACTGTGTGACTGTTTTGTGTCATCATGCACTCAAGGACAGTCCAAGAAAAGTCCTGAGTGGAGAAAGATTTTGATATTCGATCACAGTTCATAAAGGGCCCTCCTCCCCTGCTGGAAGGGCTCATCCTTGCCTGTAACAGTACAAAAGACCCTGAGGGAAGTAAACTCCAGAATCCAAACAAAGCCCCAGAAAGTGGTCTGAGATCCAGAAGTGGCGAATCGGGGATCAAGGCACTCCAGGAGAAAAGTACACCGGCTCTTAGAGCACAGGAAGAAGAGAAGCCATCCCCAAAGGAGACATTTCCAGCTTCCCCTCTGCTGAATAAACACACCTGCCCGGGACACTCGATGAAGCTCCTGAATTTTAGTACCGTCAGCAGAACTTCCTGGCCGTCTGGGAAGCTTCATGCTGTATCCTTCCAACTTGCTGAGTTTTTACTGCAGAGTATGGCCCGGAGACTTTGACTGTCTCTTGGGATGCAGTAAATGAAGGGACACGAGAAGAAACTAAGATAGCATTCGAAAATGCCCCTTGCGCGGGGTGCAATGGAAAATAATCACACTGAAAATAAATGGCAATGTGTCCTTTGGGGACTCCGCGCTGCTGCCTCGTGCATGGGTTTCTCTTCTTCTGGAAGGAATTATGCAGTGATGGCGGCTTCTGCACAAGCTGTGGTCTCAAGTTTCCCAGACAATATCCTGACTTTGGATGTATGTGTCTCGGCAAGATATATGTCCATCGGCCTGGGAGCGTATGAGAGCTGCTTGGTGGCTTGTTAGAAGAGTGAATGTATTAAGCAAGGCAGCAGTTTTTATTTTTAAAATTCAGGCTCTTTCTGACTCAAACATGCCTGGAGGAATAATATTGCATGCAGCCTTATTCCTCCTAAAAGCTTCTCGAGAGAGAGAGAAATTGGGCCATTTAGATCATCAAGTATTACTCATATTCTGCATCTATTCTATAGTGTGTTCTGAGATGTGGGGAATTCACATGCCTCTTGGGTTCCGTATCTAAATAATGTGGACGTCACTGCCGCCTTATTGCCACATCTGCAGGCATGTTTGCTGGAAGGTGGGGGTGCTTGAATGGGACCCCTCAGAGGTTAAGAGTGGGAGATGAAATAAGACCTTATGTAGGTAATACCTACCACCCTCTCTATATGCCATTCACCTTCCACTCCACCACCCCTGCCTACTCAGCCCACCCATACCTTCCCCCATATCTATTTACCTCTCCTCCTTCCCCCCGCCCCAACTGGTTGGTTCCCCCCTCACCAACCAACACGGCAGGGGGTCTTTCCCCTTCACCTGTCCTGGGACCACTACTCCCAGGCAGCGCTGATACAGGTTCCATTTCCAGCAGGTGGGCACAAAGAGGGGCCGAAGGAGAGACATGTCTCTCCATTTCACCCTCAACCCCCACTCCTCACAGGATGAAAAGGCACTTAGCAATCAATATTCCTAAAGCAGAAGAAGGAAACCAAGCCCAGTATGAAGGTTTCCTGGAAAGTGAATGTGCCTGTAATGTGCTGCACCTGCATATTCTAAGTATTGACTCCTAGCCCAGCCCACCGTGGGGCAGACACCCCAAGCAGCTGTGCCCAAAATACAGGAGGCGCTTAACCTGTGAAAAAGTCGCTAAACCCACGAGTTCTGAAATGCCTAGAGGATCTAGTGAGAGATGAGCCCTCACTAACCAATGTCAAAGCGAAGCAGACCTAAAAAAAAAAAAAAAAAAAGAAAAAAGGGAGAAAGAAAAAAGAAAAGAGCCCAGTAGGGCAAACTCCCTGCTGATTTCCGTGTCAGGATCCTCAGCCAAACTCGGGGCTGGCAGGGTAGGAAGTGGTGAATAGTCAGTCTGGAAATGTAGCCATGTTATGTTGTGTCTGTTTTTTAATCAGCTTCATTAATGAGATTTGTTTAGATGCCACTAAAGTATGGTATAACACCACAAGTGTTATGCAAACAAAATACGAAGCACCTGAAATCTTTGCGATAGTTTTGCCAAATGCTCTCCTAAGCACCGTCAACGATGCAACATCAGGAGCACTCCCATGAGGTAAAATGTTGAAGAGAAGGGATTCCCCTAAGCTATTATACACAGCTTGATGAATCTTTTTAATTAGAAAATTTGAAATGTAATGCATAATGGCCTAAACAGGGTCCCGCCTGATGCAATATTCGGTGTAGACTCTTAAAAAAAAAAAGGATCCTTTTTTGAGTCTCGTGCTGTTTTTGCTTCTTTGGCACATAATTACTTAACCTCTCTCTATTGTTCCAGTCTTTCTGCAAATGTTCTTTGTTTTCTTTTTTTTCTGCAGTGCCTTTTTATGGCCTTGTCTCTCTTTCTCACATTTCCTGTCATGGAGCAGGAGAATAATTTTTATTTTGTAATAAGTTCGCTTAAATCGCTTCCTCGATCTCTCCCTGGAGAACGGGGTTTCAGTAACAACATTTCATGGGCTCTCAGAAAATCTTTCCTTTGTTGCGCACTGCCAGGGAGATGGGGAAAGAGTGGAACCGATGTCATGGAGCCGGGCTGGCAATGAGAGGACATACGTGTCTAGAGACGTTCGGTGCAAACTGAGCGGCGGGGGTTGCGCTCCGCACTTTGCACAGCAGCCATCCACCCACCTCCCTCCATCCCTGGGGACAAACAGGAAAGAAAAGCGTTAGGTTCCCTTCACAAACTCCCTTGCAGGCCGCTTTGCCCCTTCTCAGGGCCCATGGGTGCTCAGGCTGGTAGTGACAGAGTGACTTTTTTTAATCCCTCTTGAAAATATTTACGGCTAAACATTGGCAATTGCCCTGGGAAGCAGCCCTATAAATTTCCTCATGACCCGCCCCTTCTCCTATCTTGAAACTCCAGATGAATCAATCCTAAACTGAAAAAAGGGAGGAAGAACTTCCAAGGGTGAAATCTGATAGCAATTTCTTATCTTACTGGCAAGTCTCTGAGTCTACGTGAGCCACTTTGTTTGGCACGGGTGACTGACCACTGGCTGGGAAAACACTATTCCTGCAGGGAGCTTCCAAGCCTGAGCTGGAGACGGCTTAATGACACTCCACCCTGTTTTGTGGAGAGCGACACCTCACTTTGCAGACTGAGAAGCAAGCATGCCTGACCCAAAAGGAGGTCGTCCCCTACAAAACGCCCTGTTGAGGAAACTAAACGAGCCCGTGGGGGCTCTGTTGGCATCCAGCGCGCCCGCCTACTCTGCCCATCCATGTGATGTCTGCAGGGATACCCTCTCATCTGGATTTTCTGCCATTTATGTCAAACACAAAAGGTAATCCCATTTTATGTATTCTCACTCAAAAATGCCCGAACTGCAACTGGGAACAAATCAGCTGCCAACCCAGCTGCCTCATGAAAAGAGGACTGGCTGACTCATCTGAATGAAGAAGTAGAGACATCAGGGACCAGGTGTGGTCCAAACAAGGTCCTGGGTCCATGCTTTGTGGTTCCCTGGGCTATGGATAGATATGGAATCTCCATGGACAGTGTCTATTGTTAAGCTGTTAGCAAGATGGCTATGAGAGTTCTGGGCCTTTTATATCTACACATAACAATGTCCATCCCAACATTCTAAGCAAGAATCCTGACATTGGTCTTGATTGGATTACAGTGACCATGCGCCTTCCTCCTGAACAGATGACCACAATCAGGAAAATGGAATGTGCCCAGTGTCTTCAGTAAATTAACTAGGAATGATGACTGCACCATGGCATATTAAGTTTAACTCTCAGAAACTGGAATAGTCAATGATTTTTTTTTACTTGTAAAAATAGTAATTTTGTAGGGTTCAACCTAACACATTAGAGTATGGAAAAAGAGGAAAGCCAAATTAACATCCAAATGGTTAAGAAAGGGGGTAGGAAACCAGTGCATCTAATGTATGATCATTGTAGGGGGCGGGGGCTGGCAATATTTCTCTGACTGGGTTCCCCGTATAGCAGCTGTGTAAAGTTAGGTAAAGTTTTCAATTCCTTCAGGCCTTTGTTTCCACATCTACAAAACAGATATTAGGACAACACCTTTCCCTGAAGGATTATTCTGAGGATTCAATGAGCAAACACAGAAAATTTGGAACAGTACCTAGCTCTCAGTAGATTATGAGCTCTTATTATTACTGTTGCTGTCATTTCTGGGCAAATGCAATGGTCTCCATTTGCCATCACCATGGGGCCTGATGCCTGCTTGGGTAATGTGCTATCTTGTAACCAACAGCAATAGTTGCATTCCCAGAGCGTTAATGTTCTGGGGTTATTAAAAATTGGAGTCATCATTCAATTACATTTCATCACACTGAGAAAAGGTTGTTTTCATTTGTGCGCTTACCCACGGCGGCTTTGCAATCACCACACTCTCAAAACCAATTACAGTCAGGGAATTACCCAAAGACATAAAATTAATGAAATTTTCTGACATAATTGTTTTCTAGAAAGCACCGAGAGGCTAGAGAGGAACAGACGCAAATAAGATGACTGGTTTCATGTGCTTCTCATTCCCAAAGGAAGCACCAGCTTGCACATTCTCCCCACCCTCTTAAAAAAGGAGGTTGACTTTGTTGTTTAGTTGGTTGATCATTTTTAAATCCTGGGCCTCAGTGTTATCAGGAACATCCTAGAAGAATTATTTTGGTTTATTCATCTACCTCTGGTCTGAATTATATCAAACCCACCCCAGGCTAGATGGGCAGCCACACTACCCGGAGCGAACAGCGCAACCCGGCACGCAGCCCACTGTCTCTCATTTCCTCTGCTCTGCCTTCCGTGGGGACTGGAGCTGCATGACAGATTAGTAGCAGGGGGAATGCCAGGTGGCAGAGGTGGCAATGGAGGGTTTGGGCCGAGGAAGAACTGTTCTAAAAGATGTGTGACATGAGCCAGCCACTCCCCAGGTGACAGCTTCTGCCAGCAGTCTCTGCTGCGAGCGATGGAGCATAAGCAGAGGGGAGCAGATGTCTTCTTCCAGAAAATAAGGTGTTTAGACTGTATGGTGCTTAATCATGCTCAACTACAAACCTCTAGGACTCAGGGGTTTGGGGCTCTGGTGACAGCCCTCCTAATCAGTTCTAGGCTAAATTTCCAGGGGCACCATCTGTTAACACACTTTATCCAGAGGCAGATGCAGTGTTGGGCTCCAAAAACGTGAAACCGCATCAGGGAACAGCTGGCTTTGTCCCCACCAGGGTCTCCATCGGGCGTGCCTTCACAAAACAGTCAAGGTACCATTTGGGCCAAATGTGATTTGTGTCGATCTACCTGGATAATAAGGCTACTGTGGAGGAACCACACTTAATTCATGCGGTCTTTGCATAATGCTGAGCTGTGGTAGCACCAAGATACCGGCCCGCCTTTAATGGGGGTTAGGGGGGGTATTCTGTACCAGGCAACTAATCTCTTTGCCTCAGTGAACCCTCATAACAATCATCTGAAGTAAGATGTACTAGCCCCATACTGCAGATGAGGACATTGATTTTAGGTTCAAAAGTTTAATATGCCCAAGGTCATACAGCCTAATGCATGATGTAACAGAGACAAGATCTGAGCTAGGCGTCCGCCTGCATAGTAAATCTTCTTCATTTTTAAAGCGCCTGAGTTACAGGCACCATGGTGGGCACAAAAACAGATCCCTTATGGTTCTTTGGGCCCTGTTCAGAGCCCCCAGCCCAGGCGTGTCCACCTACAAGAACCTCACAAATCTTTTATTTACCTTCTCGCCTGTGAGGTCAGCTGCGCCCCACTTTGGACTTCGGACAGCTGCCCCGTCCATTTCTGGCTTTCGCCCCATCTCATTATTCTCGTCGTAATACCATCCATGACTACTGTGCACCAAACAAAAGCAAGAACTATTAGTTTTGGAAACCATCACAGGTATGACATGAATTCAGAAAATTTGGCTCTCTGCCTGCTGAAACTTGAGGAACCAAGCAAGCACATGTTGTTGGTCAAGTTTGGGGATTTTTCTAAAGACGTGTGGCTCCCTCCACTTTCGTTCCACATTCTTTGGGTGCTTGGCGGGATGTTGTATGTACAACATTAAATTTAATTTCCCAGCCCCGATAACATCCCAGAGTTGTTAAATGCACCAAGGTGCTTGGTAATTTGTCTTACTCGAAATGTTCACAGCTCAGTAAGCATGCATTCATTATCATAGAAATCACTTCAATGTTTAACAAACATATCTGGCATATTCTCAGCATTCACATTTTCCATCTTCACCTAACCTGTCACAAAACACGCTATGTGTATACAAATAAACAGTTCACGCAGAGATGATTTTTCACTGTGTCTAAGAAAAGACATTCCATTTTCAGATTCTTTTAGGAAAGAGGTTTCCCATTCCTCAGTAAGCTCTGGGTTTTTTATTTGTTTTTTTCTTTTTTGAGCAGCTATTCTTGCAACATGGTGGTCCTCATTCCATTCAAGACTCGTTGAAGATTCTGCATGAGTTTTCCCTGAGTTGTGTAAGAACACATCTCCGTCTCATTCTCTCAGGATCTATGTATGCAATTTGTGCAACGCTCCCTGTCCCTGGTTGAGAGTCTGTGGTTGCTATTCCTCATGAATCACTAAGTCACATGAGTGTGGTCCCTTCCATTAGACTGCAGGGATTTACCACAGTTCCTTCTATTTCTTTTTGTTTTTCCCACACTCTTTGGCATTTCTCACGGTGTTGTGCCCCTCGGTTAACACTCCATAAAGGCATGTGAGTGTTGGGCACCAGGATATTATGTTTCTTTGAAAATATCCTGCAAAGACCCACCAGAGAGCCACAGGGAAGATATCTTAAGGAATATGAAAAAATATAGGCAACTCCTTTCTTTCAGGTTGCCTATGATTGAGTTGAAAAGATAAGATTTTACAGGTGAAATAATAATAATGTAAGTTAGCATGACAGATCCTTGGTGTTCTCCAATATGCAGTTTTAATGAGCTTCCCCCTTAGATGCGATACAAACTGGCATCCAGCCAAATTGTTCAGGCATACATGTAGAGCTTATCCTACACAATGTTGTCTCACAGAGTGTTTAAAAATTCGTAAATTAGCTGCCAAGACATTGGTAAAAATAAGACCTATCACCAATGTATTTCTAGATCCTCTTAAAAAAATGAGATATGTTTCTATTTTGGAAAATATAGACCGTGCTGGATCCATATTCCCATTTCAAAGATCCCTTTAGATGGAGTGAAGTCATCAATTTTTACATAGTCCTCATTATTTTCTAGGTTTTTTTCCAGCATTTAGTCAGAGGTCAGCTAACATTTATCTTTCCACTAAAACAAAAATTCTAGGGGCACATGAGGGGCTCAGTCAGTTCTGTGCTGACAGCTCAGAGCCTGGAGCCTGCTTTGGATTCTGTGTCTCCCTCTTTCTCTGCCCCTCCACCGTTCACACTCTCTCTGTCTCTCAAAAATAAATAAACATCAAAAAATTTTTTTAAACCCTAAATTTTTTTTCAAAAAACAGAAAAGAAAAATAGACTGAGAGGTATATTTTATTTTTTGGGCTTTTTTTTTTTAAGATGACGGATCATTTCTTGTGTAAAGGAAGACTATGATTATGTATGTAACAGGAAAAAGTATGTCTGAGTGAAAGAACACAGCTTCATGTTCCATTATGAAATAAAACATGATAAAAACTATGATCTGTGAACCAGTCAAGAATACATTCAGCTGCAAACAATATAAATTCAGAAAACATTGGCTTAAGTAAGTAAGAAGGTTAGCAGTTCCACAAAGCTGTCAGAGCCACAGACACCTTTCATCTTTCTGATTTACCATCTCTTGTGTAGTTTTCATGTTCATGGGTTGGAAAGCAGTTTGCACATTTCAGGCAGAAAAAAAGGAGAAAGGACAAAAGGCAAGCCTCCGACAGACTTCTGCCTGTGTCCCATTGGCCAGGACTCTGTCACATGTCTACTCTGAGTTGCAAGGAAACTGGCAAATCAAGTTTCAGCCTCTAGAGGTTAGAAAGACAAGGGAGAAGGGGGTTTGAATATCAAGTGAAAGAGCCCTTCAATGTTATTGCCAGAATTGGTATCTGGAAAGCTATGTTTTCAATAGACAGGAATGGGAATGCCAATAGAAGGCATTCATCAATGTGAATGTAATTGCTCATTTACCTGGTCCTGCATGCATCTGAGATTGCAGACCTTGGTCTAGGACGGATGATATTTTTGCAAGTGCAAACCTAAATCATTCTCTGTGGGAGCCTAGCATGTATAAGGAATCACTTAGCTGAACGTTGAATACCAGTATAATCCAAAGCATCTACCTCAAAACAGGGCTTCACTTCCCGCTGTCACAGCCCATGCAGTCATGATAGTGAATTAATAAAAGTTGGTTTATTTTGGGAAACACCTGGGTGGCTCAGTCAGTTAAGCGTCCAACTTTGGCTCATGTCATGATCTCACAGTTCATGGGTTCAAGCCCCGTGTCGAGCTCTGTGTTGACAGCTCGTAGCTGGAACCTGCTTCAGATTCTGTGTCTCCCTCTCACTCTGCCCTTCACCCCCCCTTTTGCTCTCTCTCTCAAAAATGAATAAACATTCTAAAAAATTAAAAATAAATTAAAAAATACAGTGTATTTTTTAAAGAAATGGCTCCCGAAAGTAAGCAAACCCGATTTTATAAGTAACTTAGTCCTATATGTAGGGTCATTAAAGGTCTAAAGAAACACTTAAATTTTTCAACCACATGTGATTGCATTGTGTGGGGGCTACTATTATGCACTAATAATATTTGCAATCTTGAGGATTCTCTAAATGCCTTAAAAAAGATCTCTGGTGAATTCCAGGGGTCTACTATCTATAACAAACTACTGTGTGGTAGACATCAAAGTTACACCCTTAGGGAATCATGGGAGGAAATGAAACGGGGCAGGACTGATTAGGAACACTCACACCCTTTGCTGTTGGAGCTGACAGGCACACAGGCCCACGAAGTTAACGTGATAGATTGTTTTCTCAACATTACAGCAACATCTCAATTACCTAGAAGTTAACATCTTGCAACTTCTCCCATCGAGCACATTTCAGGAAAACACCAAAACAAGCACAAAATGCTTTAAGACTAGCCCAAAGAGATTTCACAAAGTCCAAATACAAAATGTCAATGCTTTATTCCTAAGAAGGCCTCACTCAGAGTCTATTTACTTTTGCTTTACCTAAAAGTTCCCCGAGATTAGTCACCTGATCTCTCCACTCCATACTCAGTAGGAGCAGCTGATTTTAGGAGAAAGCAAAGGCGCAGACCTACTGACAGAAGCAAGAAGTTACACCGACACAATGCCATGAAGGAAAGATATGAGAAATATGCTAAAAATGAGAATTCCAAAGGTGTTGCCACCCAGAGGCACGTAACGAAGAGATCTCGATAACACTGAGGCCAGTTTTCAATCAGGACGATGACGATGATGTTTAACATTCACTCTGATTTATCAAGAAAAGGTTAGGTTGTGTTAAGAATCACAGTGTAGGAAGTCAGAGAAATAGGTTTTACTTTTTAAAAAAGAGATTTTCATTTAAATGATGAAAAGAAATATATTTTTAATAAGTTTCAGTTATCTGGCAAATGCTTACTGTGGAGAACCAATAATCTGGAGACGGTGTGTTGTACTGATATATACAAAGTTATGTGAACATGTTCCATTTGTAAAAACGCCAGAAAGGAATCAATATTCAGGACCTAATCATCCTTTTAAAATTAGAATTCATTTTGAGTCATGCTGTAAATATTGCCCTACTTGAACACCACATGAAATAAACATGCTCAAGGATTATTTATTGACCCACCCTAACTCCGAGTCAATTTGATTCTGATACAAATTGCCTCCCAAGCACCCTCAACTCCCTCCCTTGCACCCAGAACACAGGCAGGACTGGACATTATAAGACAGAAAACAGAATTACTGAAGTCTAACACTCATTAACCACAAGCATATAGGGGACACCCAAGCGTGTTTTAATGACTGTGGTCGAACCGAACCCCAGTACTGAGCTGTCTCACTTCCAGTAAATGGAAACTAAATGTTTTCTATTAAAGACGGATTGAGTAACGGTCTCAACACCAGGCCGTTCTAAATTACTCTTCGGTTCAATAACCTGGCTGCCTAATAGGCATGCATTATATAGTGTCTGATACCCCAACAGGAAATAGTATAGACCTACTTTGCAGTTGGGTGTTCTCACACCGCTTTCTCAGAAAGTGTGCTTTCTCCTCCAGCTCCCTGGGAAGACTAGATCGGCCTTAATCAAACGCCTTCCCTCAGGCGTTCCTGCTCAGCACAGGCCCCACCACCTGCCCCGGGAGAGGGAAAGGCAGCATGGGAAAGAACATGGCTCTGGGGGCCGCGTGAAAAAGAGGAAATGACCACCTTGTCTGCATCTGTGAATCTAGTCTGGGGCCCAGTATCTGCAGGGAAAACAAGGTTTTTGAGGAGCACCTGGAGCTTGAATGCTTACAGAGAGAGAAGGTTTCTGAGGCTGAAAACGAAATCGTTGGTTTTTGGTTTTTTGCCGTCAACCTTGACTCTCAAACTAAGAATCAGCATCACCCTCCCCATTTTTTTTCAGTATTTCATATGAATGAAGCCCCCTGCTAACCCTTTTACATACGTCCATGCTCCTATTGAGCCCTGTGAGGTGACAATTACTTTCCCATTTTTACCACTAATGAAGAAGAGCCGATAAAGAGACTCATTTAAGTGATAGGAAGTGGTAGAACTGGGATTTGAACCCAGGGATCTGACTCCAAGGCTCATGTCTTAGATCACTGGGCAGTGTTCTCAGGCTCACCAAAGTAACCACGTCAGCCTGCAATCCCTCTCTGGGAGGCAGGCCCATGGAAACCCTGTCAGTCCTGCTCAGAGGAAGTGGCCTGGCCCCAGAAGGATATCAGTTAAGAAATGGAGGGGTTCTAACCCTCTGGGGCTCACATTCTGTTCCTGGTCGCTCTCTGGACCCTGCCACACCCAATGAGAATTCCTAGCCCCTGTTATCCCCAAAGTGGCATTTCACTGCCATGCCCTAGTTTTGTGCCTACAACCCATCTGTTCTGCGGTCCTTCGGAGGAGGAAGGAGTGATCGAAGTGTAGGGAAAGAGCTGTCCTTGAGGTATTTGTCTTGAAGCATGTGAAAGATGAACTGCCTAGACGTGGAACTGCCAGGTATTAAAGAAGCCCTAAGTTAAGTTTACACAGCACTTTGTGATTTCCCAGTGGCCACCACCCAATTGTCCCAAATGTATCGCCTGTGGTCCATCTCACTTTCCAATAAAGTTGACTGGTTTCCCTTTTCTTAAATCTTTCAGCATCACTTTCCTTTGGGTGCTCATTCTCAGATCTTTAAAAACTTCCACCCCTTTAATGAGTTTGCCTACAGAGATGAAGCCGAATGCCTGGGCTCGCCAGGAAAAAGGCATGTTCCACTTTTGCTCAGAGAAAAGGAAGACCTACTGCATTTTCCTTTTTGGTTAAAACTGCGGGACTCAGTTTCCTCCTCCGTCTGCGTCTTTCCTTGGGGGTATCACCTGCTTGTTTCTTTTGCCTGGCCGGTAATTTCCTCTGAGAACTAAGCTTTTAAGTGGTTTGCACAGTTGGGTCACCAACAGCACCTGATTCCCATGTTTTTTCTCTGTCTTTTCCCCACCTACCATCAGAACTTTTCACCATAGCTGTCCCATCCTTGAAGCTACAGCCACCAGCTTCTGATGGCTTTGGCTAGAGTTGCCCATTCTCCAAAGAACTCATTCCTACTCGTGGGAACCAAACAGAGCTAGCGAACTTTCCCTCCTCCTTCAAACTTAGCGCTAACGCTTTCAGTCTATCCTTCCCCACCCACACACTGGGAAGCTGGATCAGCTGGAGTCTGGAACAGAATAGTGGCTGGCATGGAAAACTGGGAACTAAGGGAACATCAGGGTCAGCCGCAGGGTGAAGAGCTGTCCAGGCAGGGCTGGGTCTGAGAGCAAGAGCCAGAAGCCCCAGAGGGCTGAACCGAGAGCAAAAGTACATGGGCCCAGAGTGAGGTGAGAGGTGGGAACCAAGACAGGAGATGAGTCACACGGAGCAACCCAAGGCCCAGGGCCAGTCCAGAGGAGGAGCCGGGTCAGAACAAGTCATGACAGGAGATGCACGAGTTTGAGGTGAATCCAAGGATAGGAATCGGAGACAGTACCAGGGCAGAGCTGAATGCGAGCAGGTGGAATCAGGCGTGAAACAACAAAAAGATGGGGAAGGGGGGTTGGCATGACAGCCAAGGGCAGAGTTTAAGTTGCACCACTTAGACAACATCCCGACCATGTTGGTGTCTGTTTATTCTAGAAGCATATATAGGTCCATGCACTATAAAGCCACTGCAAATAGTTTCTGGTGGCTTACTACTACCTGGTTCGAAGCACTGTTTTCCAACAGATGCCAAGGACAACTGAGCCCAACTTCGTCTCATAGACCATGCCTTTGCTAATTAGTTAGGTGGCAGACCCAGACTCAAGTCTCAGTGTTGCTAGTTACAATAAAACTGACCTATATTTGATTGGCTTTGACCCACAGAACTGCCTTTTCATATGGTTCAACCTCTTACCATATGAGCTTGGACAGGTTACATTACTTCTCCGGGCCTGTTTTCCTTTCCGTTAAAATGGACACGGTAACAACTACGATGGTGTAATGATTAGATGCATTTTAAGGCACTTGGTATAATGTCTCACACGAGGCAAATGCTCGAAACATAACTGCTCTCATTATCTGTAGTTTTCAGGAATAATAAACATTTTGGAGTTGAATTTTATAGTAAAACACTAAGGACCCCTCCCCCCCCCCCCGAACAGGTGGCCTTAGACATCCAAGAAATGTTCTTGTATGGACAAGGCCCACAGTGAGGTGTTTCATCTACTTCTAACTAAAGTGGCAGTGCAGTATATGCTGAAAGCCAGTCCCGGACCTTGGAGTCAGTCAGACAGTGGTTGAATTAATCCTGCCTCCACCACTGAATGACCTTGCTCAAATCACTCAACCTCTCTGAGCATCAGCCTACCCCTCAGTAATGTGAGGATAATAATAGTTCCTGCACAGATATCCCCTGTGACGTGATGACACAATGCATGGCACACCACGGATGCTCGGTGGATGGGAGTCCTTACATCTAACCGGATCTCAATTCTGACCCAGAGCCGGTCATTAATTCTAGCTCCCAGCATGAAGCTGCACCAGGTCTTTTATAGGAAGGAGAATTAACATGAAGCATGTCCTCAGATGCTTTGTCTGTTTACCCATCTCCCACCAGGATTCCAGGAATTGCCTTGCCTGAAGGTCCTGGATTTACTGTCCTGTCTGCCACTAGCCCGTGTGGTCAGATGGCTGGTGGTTTCATCGCAGGCAGATCCGGGAGGTGGTTTGGCTTGGTCTTGGAACAACTCTTACTTTGTTTTTCATTTCTGAGCTTCAGGTTGGAAAAGAATTAATATTCTCCTCCATGAATATTAATTGGTGGCAGCAGAACGGTCATACAGAAGCAGGCAGAGAACATTTCCTTCTACGCACAGACGAATTTCAGAAATTGGTGCAAAGAGCCAGTAAGGACACACTGGGTGCAGCTGAGGCCGCATGTCTGCAGGCATTTGGCTAAGCCTGGTCTGCGGGCTGCTTTTCCCGGTGGGAAGCTGAAGGACACCAGCAGCGCTGCAGCCAGATTACATGTTGTTACTGGGAATCATGTTATGTCATCTCATAGAAAAATCTGCACAAACATGCCAACTTCCTTCGGTAAAATCAAAGGCCCACTCCTCTCTTTCATCTTCCTGGCTCTCCACCTCCCAGGCTTCTGAGATGCTGCTCTTGGCTCACTCTCGGCATTGGGATCAGCAGAGTTTATCAGCTCGAGTAGGGTGAGCAGCCCACACTGCATAAACAAACTGCAGGAATCACAGGGAAGGAGCTAAAGTACACAGGCTAAGTACACACCGTCATAACATGGGCACGGTGGGCAGAGGAAACAAGGGCCACAGGACAACTTCATTTTGGTTCAAGAGAATGAGATCTTTGGACCTTATAACATAAAGAATGATTCTGTTAGAATTACTGGCTTAAGAGAAGGTACTGGAGGAAAGAAAGAAAGAAGGAAAGAAAGGAAGGAAGGAAGGAAGGAAGGAAGGAAGGAAGGAAGGAAGGAAAGAAGGAAGGAAGAGAAAAAGAGAGAGAAGGGGAGGGAGGGAGGAAAGGAGGAAGGAAGGAAGAAAGAAGGGAGGGCCGGAGGGAAGGAGGGAGGAAGGAAAAAAGAAAGAAACAAAGAGACAAAGAAAAGGTACTGGGTTCCATTAATGAGCTGATCAAGCTTTCAGCGTCTTTTTTTCTTTTGTATGACCTATGGATTCAAGGTGGTCTTCTTTATAGAGTCTATGGGGAAAAAATGAGGCCCAAGAGGAATAGCAGCTGGATTAGCTGAGGAGATTCTGGAGATTCTATGTGTCATTCAGCGATGTATCACACTGGGCCCAACAAACTGTGCCCGAGAATCCACTGGGTCGGAAGGCAGAACCCATAGAAATCCCTACGGCATCTAACTAGGAGACATCCAGAACTCTCAACGCTTGGAAAATGGCTGTGTTCTCTCTCTGTCTATTCTGGGTTATATTAATTTTTGCTCCAGGAGATGGATTCATACTGAATTAGTCTTGGGCATGTTGTCTGTTCATCTGACAGCCAGTGTCCCAATCCTCCCCACTGATCATGTGTAATATACTAATATGGTCAGATTTCTTCCAAAATGAGCAACTTGCTGGAGGTAGCTTTTACCAAAGAAATGTCAGATACTCTCCCCTTTTGCTCTGTGAGTGTCTGGGGTGATTCTAGCAGAAGTTCCTGACTGGAAAACCAAAGGTCATACTTAATTATCTCCCAAGTGGTGACAACTTGAGGCTTTCTTCATTCCCTCTTCCCTTTCTCCTCCCTTCTTGGGGGTGGTGAGTTAGCCATCAGCACCTCCCAGGTGAAGTCACTAAGTTCATGAAGTCAACACCCTGGTAAAAAGAGGGACTACCAAAGGCCAGAGAACCAGCCAGCCAATGATGACCTAGGCACATGCGGCAACATTTCCCGATCTTTGACAATCGTGCTATTAGCTGAACCTCTTTTCTTTTTCCACAAAGGAAAAGTGGCTTCTACCTGTTCTCTTTTCTACTTCTTGATGATGTGGTAAGAATTACCGAGGGCTCTGCAGTCCACTTCCGACTTCTCAGATGAAAGGACCTCTGAAAAAGTCATTTCAAGGGAGTGGTGGGGATGGGGAACACCGTCACCCAAACGAAGTATGTAAAGGTGAGCTCCAATAATGACTATTAACATAATCATGGAGGTTTATTCAGAGTTTTCTATGTACCCTCTAAGAGCTTCATATGAACCTCAACCTTATCGGGGAGGCAATATTGTTATTTCCGACTGACAAATGAAAAAGTGAGGCACTTGGGGCACCTGGGTGGCTTAGTCAGTTAAGCGTCCGACTTTCGCTTGGGTCATGATCTCGCGGTTCGTGGGTTCGAGCCCCGCGTCGGGCTCTGTGCTGACTGCCAGCTCAGAGCCTAGAGCCCATTTCGGAGTCTGTGTCTCCCTCTCTCTCTGACCCTCCCCTGCTCACACTGTCTCTGTCTCTCCTAGAATAAAAAAAAAAAAAAGAAGAAAGAAAAATAAAAAGTGAGGCACAGAAAGGCTGTACAGTAACTCACTTGAGGTCATGTAAGTAGTGCGCAGGAGCCCTGGGCCTCCTATCCAGGTAGTCAGACTCCAGAACCCAGGCTCATAATCACCCCTCTAGATTGTGTTTTGTATTCATCTTGAATTAAGGCCCCTGGTTCTACTACTGTACCCTTTTTAAGCTACTTCTGTAAAGTAGACAAAATGACATGGCTCAATTTCTTTCTGCAAGGCTGGGACTCTCTCTGGCACTCTGCAGCCAGTGAATGCCCATCTAACAAGTTTGGGATGCGTTAACCTTAAATTACGTCTCCGTACCCTGGCACCTTCAGATTGCTCCCCCTAGAGGAGTACCTCTAACTTCAATATAAATTCAGTTGAATGTCCTAGAAGTAAAATACCTGCAATGGCGACATAAACCCCAACAGGCTGCATGAGCAGGGCCAGCAACGGAGTTCTGTTCACTGGAATTATGCCAGCCATTCCTAGATGCAAATTTGTGGCCCGATGTTGCCCAGACGAGCCCATTAGCAGGCTTGTCACTGGCAGTTAGAACTCCACTGTCCGCCAAAGTCCTTTCTTCCCTTGCAGTCAAGGTTGGAGCAAGGGGTGGGAGACTTGTGCCCAGTGCGCTGCACAGAGCTGCCAGCCAGGACTCAGCGCCTCCGGCAATTAGCGCAGCTTCTACAGTTCCTTAAACAATGTTGATGGACCCTTGTCTTTCATTAAGCTGCCTGGAAGTCAGTCCCTCAATGAATCCCAGAGGGAAAATCAAGGAGGAAAGAATTTATTTTCAGACAGTTTAACAACAACCAACTTAAGAAGCACCTAAAAAAAAAAAAAAAAAAAGATAATTAAATATTTCTCCAAGGAGCAAATTAAGATAAATGCCCCAAGAGTTATCCACGAAGATCAATTTAGAAAATGTCCAATTAGGACACACGTCACATTTCAAGGACCAAAGGAACTGTTCTGCTTCACCTTCTTTTTGCCGTTGTTGATACACCAGGTTCTCAAGGGAATGATTTTTTTTTTTTTACATGTTTAGGAGCAGCACATCTTCTCAAGGAAAGCACCAAGAGTCATATTTGCTGGCACAATATCTTGTTCCCACCCTGATTTCGAGAGTCAAAGGCTTTCTAACAAGAGTCCTAACTGAAGTTAATTTAGAGCCGTGAATGGCACCTGATTAAAAGCACAACTTTCACAGTTAACCAAATTTTGTGCCTATTGTTGTGACTCTTAGGAAGGCCCTTTTGTGCTTCTGTCTCCACGTAACAAATGACATGAGCATCCACGCTTTCTGACAAGTTTCTCCTGTCCTGTTCATTTTTATTTATTTATTTATTTTTTTTAAAATATTTTATTTATTTCTAGGAGAGAGAGAGAGAGAGAGACGGTGTGAGCAGGGGAGGGTCAGAGAGAGAGGGAGTCACAGACTGAAACAGGCTCCAGGCTCTGAGCTGGCAGTCAGCACAGAGCCTGACGCGGGGCTCGAACCCACGAACCGCGAGATCATGACCCAAGCGAAAGTCGGACGCTTAACCGACTAAGCCACCCAGGCGCCCCATGTCCTGTTCATTTTTAATTGGGTTTCCAGATGGCCTCTGCCAACCTGACTTCCAGACAAACGTTGTCTAGAGCGGATTCATTCAGAAGGATGAGGCTGATCATCAAGTTAAGTCCTCTGCAAGACTCGTTAATCTTCAGTGGGAGGGTGGCTCCTGTTATTGATGGGGAAAACTGAAGCACCACAATTTTGTGGCAACCAAGAAGGGCCAGAGCCCAGCATTCAGTCTCAGCCACTTCCCACTGATGGCCGTCTGATTCTATGTCGCCTCCTAGTGATACAAAGTAAGCACGTTTCCCAAAACAGAGGACACATTTCCAAATGGGGGTGGGGGTTTTGGTTGCACTTTCTGACCTAAGCTTTTTGCACCTTCCACATTTGGAGGGTCAAGGCAGGATCAACCCACTTACAAACCAATTTTTGCTAGTCTGTTCTGCAAGGCTGCGGTGTCTAAAGCACACTGGGAAATTTTAAAAAGCAACCATTAGTGTCTCTGACATATGAAATGCCTACCAGGGTCTTTTCCCCGTTTATTATCAAGATTAACATGAAAATATGCTACAATGAGCAAAGAAAAGCACTATTTGAATGACTTTCAGTCTCTCAGTCTCGATGCAGTGCAAATTCCTGCAGTTCAAACGCAGAAAATGCCTCATCTCTTCTGCTTTTGGCCAGGCATATAGATCATTTATTACCCCTCACTAGGAAGAGGTAAGGCAGAGCCCTCATTATCTCATACCCATGTTTTCCAAATCAATCAGCTCCCTGCTACACCGCTGGGCTTTTTAATTTAAATGTCAGCTAAAGTTATATAAAAGTGTTTTTATAATGTGTTTTATAAAAATGTCAGAGCCTCCTGAACTTGAGTTTTCTGTTGGTCTTGTCTCTCACTCTTAGTTGACAATGTTAAGGAAATTATTTTTCTAACAACATTTACACTAAGGATCTTGGGATTTTCATGATACTCTCATTAAAAAATCTGAACTCCAGTTAAAAATTAAAATGTTCCAGGGGCGCCGGGGTGGCGGTTAAGCGTCCGACTTTGGCTTATGTCATGATCTCACGGTTCGTGGGTTCGACCCCCACGTCGGGCTCTGTGCTGACTGCCAGCTCAGAGCCTGGAGCCTGTTTCCAATTCTGTGTCTCCCTCTCTCTCTGACCCTCCCCTGCTCATTCTATTTCTCTCTCAGAAATAAATAAAACATCAAAAAAATGTTTAAATTAAAATGCTTCATATTACACGTATCTATACAGTCTCTTTTTACTAATGTAGCAAAGGTCTAAAAGCTTTCCCACTTTGGTAATGACATCACAAGTACAGAAAACACTTAAAAAGCTGGAATGTGATCAGTGTTTCTCAGTGGGCTTTTGGAGCATGACTGTCCTACCCACCGCAGAACTTACAACTTTCCTTCTCCTCTCCACTAAATGCCAATAATTCTTCTCGGTTAGTGAGGCAACATAAAAAGCCCTCCACACATTTCCAAACAGCTCCTGAGGCAAGCTGTTTTCTCTGTGTTGTTGACACAGGATTAAAGTACAAATTTCAAAGCTCTCCCACTGGACCAAAGACAAACCAAAATACTTGCCAGCCACAAAGCTTCTGCTCATACCTCGCCAGCAGGAGTCTCCCCACTTATTTCAACTCCTAAAATTGGTGAAATAATATGCTGGGGCTGCTCATTTCATTACGGGGATTTTGTCGCTTTATGATGCTGCCTGAACTATATCGCCTCCTCGCTGCTGATAGCCGTCTTCACTGGCTGAAGTGGTGATCTGCTGGAGGGCAGGTGTCTTAGGTCAGATATCTTAGGATAGACATCAAGCAAAGGCGTGATCAGGACAGATGTTTATAGTGGATGGATGGATAATAGGACCTAAATCCTGGACCACAGGCCAATGGCTTACTAAGAAGTACGGTACATTCTGTTTCGGGGCTTCTTATTTGTCTTCCTGGCTTCCCAGCCTTCTGAATTGTGTCCGTAGCATGGTGGCAGCTGGGCTCTTTGGCCCTCACGCTAACACATGTAAGGACACAACAGAAGGAAAATAGTAAAGTCTGTTGCAGGCGAGCAGGCATATGGAAATGTCCACAAATAGTGCATGTGTATATACACACAAAGAATACATGCTAACATTTAACAAATATAAGACATTTTTTCAAAATTTGATAATTTAGGGGAAAAGTAAATTTTTCTCTCAAATTAAATTTCTATACTGCCTCTATTTTTATTGTTTGTTACACGGTTTCCATTGATGCTCTTTTACAAAAGCACTTAACAGATGTCCTTCCAAAGGCATCAAACCACTATTGTTATTGTTACCTTCTCACTCCTCAATTTCTTTTTCAGTAGATAAATTACCCAGAATATATTTCCCCCTTATCTGTATATGCTGGGGAGAGAAGAAAAAATATAAAAGAATTATATTTGCAAAGGGCGATTTTTCTTATTAATAACCAGAGACATAGAAACATACTACAGTGATTCAAAAAGCAAACACTAATCCTTTAGATTTCGGTAGCCTCAGTGAGTGCTTTCTTCAAGGAGATCAAGGGAGATTAGCCTCAGATGAGGGGAAAGGGGAAAAACACAACAGATTTAACAATCAAGTTTAAGGGCGAGTGAACTACAGGTCACATCGCAAGAGGGCAGTGTGGAAATGAAGTTGCAAACTTGAGTTTTTCCTCTGGGATAATGATAAATTCACAGTGATCCAATTTGCCTGTTTCCCTATCTCTATAGCTCACGGTAACCCACAAGTGAAAAGCGTCTGACCTTCTCCAAGATGTAATAGTGCCGCCTGCAGCTTTCGTCTCTTTAAAGGAAAGAAAGAAACCATCCCATTCACAGACTGAACCAAGATATCATCAGTGTCACGGCGAGACAGGGCAAAAGTCATGTCAGGGGGCAGCTTTGCCCTTCTCTCTCTCTCCCTCCCTGCCACCCAGTCGAGGCAGTTTCCCACTAACTCATTCCATTCTTACTCACCTCCATCGTCTGAGTGAGTAGGAAGAGGCTGAGTCTGAACTGCGAGGACACTGTCCCCCAGGACACTTCTCTGATGCTTTCTGATGCCCTGTTTCAGACAACACTGCTTCCACGGCTGGGACACACACACACACACACACACACACACACACACACACACACACACACACACACACACACACACAAGCTTCAAAAGCTACCAGTCTTAGTCAAACTGCTGCCAGTCTCCCAGAAAAGTCTTAGCACAATTTCAATGCATTATCTCCTTCCTGCAGACCAGGAGGAGGCTGGCAACACGGGTATACGGGTCACTGGGATTCGCTCAGCAGGATTCAGATGGAACCTAATTTGCTTGAACTTGAACCTAACAGTAGTATCATTCAAGAGAAAAGAGAAATACAGTGTTTTAAAAAATCAACAGATTTCAAACGAAAACAAATATCCTCCGAATTGAACCTGACCTAGAAGAATGTTTCATTAACTTTCTAATCTTGAAGGCATTCCCATGGCAATTTCTCCGTGGCGTTGGGCAGCCAGCCTCTCTACTGGCTGCCAGTTCAGAGATGACAGTGCCCCTGGCAGGTTGGACAACTAATATAGCGCCAGTCTGCAAACTTGGCTTCCTTGCCGGGTAGCTGAAAACCCATTTGTACGGTCCGGTTTGATTTTTTGAGTGTATAGACAGATGGGTTGTTTGAACTCACTGATTTGAGGATGTGTTTTTGTACATTCCTATGCCTCTTATAAATCAGATCCAAGAAGGAATAATGGATGGACTGCTTGGCCATTTGGAGCAATTACTCTGTCTGGTGTGGGTGGAGGAAGAGATAGAGCAGTGTCAGCAGGGCTATCAGCAGTTCGTTTTACTGGAGGAAATGTTACACATCCAGGGCCAAGCACAACTCTCTGTCTGACTTCTTTGTCTCTGATTGTCTCTTTTTTTTCCTCCTCTCTTACGGACACATGTACTCTCCTTAATTACTAGCAGAAAACAGTGCATTCTGCACACTTCACAACATCTGTTCAGGCCTTAATTAATCCAACTCTCACATGGTCTCCATAGCAACGATGCTTGAAAGGCTCTGTCTCTGCATTCAAAAATCTTCTTCTAAGCGAGTGACTCAAAGGACGGCCCTTACCAAAATAATTTTACGTTAATATCGGCGATATAACGAGAACTTGGCGTAGAAGGTGTTGATCTGGAGAGACCAAGGTATGATATCACATTCAGCATCACCATCCTAAATATCAACTGCCTTACGCCAGGAATACAAATTAACAATAGTTTTCCAAGTATTGCTCGAGAAAAATCCCACGACTGCCTTTATGGTACCAGAAATTCCTGTGCTACCGGAGATTAATGACTCCGGTTATCTTGATGGAGCATACAGTTCTTGTTTGTAGTACAGCTAGAAGAAATACAAGTGTTAAAAAGAAACTCATCAGGAGGTGTGCTTCTTGAGCTTTTGGCTTTATGAGGCTTCATTAAAAGCCTGTTGTCCTTTGCTGGTACCTGCTAACTTCATACCCACATCACAGCCTACCAGCAGCCGAGAGGCGGACTAAGGCTTTCCAAGCAGGCCGTGAATGCTGCTGAGGGAAATGTCAAGCACTTTTCTGAGAGACTGTTTTAGCTTCGTGGCCTAGAGAGAAATGCTCTCCTTGATACTGACTTTATTTGGATTTACGTTTGAAGCCATTATGGCAGAGATTGTAAAAATTAGCACTGACAACTACCCAGAAACTCTGCTCAGGTATGATACGTGGTATTGGAGGAAAGTGGGAGGAGGAGAGAGAGCACAAGAGAATGAAGCCAGGTCCAAATGGCGTTTGAGTACACACTGGCTTCTGGCATTAAATGCTTAACGTGGGAGCTAATAAAAAGTAAACCATTTCCAGGGCGCCTGGGTGGCTTAGTCGGTTAAGCGTCTGACTTTCGCTTAGGTCATGACCTCACGGTTCGTGGGTTTGAGCCCCACGTCGGGCTCTGTGCTGACTGCCAGCTCAGAGCCTGGAGCCTGTTTCAGAGTCTGTGACTCCCTCTCTCTCTGGCCCTCCCCTGCTCACGCTGTCTCTCTCTCTCTCCTAGAAAAAAAAAACACATTAAAAAAAAGTAAACCATTTCCTGGAGTTCTAACTCTCTTCCCTTTCATGGCTTGCTTCCTTGAAGAGGCCAACAACTCAAAACCAGCTGAGGAGAGAGAAGAAGAGAACTCAAACTCTCGTGTAAGTGCAACTACATTTTAGTGGACAAATCAGATCCCTTTTATGATATAAAATGGATCAGTCAGCTGAGCCTCTGAACAAGGAGCGGACCTTCCCAAGCCTTCTCCAGGGACTGGAACTCTGTGGATCCTGGATACACTGGCCCTGGGGATGACTTTTCTCTAGACTGCCTAGGGACAGAGCCAAGTAGAGCTAGAAGCTTGGGGGTGGTGGGTGGGGGTGTCACTGAGGGATGTGGAGGAGGGGGAGTTCCTCCGGGAATAAGCGCCAGTGGCCTAATGTAACTATAGTATCTACTAAAATGAATAGAGAAAGTACAATCTTATATTCTCCCCAAATTCATTTTTTTTTTGTCCTCAGGCAATAGTCTGTATGAGACTCTTGCGTGCTTGCAGTATCTAAACAAAATCTAAACCTTTTAGGCAGACAACTAGGACCCTATTAATGGCAATGTTGAGGTTTCTCAGCCGTGAAGCTTCTACATCTTACTTCATTCCAAATGATATTCAGTCATCACCAGGAAGCGATTGGTTTGAATTCGTAAGCAAGAGGTAAAGAAAAAGAATGGAAATGGGATCAGGGGTCTAGCTCAAGTTCTGTCCCTCATTTGATCTTATATTTCCAAAGACTCCTGTTCATCCCCTCTTCCCTTCGTTCAAGAAGTATCCTGAAGCTCTTACCCTGAGTGCAGCAGCACAGCAGGTTTTGAACTTGGATCTCTCTCAACAAAGGAAAACGGGCTGTGAAAAACTGAAATCATGCTTCCCCAGCTATTTTAGTTCCTGAGCATGCCCACGTTCACCTTCTCCAGACCACTATCCCCAGCATATAACAACTAATAGCACTTTTAGCCTGGTTACTGTGCGGCACTTACTGATCTGACCTTAAATCACTTAGCGCTTGCAACACGCCCGCAAGGCATCACTACTCTTATCATCCCCATTTCATAGACAAGCAAACTGATCTAGGAAGCAAAGTTGCAGGATTGTACAACTCCAAGAGAGTTCACTCTCATTGGATTCCATGAGCATGAGTGGTCTATGGCACCCCCTGGCATTGTGTGACCCTGTGGACCTGGGGGCTTTCAGTAAGCAGAACCCAAACCTATTTGACTTTGCTGTGTCTTTTTACTGCTTTTCTCACACTGGCACAGGGACATCTGCACGTGACAGGCAATTGGGAAAGAACATGGTGGACTCTCGTTGTTAATCACAAGATCATTCTGGAATATTCCTTCCATGTATCCCCTCTACATCCTGAAATTATTTTTTTTCTTTTCCATTCTCCACAAAGCCCTAAGTGGTAGACTAAGGCAGGGCGAGGAGCAGCATCAGAACTGACAGAGAAAACAAAACGGGTGGCTGGTCCTGAACTTACCTCTTCCCCGGGCACAAGTCTACGTTCACATTTGCAGCGATTTCCTCTGAAAACAAGTTGAACAGTTGCTTCACATGACAAATGAGAATAGAGCCATGTGGAGGCAGGCAGGAGAGGCTGACACACAGTCCCGCCCAAATCCCCGCTCCTGACATGGCAACACACAATTGAGAAACACTCAAAACCTGGAGGTTCTTCCTGAGGAGCGAGGGGTTTGTATCCCCACAAATGCAACCGCAACTTTTAAGACTTACATCGGAGGGATGAGCCCCCAGAATACCTGGCTGTGAAAATATACAGACATTGCGCCTACTACCCAGTGGAGGAAAGGGATGGAAGCAGCTGCCTCAGGGTCTGGCTTCCAGTCAGCGTGAATGTAGGTGCTGAGACCCTCTGCACATCCTCAACTACCTTCAAGACTGGGAGAGGTGGCAGTTTCTTTCATCTGATGCATAGAAATCAATTCAGAGAGTCCGGCAAAGTGAGGAAAGAGAGGAATATGTTCCAAATAAAACAATGAAATAAAACCTCAGAAAAAAAGCCTTAATGAAATGGAGATAAGAAAATAAAGCAGAAGAGCCAAGTGAGTCTCTTCTTCCCCCTTTCCCTCCATGTGACTTTGCTTTGACTCATGAACATCATCAGTTTATCCCACAGAAGAAGCCTGAGGCATCTTTCTGGACCCCTCTGCTCCAAAAAGCATCTTTGATTGGTCACAGGGCCCCCTTTACCCTTGATTTCTTGTGACTTATGATCTAGTAGGCAGATATCCAGTTGGGCAGAACCCAATTGCTTTCATGGTTCCCGGGATGAGAGAAACTTCCTCACAACTTGCATGAGAGCGTTTGAAAGAGGTGAAGGTAGACGGATGTTCTCACTGAACACCTTAAGCCATAGGGGAGAAGCTTGCTCTTCACTACCTCCAAACGCATGCTCCAGTGTGTCTCGTGGCTTTTATTTTGTGTCTCTGGACTTTTGCTTGGGTTGGCTTCCTTGCTCAGATTATCTTTCCCCCTCTCTTCCTTTAGGCATCTTCCACTTTAAGGCAACTCCTTCCATTCCACATATTACTGGCCGGCAACGTGCTTTTCCTAGGAGCTCTCCTAGCTACCTGTGCTTCTCCGCATCTGTTCGTGTGTCTGTCTTCTCCTACAGCTTGCCGGCTAATTCATCTCTATTTTGTTGCTAGTGGACTGTCTGGCCTTTAGCAGACAGTCATGCACGGAGTAAAGGTTTAGGGGTGCAAGTGAGTTGAAAGCTAACCTTATTAGGAAGCCCTAGTCCAGCCTTGTGACTAGCCATCTCCAGGCATGTCACTTCTCTATTCATGGTTTCTGGCTGTGCAGGCACAATCTGCCTGAGGACTGACACCAGGCTCTGCTATTACCCAAAGACTATTTAATGACTTAACAATAACTAGCCTATATTGACAACCATGCCTCAGGCTCTGTTCTAAGCACATCGCCTATGTTAATCACTCAAGTCTCACAATTCTGTAAGGTAATCATCCCTCTTGTACAGGTAGGAGACTGAGACAGGTGAAATGACTCACCCAGGACACACAACATGCAGAAAACATGGCTTCTAAATCCATGCTCCCCACCGCTGTGCCTCTTGCCGACCGAGACTGAGATGGCCGAGCGCTAATGACCTCAGGTTGGCTCTGAGTATTAAAGGCAGTCCCAGGTCACAGGAAGGGATACATGCTCCATTTTACTCGTTCCTTTATCTGTCATCTCAGGATGTAATCAAACTCCCCCTTTTCACCTTACGCAGCTCTACACACCATCGCAGCACACACGCCACCACCACCTCTACATTAAGTGTTTTGCCCTTTTCTGAACGGACAGGGCTCCAACTGTGAGTGGGCTGGTGAGCGATGCAGGACCCCAGGAATGGGGGAGTCCTGATGAAATGCAGAGTAGCTTGGGCTAGAAGCGAGGGGGCACATAAATTCATGCAGCCTGCAAAGGACAGAGCCCAAGGGTTGATTTTCTTTCCACAGCAAATCTCTCAAGAGATGAATGTTTCCTTTAAGCTCTTTGGTGGGTGGGAAAAGTAGATCCTTTTAGAAGAAACTTATTTGTGATGCTGGAAAATAAGGTGGTCTTCTTCTAGGATTAGTGAATTTCGGTTGGAGCCACAGACTGACCTCTGTTGAGATCTAAATTCAGTGCACACTAAGGACAAAGTAAAGAGGAAGAACTTATCAAGAAAGCTTTTCAATGTATTTTCAGATGAAAGGTCATAATGTTAAATAAGACAATTACCAAGAGAAACCCATGTAGTTATCTCGAAAGATACTAAGATTTTCCCATGAAGACCCAAAGTGTGCAGGGCTTGAAAATCAATTGAGCACACATATTTTTAAAGAACTGTGTGGGGATTCTGAACATCTATTCATATTTTCACATGCGGATATTTCTATCCACACAGAATAGGGGAAAAGAGAAGATATTTATGGTTATCAGAGCAAGGATTTAGGCTGAAATATCAATATGTTCCATATTCAAGAGATACAGGACTCAGAACAAGACTTTGTTGGTGGGGGGCGGGGGAAGACAGGGTTTTCTCTTTAGATGCCTCTATGAAGGGAAGATGCATCTTATAATTTAGGAGTTCAGCTCAGAGGTGAAGTGATTGACTGAAATCATAATAAGCTATATCTGTTCTTGAAAATTATTCTCTTAATCTGTTATGATTGTGACCAAAATGGCCAGAAACAGGAGTCAGAAGGCGTACTCCCCAAAAGAACTTTTAAAAAAAAACAACAACAACTAAGATTTGACTTGCCTACGTGAAAATATAAAATATTCAATTGGCCAAACATTGGATCTGAGTGAAGTTTTTTTCCCTTCCTTTTTTTTAATAGTTTATTTTGAGAGAGAGCAAGCAGGAGAGGAGCAGAGAGAGAAGGAGACAGCAAATCCCAAGCAGGTTCCACACTGTCAGCGCAGAGCCTGACGTGGGGCTCGAACTCACAAACCGTGAGACCATAACCTGAGCCGAAATCAAGAGTCAGAGGCTTAACCGACTGAGCCACCCAGGTGCCCCCAATTTTTCCTCTTTCTATCACAGCTCCCTCCTCCTAAGTGTTGCAATTTGGGTGAATTCAGTACTCCTCGATTTTCACTTTTAGTACGGGGAGAGAGTTGGTGTGTGAAACGTCTCTTTTACTAATGTCTTACACAATATTAAAATTCCGAAGTAAAATAGTGAGGTGAAAGATATTTTTTTTAACTCTGAGCAGAACAGATACAAATATGTCTGAAGAACAAACTGAAAACATCTCCTGGTTTATTTTCTTACAGAGAGACCCTGAAGACAGGATGTGCTATGTTCCTTGGTGGAAAAGCACACACAGGCAGCAAGGTCTGCCCAGAGAGTTTTTGTCCCAGAAGAACCGCAGGGCAGAAGCCCTTCTGTGGAGTGGTCACTGTTTTTGCTCTGGGGTCCCCGAGTTGACACAGGGCCAACTGGGAGAAGCTGGGTGCTACTGGAGTGTCTCCATTTACATCAAAATGGGCTGGCTAGGGCTCCACCTCGGGGCTGTGTTGAAGGATGAGGCTGAACCGTGGCTTGGAAAACAACCAGCTTTAGGACCAAGAAAGTGAGTCTGCAAAGCACGTGGTCCTAAGTGTCCAGATTGTGTCCACAGCAGAGTGGTTGCGGGGTTGGAGCAAGCCCCCAGAGGGGACGTGTTGGTGGCAGGGTGACGTAAGAGCGCGCCAGGAGGACCTGCCCCAGGACTCCCCACAGAGAACTTAGCCCCCGTGAACATTCGCCAAGACAGGGACTTTCCCACATCCTCCTCTGCCTTGGGGGACACTCGCCATAGTCACCTGCTGTGGCTGTGAAAGTCTGCCCATCATGAATATCCCTCGTGCCATCCACATTGCTTCTTCTAGATCTTAAGTAAGGCGTTTCAAACACCAGATGATCCAGCAGAAAATGCCATACGGGATTTTACTCGAGAGTCCTGACAACTTTGCAAATATGTCTGCTCCTTGTTCAAGTTCATTTCTCCTCCAGAAACCAGAAATTGGGCGTGATAAGCGAACGATGATACAAACAGGGCTGCTTTCAATAATTTAATTGGGCTCCTGCCCCGAAACTGAACTTGCGTGAAATATTAATTATTACTCTTACAGCAATTTAGACACATTCACACAAACATCAGGAAACAGGAACAAAATCTCCACCAAAGGCCAGTGCTGTGTTTTGTTTGGAAAAATGATGACAATGTAATTAGAGGTAAACAATGTTCTCTTCAGTGCCGGTTCCCGTCTCCCCGTCCTGTCTGGTCAGTGTCCGGAGATTTAGCTTTGCTTCTCCCAAACATGTCTGCAGCTGAGAGCCGTGTGGATGTGAGTCACGGGTGGGTGGAAACTCAGTCTGAGAGAGGTCCAAATCTGCAACAGACAGACGGCACAGGTCAGAAGGATCCGCTTGAGGCCTCCAAGGCAGGTGATACTATAACCCAGAGCTCCCTAAGCCTGGGAAATGCAGTGCCCATATAGTCTGCCACCGAGAGAACTGCGGAGTCCAAGGAGAAAGGAACAAAATGCAGTCAAATCAAATGATTTAATCAACAGATCGACAAGACGGGGTTGGTTGTGTGTTCAAATGTCTCCTATGGCTAAGAGTAACCTTGACAAAAATAATCCTAAGGGAGTGTCCAATGAATAAAGACTTGTCACTATTTGTGGGCAGATGAAACACCACTACTGCACAACAAGGGTGCCCACTTATTTTTAAAAACAGGTTCAAGGAGCGCCTGGGTGGCTCAGTCGGTTACACGTCCGACTTCAGTTCAGGTCATGATCTCGTAATTCGTGAGTTCGAGCCCCGCGTCAGGCTCTATGCTGGCAGCTCAGAATCTGAAGCCTGCTTTGGATTCTGTGACTCCCCCCTCTCTCTGCCCCATCCCTGCTCACACTCTGTCTCGGCCCCTGTCAAAAATAACCATTAAAAATTTTTTATTAAAAAAAAAACAGGTTCAAGGTCTTAGAAATACAGTATCTACTCTAGCTATGTGCAATGAACCCTATTTGCATCTGCACAGCCCCTTCCCTCAGCATATCTCAAAGGCAAGAACTGACTTCAAGCCTCAAATAATATAGCTGGGATTTTATCGATGTGGGGAAAGGAGAAAGGAGGTGAAGGATGGAGATCCTCCAGCCTCACCATTATGCAAATCTAATTAACACTATACCAACCACTTAGCAAGAGTAGCCAGACTCCTAGAGAAAACTGTTCCAGTATCAAATACGGCTGGATTCTTTTTTCTGGTTACCTAGTAACAGCAGGGCATAGTCTCTTTTCCCTTTCTCTGGTAAAAACCCTCTAATATATAGTTTAAGGGAAGGCAAAGAGGGGTTCCTATTTGAAAAAAAAGAAAGGCTCTTGCTGCAAGCCATTTTCTCTTCCCTTGTTCTACTGACCACCCTTCCTAAGGCTCACTTATATGGCAAGACTACAGATAGCCGGCCTCAGAGCAAAAGGCGGAGAAGGCATGGAAACCCAGGTAGAAAGATGCATAGGCTTGAAGCCCACCTGCTCCTTCTTCAGTCATCAGCAAGAGGTCATTATAAACATGGCCACATTTTACTCAAAGACTCTATTATTTAGATGGATACACATAACTGGTAGTATTCTAATGATAAAGGTGCTTGTGACTTCTGCCCTCCTGACAAGGAGCTCTAGCTGGTAGAGAAGGAAGGAAGCGAGGCCCAGCAGGAAGAGTAAAATGTCCCCACACTGTTCCATCTTTAGGGATGTGGCACACTTGGCTATGTCTCCGTTCGTCACTTCTTCCAGGAAGAGGCAGGCCCACTGGAAGAGGGGTGGCCAGAGCCCCAGGAAAGAAACACAAGTCACCTGGGGAAGCTGACGTGTGCCTGTGAAGCCGAGGGGGACCCCGGGCAGAGGGGAGGGAAAGAAGAGGAAGGCTGTACTCTACAGCTCTACTAAAAGCTCAGGCCTGCCCAGACTCTAGATGCCAGGGGGGCACAAAGAAGAAAATCCATTTACATTTGGGTGACTTGATGTTACTAACTCTGATTCCAAATCCTGTACCTCAAATACTCGGACTCACTAACTGCTGAACATATAACTAGTGACCCCCCATATACACAAAGCGTGCCTTCTGGGCACAAGACCTTTCCCAGATCTACTATCACAGTCGTGACTCTTTAAGTCCCAAAATGTTGTAACCCACAATTTACAGTTGGGGAAACTGAAGCTCAAGGCTACTTAAATTCCTTGCCCAACATCACACAATTAAGAATTAATCTAGATTTGAATTCAGCAGACCATCGCTACTTGCTCATCCGATCAAGAGTCTCAGGATTCCAGTTTCTTATGATAATGGAAACGGCTTGTCCATCTTTGCCACAGTAAGATACTCTGAATGTTTAATACTTATCCTCCCTAAGTACCACATTTCCAAGAATCACTCAGCAAAAAATAAATTAAGAAGAAAGACATTCCAAGCTCCGAAAAACTGATACATAATATAATAATGATTATTATAAAATTGGGACCCTCCCTCATTTAATCAGGTAAACACCACAAACCACCCCACCCCCGCAATGGTTTTTCGATTAGGGCAACACAGATCAACCTAGAATGCTCTCTGCTATTTTATCACACGTGGAGACAAATTAAGCTTGTCTGTCTGTGGTCACAACATGCGTTCACGCTTTCAACTCCTTTCCCCAGCCATTGAAGCAATAAAGCCATTTAACCTCTAAAACCAAATATTCCCAGTTATACTACTCATGTTTAACATTTACACAAGCTAACACACATATGTACACCCCTCACAACTTCCATCTAGCACATGCTGGTAGATTAAACAAAGCTCATGTAAGCCACTACAGTGCTGCCTCCTAGCCAACAGAAGGTCCAGCCAGGGTACCAAAAATACCACATGGAGAATAAACAACCGTCCACTGAATGAGGTGGTTGGGAGGTGATTGCTGACAAATGTGACAGTGCCAGGCACAATGGAAGCCCTTAATCCATGTATGTTTTCTTCCTCTGGGGCTGTGAGACACGTAGCAAAGAATCCAAAATGCTGGTGGTGAGTCTAGGCATCTGGGAAGTCCTCTTAATGGGTTTCAAGACAACTTATTCAAGAACCAAACGTATATCACAATTCCTTTATGTCAAACTGTAGGCTCTAGTTCAGGGAGATAAAGATTCAAGAATAAATGGGTGGGCGGGGGGAGTTACTTTTTAATTGGTGTGTGTGTGAGGGACTATAGAGATTTAAAGAGAAGAGTTTCAGATAGAGTAAAAATTCAGAAGAATATCTCCAGGTGAGAAATAGCTTGCTGGACCCTAATGTGACAGGCCCATGTTGGTGCCCTACATGTATTAATGGTGGCTGTTGTGGATGTATGTCACCTGAAGGTGAACTCAATTTCCTTCTCCATGTTTCTCCTTGGTTTCCACCTGAACTATTTAGGCAAGGTCAGACAACCCATCTTTGAAATTAGAAACCATTCCATGATTTCTGATTTTATTATTCCATTTCGACCCTGAGAGAATGTCAGCACAGCAACTGTATCCTTCTCAAGGTCAGCCACCTTTCCCCACACTTTCTACCCTAGAGAATAGGATCATTATATGGAATCTTAAACTGAGAAAAAACATTTATTAAAATAAAACCTCACTGGTCCTGAAAGTAGAATTTTTGAGGAAGAAAAATCATCCAGTTTTGTGATCAAAATCCCTACAAACTGCTGAACATAAAAATAGGATGCCTGTTTTTTTTTAAGCAAAGAAATATTAATTTAATAGAATCCTAATTTGTCAACTATAAAGCAAGTGCTATTATAATGAAACAAGACTTCAGGCTACAGGAAACCTTTCCATCTAGTGTCTCTATACAACTTTCCCTCTTTCCCTAAACAAAGTAGAGAAATAAAATCTTGATGCAGGGTTTTTTCTACTTAACCAAAGATTTTCACACCCTACAACTTCACCCTTAACAAGAAATTGCCTGAGGTCCACTGTGGGGTCTAAGTCAGTCTGCTAATGAAGTTTAAAGAATTCCAAGTACCCAAATTTTGGAGGGGGGGCCAAAAAGCACCCATGGTACCAAGGGACATGCACTGCACCACATACTGATAGCCACAGACGGTTGCCTAAATCTCCCTATTTTTAGCCCTTAGTTGCAACCTGTTGGTTGACATTTACATTTATCATTTTCACACTTCTCACCTGCTGTTGGAATTTTAGACAATCAGGGAAGAGAATCTGGAGTGTAGGATGATTCACAGCTATAGAAATCAGCTCCTGAAAAGCTGACATTAGCAGGAAGCTAAATCAACCCTCCTTCCATCGGCCAACCATCATTATTCTTTTGAGCCAACAAGACACTTGGTTCTTTTCTATAAACTCAAGGTGTAACATGCAGCCATGTGCCATATTAACAATGAATGAAGCGCCTCTTAAACTGAGAGTTTAACTCTCCTAAACTGAGAGTTGAATGCAGTCTGTAAACCACAAGGTAAAATGTAACCTTGGGCAAGTCGTTTCTCGTCTTTGGGCTTCAGTTCATGAAGGAAGGGACTGAAATCACCTTTCTGGCTTCTCAAACTTCTACTATATGAGAATTTATACATTTGGATTTTGGCTCAGTGATTCACCAAATAATATTCTGAGGGAGTAACAAATGAATGGGTTTTTAAACTGTTTTATGCTCAAGAAATGCAAATTTACTATCTTAAGCTGCATCTAAGATAATGTTTTTAAGGTAATTTCCAGACCTATGCCCCACCCCTCTACCTTCATTCTTCTCAACAACACCTATCTGACTCAGCCCACGTAGAGTTCTCCAAACGCCAGTATTTGGAAAACTACCTGTTGAGAAGCTAATGTTCACAGTCAAAACCTGCATGTAATCTTGCCTTCAAAGAACAGCAAATTTAAGAGTAACTTATTATGAAGAAAAAACTTGTGATAAGTCAACAAAGGTGGTCTATCATGTTTAAATAATTAGTATATTTACCTTTTCTGGATTTTCTGAAAAGAAAAGCATTTTAAATTATGATAATTTTAAAGCTTTAAATTTAAAAGCACCAGTGTAACTTTCATCATGAATATCAACCGTGGACGTCTAGAATTTAACTCAACATGTGGCCAATGGCCAGGTACCCAGCAGTCCGGTGCTACAAAAAGCACATGGAGTCTACTGTCAGGATCCTTGATGATGCCTTGCTCAGCCCTCTGTGTCTCATCCCATTCCATTCTTCCAAACAGAACTCACAAAACAGAGCTTCGTGTCTTCTGGGTATTGGCTCTGTTCTTGTTTTTTTTAATGAAGTGTTCTGACTTGTGCTTCTTATTACTACATCCCTTGTGCATGTTCCTAAAATCAAAATTCACACTTTCCTAGAATAATTTCACCTCAAAACATTTTTGAGTAATGTTCCCAGTCTGCAAAATAAGTTGTATTCCCTATTTAATGACTGATTCATGCTTATGCTGTGAAACATTTAAAAAATCGTTTCCTGATGGCATTACTGGCAATCACTATTTTTTCTTAGGAGCATTAATGCACAGCGTTTTTCTTCTAATGGAAAACATTTATTGTACAGAACTTGAGATATCTTCAGAGCAAACGAAAATTGGTCTACGTCCCTAATTTTCCTTGACTCCATTTTTCATAGTGAGCCACAAATAGGATGAGCCTCTGGCATGATAATGAACCTGGCATTGGTATCTGAAACCAATGATCTCCACTAGTGTTATGATTCCTTTACTATGCCTCATCTAGAGTAGTGCACCTGAACTAAAATAACATAAATGTGCCGGGGGTGGGGGCGCAGGGGTAGGGAGCGGTATATGTATGTGTGTGCCTATGGTGTGCATGAAGAAACTTGTGACATATAAAAGCAAACTGTGATAATTTTTTCACTTGTAACTGTTATAGCTGGACTTTATCTTCTTATCAGTAATTAACATATTTGAATCACCTGTGAGTTATGTAGGTAACTGACAAGAAACAAATCAAGCAATCGATACAATGAAAATGAGATTAACGCAAGACATGGTATGACAGACCAGGTCTGTTATAGGCACTTTGATTTGCTCTTGCTCTCCTTTCTCTCCATAAGGTGCCAAGGTTAAAGACTCGTGACCTTAATATTAGCAAGCCCCATGGGAGGATGAGGCGAGTGCCTCTGCCTCCCTCTCTTCTTTAGGATGTGTTTTAAAGTGTTTCTCTAAACAAGAGACTATTAGGTGTTAATGATCAAAGAATACAGTGGTCAAGTAAGCCGATGAAACTCTGGGTAACTCAAGTTTCTTAGCAGATTCCTCAGACCTTTAGGTCTGAGGCCTATAGGCACACTTGCATTATAAGTCTCTGAGGGTGAAGAATAGTATGTGGCATTCTCCAAACTAAGGGAGACTTTTCTTACAGTGTGCTTGGCATGCTCCATGTAATGTATTTGGGGAACCAGTACAGTAGATAAAGATAAATCTAATATACACTAAGAAAGAAACAATAGATGACCAAGATGTGAGAACAGATCAGGGGCAAGAAGTTGAAAATAAGTGAGGTTTTCCATCTTAGAAACTCTTAACCCTGTACACAAAGTCCTATGGTGGATGCAGCAATTATCATCAATGGCTATTCGTGTTATTAGGAGAAAAGCAGAGGGAGAGCTTAGTAATAGGTGGATCAAACTGACAATATTTGAATCCACAGATCCAATATAATATCATACAAAGATAAACAGACACGGTCAGCCTCATGATAGGATGCAACATGAAACATAACGTGGACAATATAGGAAATATACAACACAATCTAGGAAGATTCTTCATGTCAAAAAAGCCTCTATCTTGTCAAACATCAAACACCTATTCTAACTATCCACTTTACAGGAAATACAGGTGAAGAAAAATATGTTAAATAACACTATAGGAAAACAAGCAGCAAAATTCAGAATGTAGGACATTTAAAAAAATGATTATTTTCCAGGAAATGTCTTGTCAAAACACAAACAACATTGTCTTTTCAAAAAATTATAAGCCTTTAAAAAAAAAGGGAGGGACAGGGGGGATTTAGATTGAGATTTAAGAGATATACAAACCAAATACAATATATGAAATTATTTGGATCAAACAAACGAAGGGGGAAAAATCAAGACAGAAATTCAAGTACTGACAGTAGGATTTCAAGTATAAATTTAAAAAATTTAGGTGTAATAAAGATATTGTGGTGATGTATTTAAAAAAAACACTTCCTGCCTTTTAAAGAAAGATACTCAAGTATTTTGGGATGAAATCATAGGCTATCCTGGATTTGCTTTAAGATAACCCAGTTTAAGAGAGAGAAAAGAGCACTGGTGAATCAGGACTGGCTTGTTTGTGTGTTGGTCATCATTAAAGCTGAGAATTCATTAAACAATTCTACTCTCCTATACATTTGAAATGTTCCATGGTCTACTTTTTTAAAATTGCATAGCCTTACATAAATTTGGACTATAAAATTATAAAGGGTTCTCTGTTAGTCCAACAATGTAGCTTCTATACATGTGATGTAAATGGGACACTGTGGCCATAAATTAGGGGCCTCCTCTGGATGCCGAATGTGTTTAGATCCATTTTAATCCAACTGTATGACAGTTATTGGTAAGTGTGTGTGTATGGGCTTATATCTATTTAGAAAGATAGATAATTTGTATGAATCTGTTTCATAAAATAAATGAGATTCATTTGAGTTTATAACTACCTATAAGAAACGTACAGATTCAGACATGGTCCTTTGCTTTTTGCCTAGAAAATTAAACATCTCCTAAAAGAACTATAATTCAGAAAAGATCTTTTATACCCTGGGTGTATTTGTTGATGGCAATGAATTGATAAGCTTCTCTTGGAATTTAGATTTCTATTCTTCAGCCTTTTGAGTTTACTAAATCTAAGATGTAGCATTCAAGAAATAGACGGTATTACATTTAATCTAAAGACATCAAAGTAGATTTCAGTTTATAATCATAGTAGGTATAAACATGTATTGCCAAAAGAATTAGTGAATACCTGATTCAAAAAAAAAATTATCTGATCAAATTAAAGTCCTGATAATCACCCGTTTCGAATTCTTATGTGTTGAAAGTACCTTAAATTTTCATTTAGCCTAATCCTTGCCTACTCAGCAGAATCAAATAGATGTTGTCAAGATAGCATTGCATTATAGGGCTTCTCTCTTTAAGCGACTAACACCAATTGACCTTGAGTCAAACATTCAATTCTTACACCAATATGCAATAGTAGGTATAGTATGGAATATGAAAGGGAGAGCCTAATCCAAATATAGGCATAAGCCTAACTTAAAAAACAGAACTCAAGAACACAGGAAGCTGAAGAAAGCCTCCAATGAATACCTTCAAAGAAACATTTAAAAGACATTCAACTATAAAAGAAGATTCTGTAAAATATCAGCTATAAGAGAACAAGGAAACTATCTTGAAATTAGAAATGCTAGCTGATTAAAAACAAAACAAAACAAACAAAAAAAACAACCCAAAGGACTAGTAAGAGGTTAAGGAGAAGAAAATCTCCCAGAAAGTAGAACAAAAACATTAAGAAATGGAAAGAGAAGGGGGTGGGGGGAGAGAGAGATAAGCAGAAACATCAGAGAATTTAAGAGGTCCAACTTTTAACTGAAAACAGTTCCAATAAGATAATAATGAAGAGAAGAATTTTTTAAACAAAATTTCTCAGAATCAAAGAAAATGTCTTGAATAAACAGTAAGTATGGTTTTAACAAAAGACCACATGGAGGCATAGAATACAATTCATCCAAGAAGGGATAAAAAGAGAATGGTAAAGGCTTCCAAACTTGAGAACAGGTCACAAAGAATTAGAAGTAAGAATGACATCAGACATCTCAACAGAAACCTTAAGCAAAAGAATCAAACCCTTCAAAATTCTGAAGGAGAATAAATTATTTTATTTTCGTAGAGAGAGAGAGCACACGCACATGCAAGGGAAAGGGGCAGAGAGAGAGAGAAAGCATCTTAAGAAGTTTCCAAATTCAGCGCAGAGTCTGACACGGGCTCTACGCAGGCCTTGAGTTCAAGATCATGATCAGAGCTGAAAACAAAAGTTGGACACTTTACCGACTGAGCCACCGAGGTGCCCCGGAAGGAGAATAAGTTTCGATCTGGAATTCTAAGCCTAGATGTATAACAAAAACCAAGTATAAAAGTAGCAAAAACAGGGGCGCCTGGGTGGCTTAGTCGGTTGAGCGTCCGACTTTCGCTTGGTCATGATCTCACGGTTCGTGGGTTCAAGCCCCGCGTCGGGCTCTGTGCTGACTGCCAGCTCAGAGCCTGGAGCCTATTCCAGAGTCTGCATCTCCCTCTCTCTCTGACCCTCCCCTGTTCACGCTGTCTCTCTCTCTCCGAGAAATAAAAAAAAAAAAAGAAAAAAAAAGTAGCAAAAACAAATGACATGAAAAAGACCATTCAAATTAGTTATTTGGAAAAACTGTGCTTTCATTACAGCTTTTCTTGGGAACATTTGGAGGTAAGATCCATCAAATAAAGGATTACGTCCTAAAATATAAAGAATGGGACTGAGCACACGGCTCTGTCACAGAAGGGGCATGAAGGGGGACTCCTATACAGCAGGCCTGGAACAATGAGAGCTTATTGGAAAAGGAGGGCGGAGGATCCTGGAAGGGAAATGTCAAGGACGGAAAATAAAGCTGATAGATACTGGACGTGTTGAGCGTGTGTAAACTAATATGGGTCTGTTACTGAGCGGTACACAGGTGATGGAGGAAAGCACAGTGGGAGGTGGGAAAAAAGTAAGCAAATGAAGAAGGTAGGTGCTTAAAGACTCAGTAAAAAGAAGAGTCAAAAACAACATTATTTTAAGTAGCTTCAGCACATAGGGTTGATTTTTCTTCATCCCGAAAGACCTTAGCTCTCTCACAAAGGTCCTTTCGCAATCTTAAAGTGTCTACATATAACTGTAAATATGATTTCTCCAAAAAGTATTTTTCAAAGTTAAAAACATTTTGAACCTATTTGAAAACAATTAATTTGCCTGCATAAGTAATAATGAACACCTGAAATTCCAAAATCTGCTGTTAGGAAAAACACCTTTAAAAATAGTCACTTTGGGGCACCTGGGTGTCTTAGTCGGTTAAGCGTCCGACTTTCGCTTAGGTCATGATCTCACAGTTCGTGGGTTCGAGCCCCGCATCAGGCTCTGTGCTGACTGCCAGCTCAGAGCCTGGAGCCTGTTCCAGTCTGTGACTCCCTCTCTCTCTGACCTTCCCCTGCTCACGCTGTCTCTCTCTCTCTCTCCTAGAAATAAATAAAACATTAAAAAAAATAAAAAGTCACATCACTGAAGAAGAAACTTAAATGGTAAATAAATACAAAAAGGAACAGAATCTCAGGCGTAATTAGGGAAATACAAATTCTAAAAATGGGAGTTATCATTTCATGCCCATAATATTGGCAACATTTAGAAACCCAATGATACTGAGTGTTGGGGAAGTTCTGGAAAAACTGGAAATCTCATATATAGATGCTGAGAACTGAATTATAAAACTTTACAGAGAAATAATACCCAGGAACACCAAAGACTTCACCATCACTTTTAGGTGTTATCATGTAAATAAACTCTCATTCATATACACAAGGGGAATGCATGAAAGTTTATTTACTGAGAATCATTTGTGAGAGTAACACAAAAATGGAAACAACTGTTTCCATGAACAGTTGCTAACTCTTCATTAGCAACAAATATGCTGGCATTAATTCCTATAAGGGAATAGTATATAGCAGTTTAAAATGAACTATCTGAATATGTACACTCAGTGGGGAAAAAAAGAGTTGCAAAAGACAGAAACATTATGTATGTATATAGAATATATATAAAAACAAAAAATATGTATTATTTATTCATACACATACGTTAAAACAAACTATAGAAATATATGCACCAATTATAGACTATGGTTTAACTCTAAATAGGAAAAAAAAGAGAGAAAAATAGGGGAGGGATGCTATATTGAACATTCTAAAAAAAAAAAGCAAAGAGATGTCTGAAGCAAATATGGCAACAAGTTAACATTTCTTAAAATACCTGATACATATTTTTCTTTACTTTTCTGTTTGAATTTTTCATAATTAAAACTTTTACAATAAAAATGACTAAAATACATAGTAACCAATTACAATACGAGGCCTTTATTTGGATTCTGAGTCAAAAAAAAATAAAAATAAAAAACCAGAAAGAGTAAACACACACACACACACACACACACACACACACACAAATTGGAAATTTAAATACTGCCTATATGTTGATAGTATGGAATTTTTGTTAAATTTTTCCCTTGGTGTTCTAATAGTTTTAAAGAGAGAGACCTGTCTTTTAGCGATAAATACCAAAATAATATGCAACAAATAAATTGTACACATGATTTTTAGATACTGCTTCAAAATAATACTGGGTTGGGGGGGGGTAAGTGTCTGGGTGAAACACATTGGCCAGAAGTTCCTAAGGTTTTCAAGTTGATCATGGTAAGTGGTTGTCATACTCCTGTTTAATTATGCACATGTTTGAAATTAGCCACAATACATCCAGATACATTCAGACATTTTTAAAAAAAAATGTCAAGCTCAATTTTTAAACCAAAATTAAGATAATCAAATCCTGGAGTCCCTGTTAAGTAGCCGGAACAACTTTTCAAAGAGTGCACTGAATTAAATGACATGCAGGTCTCCAGCTCAGGGACAGGTCCGTATTTTCTTTCTTTTTTTTTTTTTTAATGTTTTATTTATTTCTAGGAGAGAGAGAGACAGCATGAGCAGGGGAGGGTCAGAGAGAGAAGAAGTCACAGACTGGAACAGGCTCCAGGCTCTGAGCTGGCAGTCAGCACAGAGCCCGACGCGGGGCCCGAACCCACGAACCGCGAGATCATGGCCTAAGCAAAAGTCGGACGCTTAACTGACTAAGCCACCCAGGTGCCCCGACAGGTCTATATTTTCATGGCATTGAATCCATCTGAAAGACAGAGAGACAAGGGGCTCTTAAGAACCGTGACAATGAAGCTGACTCTTTTGAAATGTCCTGCTTCATGACCCTACCCACACCGAAAGAGTTACGCTGCTCGTTTTGCTGAGAGAAGACGTAAATTCACTTTACTGCCAGGTGAATAAGGCAAGATTTTAATGCTGCACTTACTACTTACTGACTCAGGCGAGGGAAAAGCATCTGTTAAAATTCTTAAGTGTACAAGATGCAGTGTATTTCTTTAACCCAGAAGCAGCCAAGCAATTAAATCAAATACATCCAAGCTAACTAGTTCTAACTATTCCTTAATAATCATGTTACTGGACTTCAAAAAAACTGGCATCCCATTCTTCAAAGGTCTATAAACGAATTTTTTTTCCCAATCAACTACAAAATGACATGATGTCAAACAACATGCCTTTCCGTTCTGAGAAATTGGTATTTACAGTTTTCATAGCAACATCATTTCTTTTTCTCTTTAGAAATGAGAAGCATTATTTTTGCAAGTCTTATTTGTTTGAAGTAACATTTGCCAAGAAACCAAACTCCAAAATATATTTTCCAACTGCAGCTCTGAGTTTATGCCACTCAAAAATGATTATAATTTTAAAAGCACAACATAATATACAGAAAAAAATGATTTGTTCAAGGCAGATCTTCACACCCTTGGCATTCTTTTCACATTTATGTTTGTTATCAGAGTAAAGATAACTATATTACATTTCTGGAAATTACACTTTAAATATTTTTAGAAATGGTAAGTTTGAGAAGAAGGCAGTTTGCGGAACAGAGACAAAATAAGGATTTTTCCAAAACAGCAATCAAAAGAAAACATACATATCATAGGATTAACTGCTCTCCTCCTTGGAGCCATCTCCCTCTAAAGGAAACTATTTTTAAATTTTCTTATGGATGCAAATGTCATATGAAGCTACTCTTGCTGTTAATATTTGTGCTTGTTGACATATGATCAGTGACTAGCACTGGAGCCCAAAGAAAGCAAATTTCCCTTTCAGTAGCTACCAGGTGACACGAATCCCCAGGTTTGCACTAGATCTTCCTCCTTCTGGATACACCTCTTTCTTCTCTAAACAACTCTTTTCAAGAAGAAGCCAGAGCATGACCTAAAACTTCTCTTTCATGGAATCGGCCAAAAAGAGCAAGGATCATGAAGAGTAGCCCCAGTTAGTCCCTTCGTGGCCAGCAGCCCTCACCCTTACAGACGTCCAAGGACCACTCAGCACTCTGCTCTGAGAAAGCCTGTGACCACACAGCGGAAAGACAGATACAGGTAACTAGATGAAAATTAAGAGATCCTGCTCAATGGCTGGTGAATACAGTCCGCAGCTGAACACCACTTCACAGACCCTGGACATCTGCAGGGAGGATACATCTGAACTGAGCCTTGACGGCTGACCCGGATGTCCACAGGGGGAGACAGCCTTGTGGGGAGGTATTCCAGCTGGAATTTGCAACTCTTGCAAAGGGGAGAAAATGCTAGATGCTATAACAAAGGAAAGTTGTCAAGCTTTGACTGAACTGTGAGTTTGCACAAACTCTGAGTTTGTGAGTTGAGGTGGGGGGATGTGATTAAAGAGTAGCCTGTGGAGGGTCTTGGAGGGAAGTGTTAGGAGTTCTTACCGAGAAGCAAGCATGACAGTCACAGTAATCAGGACCTTTATATGATTGCCTATCAATCTACATCATCGGCTTCACCTGAACCTCCTATATGTATTGCAATCCTGCAATGAGAGGTAGCTTCCGGAGCAGAGAGAGGGGAACTATGTTCCCTATGTTTACCTGTCTAGAATGAAACCATACTTAAGGCCAACAAGAGTCCATTCCTTTGACGGGTTTTTTTTTTTTTTTTTGTCAATTAGTAGAAAATATGTCAGAATGAAAACTGGTTTGAGCTTTGTATCCACTGGCTCTTCACAAAGTGCTGTGTGTGTGCTCTGTACTGGGATGTTGTTTATAAGGGAAACCAAATGGAACAAGACCTCAACTCTGTACTCAACAAGTTGACAGTCTGTATAATCACTTTGAAAAATCTTTGAGTTTCTTAAAATTTAAACAGGCACCTACTCCAGAAATAATTCTACTCCTAGGTATTTATGCAAGAGGAATGAAAACATAATTCACAAAACAATCCTTGTACAGCAATGTTCATAGCAGCTTTATTCATAAGAGCCAAAAATGAGAAATAAGCCAGGTGTCCATCAACAGAAGAACGGGTAACTGTAGTCAATTCACCAATGTGAGATTCCTCAGTAATAAAAGAGGACAAACCACAGACTCATGCGAGGTCATCGATACATCTCAAAAGCATGCTGAGTGAAAAGAACTGAACACAAGAAGGCACATAGTAACTGATTCCATTCCATTTGATAATAAGCAAAATTAACCTATTGTGATGAAAAGCAGAGGGGCAGTTGTTTCTGGGGGGTAGGGATTGGCTGGCAAGGGGTAGAAGGGAGCTTTCTGGAGTGATGGAAATATTCTGCACCCTGATATACTTTCCACAAAATTAAGTGAAGAGAGTTACTATCTGGGCACTTCACTGTACGTAAATCATAACTCAAACAAAATAAACTGTATAAAGCATCATAGAGTCTAAAGGGAAAACAAGTGAAAAATATGGTACAAAGGAGGAAAAGGGTGCACTGGACACACAGCGTTACATAAGAGAGGTTCCTAACCCAGAGTGAGAGGGTCTGGAAAGGGACCTAGAACTAAGTATCCCTGGAGCAAAGTCTTGAAAGAGGAGTAAGCTTTAGCCACGTTGGAAGACAAGGGTCGAAGACAAGATATGCCTGGCCGAGGAAGGAGGTATACAAAAAATAGGAGGGCCCTGGCCTTTCTGTGACAGGGAGAACTTCTGACCGCTAGACCACAGTGGGGAAAGGATGTAGTAGGAGAGGCGCTACAAAGTTCAAAGCCAGATCAGACCTCCCAGGCCCAAACACATGGCCTCTGCTGCTTCTTCAGGGAGGACTGCCTTTCACCACCTGGAGCCTTTGGAAAGACCCAAGGAAGAGATCCCAAAAACTCTCTAAGAGGACTGGACACAAACCCTTAACCACAAGCTCAAGTGCTGACCTGGAGGCTACACCAAGCTCTATTTTGAATCCATGTTGGATTTAGTTTTCTATTTTTTTTTTTTAATTTATTTCTAGGAGAGAGAGAGACAGCATGAACAGGGGAGGGTCAGAGAGAGAGGAGACACAGACTCTGAAATAGGCTCCAGGCTCTGAGCTGGCAGTCAGCACAGAGCCCGACGCAGGGCTTGAACCCACGAACCGTGAGATCATGACCTAAGTGAAAGTCGTACGCTTAACCAACTAAGCCACCCAGGCGCCCTGGATTTAGTTTTCAAAAGACAACCCAGGTGGTAAATCCTGTTGGGATTTGTCATTTGGATTTCAACTGTTCCCAAGGGAGAAAAAAATGTATTTGAAGGATGTGCCATGGGCAATGAGTTAATTTCAACATCCACTTACATCAGTGTTTTTTCTAGTATATTTAAAGGAATAGCAGCCCTGCAAGACGCTAGGCCAGAGAAGAGGATGCTGGGGTTAAATGCTAAGGTTTGCGAAATGCCATATACATATACATATTTTCCATATACATGAGCACAACGTAAATTGTGAAAAGTCTGAAGAGTCCCCAAACCAGCATTTCCCAGTATTGTTATTATGAGAACTGGCTACCTAGTAACACCTAGTAACAGCCGGGAGAATTGTGTAACATGTTTTGAGATAGGTCTTCTTAGGTAAAACCCAGATGAGATGGAAGTCTTTCTGGCCCCCAAAGCAACCACTGGAAGCAGTCCATTGGTTCAAGTCTTCCTAAAGATTTAGAGCTTTTGTAACACAAGGTATAGTAAGAAGTGATAACCATGTATACTGAGCTCCTCCAAAGTTCAAGGTTTTTTATGCTTTGTCTTATGCAATCCTCTACCAAGACCAAAGCAGATACTATCAGAAGTCCAATTTTATATATAAGGAAACAAACCTATCAAGTTAAATACTTGCTTAAAATTTCACAGGTAATAAATGACAGGCCTGGAATATGAACTGCGACAGAATTTCCAACCCTTCTATCTTAACCACTATGCCAGCTAGTCGTCGCCACTGTTCAATCGTAGTCAACTGCCTTCCTTCATGCAGCTGTTCATGTATTCATTCACTCAAACCCCTCACATAAAAATGAAGCACTGATAAACTCAGGAAAAGCTCATTACGTTAGAAAATATAGTTTTAGTCTACTTTTGCTGAAACTTGGTTTAGGAGGTGGAAGGAAGTGGATCCTTTGTAGTCTCACTTTTGAATAACAGGAGAATATCCTATCACCTATTTATCTCAGCAACTTGGCCATTCTGTCCAAAAATGGTATTGCCACCAGGTTTTAGCCTTCGTGGCATTTCTGGGTCAGTGTTGGTCCAGTCCTTTAATCAAGCCCTTCATGAAACACATTTTCTGTAATTTTCCTCTACCATACAGTCTCAAAGTGGGCCAACGGAGTCTCAGAGAAACAAAACAAACAAACAAACTCTAAACAAACCAAAAGAAACTCCCTGAAAATAATCTAAAAAACTAAAAATCACCAATAACCATCACCTAAACTATGATAAATTTGTAGAAGTATTATACATTGGTTTGAGAAAGTATTTTAATTGTGGGTGAGTGTGACTCTATCCTAAATAGTATGTAAGAAATTGAATCTGACAAACATATCTGCCATAGGTATTAATATATCTGTATCCCTTATCTGACAAGTATAAAGGGAAAATATTTTAATTTACTAGCAATACCATATGCAAAATCCTTCTATACTCCTATGAGGACGAATGGTAACTTCTTGGAGGAGAGGAATTCTAATGTGATTTTTTCCCAAGACTTCCTTTACTCTCAGGCTCACACAGTTGAGTTTCGGGCTTTCTCCCCAGGGCTCATTAAATCTCCGAGCAGAGAAAGCTCACAAAAGATGAATTTAGTATCTGATATTTCACAATGTATTACCCTCAGGCTACTTGATCAGCAAGAGACACCTAAAAAAAAAATATTTTTGAAATGCGAAGACAGTTCAGTGGAGTACCCAGAAGGCAAGTTAACACCCACCCTCTAGCCCTGACTCTCTGGATTGCCGTACTCTCCTTTCAAGGGCTCTAGGAGTGTAGCCTGTAGTCTCCAGAGAGATATCCGTGTGCAACTGCACTTTTTCACACTGGATCTTAAATCCAAAATGTGGCCTCATTACTACATGCCGACTAACAGACCATCACATTTTGGCCAAAACATTTGTTACATTTTCTCCATCCCACCTCTGTGCCAACAAAGAGGCATTTGCAAATGCAAAACTTTGGGAGGGTATTTTAGAGCTCAGGCTGAACAGAAGCATCAAGCATCTAAAAATATAGGATGAGCTCTACTTGTGTATCATCTATCATGTCAATCTGGATAATTTCACAAATAATCAAAAATAGTATTGCTTTGGGAGGAATAAATTTGTCAAGAGTCAGAAGTTTAACCTACTCATGGGAAGTAAGGCTGCTCTGAAAACTTCGGTTTCTTAAAAGAGGGTTCAATTTTAATCAGATGGGATATACATTAAGCTCCCATATTCTTGTTATAAGAACATCCTCAAAACAGAACCATATGGAAGCAAGTAAAGACAACACAATATGCATACATCCAACAGTTTAGGCTTATATAATTTTAAGAATGTTTAATAGTTCCATATTTACTATGCTAAAATAAGGAGAGAGAAAAAAAAAAACCCCAGCAGAGCTAAACAGTTAACTGCAAGGGCACATCTGAAATGATAAGAATATAAGCTTAAGATCCTAAACATGCAGATTCCAGAAGCTTCTGGCAAAGTCAAGTATGTCAAGTCTCTGACTTGTAATATCACACCATCCCATCTTCTGCCATCTGTCTCTAGCAAATGTCAGTGTATTCCCAAGATGGAAACATGCTTCCTTTCTGAATCATTCCTACAAAGACTTCAAAAATATGGCCTACTGAAGTTGGACATTATTGCCTTGAATTCATAGCCTCCTTCAGTACTTCAGAAGAATCAAGAATTCCCTCATCTAAATGACTAGGGTCTAGAGTGAATGAGGCAAACCCTTACAGACTCCTGTACTGACAGCCCAGTTAGGGCCAAACCATCCTTGAGAAATGGGAACTATAGGAACTCACCATCTACAAGAAAGCGCTGGCTTCCAAGGACATGTTAGAAAACAGAACGTTAAAATCACCTCCCCATTTGGGATTTCTCATGAAGAGGTCTTTGGACTTGCCATTTCTGTTTTCTGTTGCTGGTGGATTTATGAGACTCTCAGAGTGCAATGCCCTTATTGCAGTGTTACAACATTCTGTATGATTAATTGATTGCAAATCATTGCACAGGGTGCCAAGATCACTGGTAGGAAGCAGGTCATTAAATAAAATTAAAACTCTGCCAATGCTTTGCTTGTAAACGTTACTTCCAAAGCCTTACAGCACTGTTTCTTACAAAATGGCCTCAATTCACCAGAGAAGCATAGTGTCCTATATTTTTGGCCGATGATCCAAATATTCTATATTTCATCCAAACATCCAGAATGTTATGTTTTAGGAAGAAAAAGCTGGAGTGTAATGAAATTTGCACACAGAGAGCTATGGAAAAGAGTCATCATGAAAATAATTAAATTTTGCACAGCCTTACTGTGAAATTGTTCGGTGAAAGGCCCAGAGTCCTGTCCTGCATAACTGGAAACTTTGTAAGATTACATTTTTCCTTAGGTAAATCTTCAAACCAAGCACTAACATTTCAAATTAAATTGAATTAATATCTCATCCAGAAAGAGAATGGATACCCTGGCCCCTTTTCCAAGAAAACTCAACGGTGATTTATCATGGCAAATTAACATCTCCACATATCAAAACTTGGGCCCAGGCTTTTTTGTTGTTGTTGTTTTTTTAAATCTGGCTCAAATCTGTGCAAAACAACAGGACAAGATTTCTCCCTCTCAGCCAGTTATTTCTGGATATTGACCAATTGAGAATATATGGTGCCTTTCAGTTTGGACTAAAGCAAAGGGATATATTTCTTAAGATGCCCCCACATTTAATTTTAAGATTGTAATGAGAAGTATGTGATCTTTCAGGCAATATTTTAAGTCAGACAAGTAGAAAGTCAGGCCAGAGAAATTGGATCATGTTCCCGGAGTCAATTTAACTAAGCAAATACTATTTGTTTTGCCTGGGGAAATACACTGGACTGTTAAATAGGATTTGGCAAAACAAAAAGCGTTTAAGAAAGTATTTCACTGATGTTGAGCTAACTGTCCATGTTTAATTTACTGGTGTTTGAGCTCCTTTATGGTTTAAAAAGAAAATACCCCAATGAATAGATAGGTTGACTAAGTTACTGATAAAATTGTTAAACACTAAATGGTTTCTGGGCCATCTTCCTAAATGACAGCAATGGATTCATTTCTACTTGTTCAGAATAGATGAAAGCATTTTATGAAGAATCCATTTTAACTTTTTCAGCTTTCATTTGCTACACAAGGCTCCATGGGGCCGTACATCATGTTCTAAATGGGAAAAAAAACCTCACATAAAAAGATGCTTTAGAGTTGTACAATCTGTAAAACAGATCAGTAAACAAATTCATTTCAACATTAATAAGGAAGAAAAGTTAATAACTATTAAAGTTTGTTGCCTAGAACCCAAGTCCTGTATGAAAGGAAAACAAGCATAAAGTTGCCTTGACATGTAACATATGTCCCCATCTTACACGTTTTGAAACTCAGTACATCCAGTTAGCTAACCAGATGCTCATCTAGCATGGCTGCATTAACCACCAGCACACCCCATGGAACGCAGTCTTTTCTCAACCTCTTCCAACTCCTCGGGAGAGTCCCCCTGTGTGGCTCAAGCTCACGGTTTCCCTCATTTCTGCTAAAGAATATGGGCCTTAACTCCTTCATTCACGTCATAAATATTTATCAAATGTTCATTACATGCCAGACAGTGTGCTTGGTGCTTCTGACAGAGCATTTAATGAAGGAGACACATATAGTTCCGCAATCCCATGAAGCTTATTCTATACTGGAACAGGCACACATTTCATAAATTATTACACATGTAATTAATTCAAATTATGAGAAGTGCTAATAAGAGGTACTGCCTGGTCATGCTGAACCTTGATTTTTATCAGTTTATCCAGGACTAATAAGAATAAATTGATTCAGAGGAACCAAACTCAAAAGGAGATTAAGATCATGAGCCAAAGCCCCATTTTTAAATTTTAAAGTGAGGAATGATTTAAACCAAAGGACTGTTGGCCATTCTCAACACTTCTTTCTAGTAGAAAAACCTACTCGGGGAGCTCAAGTACAGTTATGAGATTTCCAGGGCACATATTGACATAATGCAACCATTGATGTAATGCGGTCAATTAGGGTTAGATGTTCTGTAGCTATGGCCCCTCTGTATCTCAAATGGAGATTTTCAGTCTTGCTGCCAGAGTATTTCTTATATTTGGTTCTGGAAACCTAGTTGACTGATGTAAATTCTTCCTCTACAGAAAAGAACAAAGGGAAGCTAAATGCTTTGCTGTTGAGACTAACTCTCAGGACAGTTCTGGGGACATGTAACAAACAGCTCTCCTCAGACCAATACAGAAAGTCAATTACCCTTATAAGTGATTTCCATTCTGAGTTCTAAAAACATTTTTCAATTCAGTTTTTTTTTCCTAAATCTAAATATCACTGGGGGGCACCTGGGTGGCTCAGTTGGTTCAGCATCTATTTTTTTTTAATGTTTATTCATTTTGAAAGCTGGGAGAGGGAGACAGGATCCAAAATGGCTTCTGCATTGAGAGGAGAGAGTCCAACGTGGGGCTCATACAAACCATGAGATCATGACCTGAGCCAAAGTCAGATGTTAAATGACTGAGCCACATAGACACCCCAAGTGTCTGACTCTTGATTTTGGATCAGGTTATGATCCCAGTGTTATGGGATTGAGCCCTGGGTGGGGGTCCATGCTGAGCATGGAGTGTGCTTGAGATTCATTCTCTCCCCCCTATCTCCCACTCCAGCCCTCTTCCCTGGTTGCACTTGCTCTCTAAAATTAAAAAAAAAAAAAAAAAAAAAATTTTGGGTCACCTAGGTGGCTCAGTCAGTTAAGCAGCTGACTTCAGCTCAGGTCATGATCGCACAGTTCATGAGTTCAAGCCCCACGATGGGCTCTGCACTGACCGCTCAGAGCCTGGAGACTGCTTTGGATTCTGTGTCTTTTCTCTCTCCCTGCCCCTCTCCTATTCATGCTGTCTGTCTCTCAAAACTCAATAAACATTTTAAAAATTAAATAAAAATAAATAAATCTTATTGGCCTTAGTGACATTTAGCAAACACTAACATCTTTATCAGCACACCACCCCTGAATCATAATCAGAATTATTTTTTTCTAGAAGGTAGGAAGGAAATAGATATTCTTCAGATCCCAGGGCCTACCATGCCCTTTTTTTTTTCCTTTTTCGTTTAGTTCTGGTGACCCTTCCTTCCAATTTGTACAGCTGGGAAGTTAAGGCTTAGAAATCACATAGCCGTAGGAATGAGAGTTAGTGTTTGAACTGAGGTTCTTGAGCATCAAGCACAGTACTCCAGGGAAAGGGAAAAGGCTTTGCAATCACTTAAGGAGAAGGTCAGATACACAAATGTGCAGCCTTGACCATGTCCTAACCAAATGAGAATCTCTGAAGGAAGGGATTCGTACTTTTATTGCATTTTTTCAGAAATCCTGAGGTGCAGTCAGCTAAGTAACCATTGTTCCAGCAACCAATCCCACCCATGACACCTAACTTCTCTACATTTAGCCTCGTAGTTAGAGGGTAGCCCTCCATGCCACAATCACAGGATCTGGATCTCAAGTCAGGGGGCTGAGGGGCTGCGGGGAGTCTCTCCAAGTTTTAAGCTACTGGCCTTAAACTCTACCCATTCAGCTCTATTTTTCTCAATCCATTTTTTCACAGACACTAAACAAAAAGTAACAGAAAAGTTGCCTTATTTGAAAAACAGTGACATTAACTGTCACCTCATAAGACTGCTGTAAAGAATAAACAAGACTAGTGTAAGAACAAACAAGACCATGAATTCAAATGTTTTTAACTGGCAGAAGTGCAATATAATATTACATTATTAATTCAACCCAAAGTGAATTGGGATGAAATTCCAAACCGAGGAGTATAACCTTTTCAACTGAAGTGGATTAAAAAAAAACCCCACTTATTTTTATAAAGAAACTTTTACTATAACACAGCTAATCATATTCTGTATACACTGTCTGTGGCCACTTTTGAACTGCAATGGCGGAGCCAACCATATGCGACAAAGACCTGATATCTGGGAAAGACAGAAACATTTGCTATGTTGCCCTTTAAGAAAAAGGTTGCCACCTACTGAGCCAGATGGTCATTTTCTTCTTAGGCAGACATAAATTAACAGTCCTCAGCTGAACCCTTCACAGTTGAAGCAACCCCTACCAAAGGAACCTCCACAGCAGGATGGCCACAGGGATGAGCAAGGAGTTCTGAATTCTGACCCATGGAAGGGAAGATGCATCTTTTGCTAGTTTTGAATCGCTGTCCCGTGAGTCAATGAGACTGACAGGACCACCCCTTATCCTTCAGGTATGTTTAGAACATAAATGGTTACAAGCTTTCCTTCCAAACCCAACCCTTAATCACTGTGAGAAGAAAGCCACGCTGTACTAGAAAGAAATGATGTGTAGACTATACACCATATAAGGGTATATGTACCTTTATGTGTATACCTACATGGAAGTATTTTTTTTTTTTTCATGTTTTAAGTGAAGGATGGCCCAAGGCTAGGCCTAACCTCTGGAATCATTCATACTGAGTGGACTCACTTCAGCAGCTTGCTGAAACCAAACTGGAACCCAGGGTGGGAATGAACAGGCAGCCACATGGCTGGCTGGCTGCCTTGGAATCCACCCACCTGCTGTTTTAGTCTCCTGCTGTGTACTGGGCTCTGTGTGCTAAGGCGGGATGGCCCTGGCCCAGTTGGCTTACACAGCCAACCTTCCCCCAGAGAACTATGCAATCAGGAAGTTGGCAGTCCACACCAGGGGCTCACCAGGCTCTAAAAGCAAATGACATGTTTCCCTTTCCTGGTACAAAATCTGCAAAAGGGGAAAGTCAATCATCTACACTTGTCAGTAAGATTAAAATTGAGCCTCTGAGCCCAATTCTTTATAGTCTTGCCATTACATGGATTCTCGAGAGCAAGTAAGACTGTGATTTCCTTAAAAATGTTCCCAAAGTGATAGTCAAAATTCCAGTGGAAAGAGTTGCCCGGTGTCTTTCCAATGTTGACTCCCATAAACTCTCATAGATAGATCTGGACAATAAGTTGATGTCATAATGAATGTCCTCAACCCTCCAGCTTTTGATTAATTTAAGAGACTCAAAATAAAGGCATCTACTATCCCTCTCATTTGGAGAGAGAGCTCAAAATTCCCAAAGTTCATTAATTAGGGCCTAGGTTTGGAAATATGGTCTAAAGAATCTACAGACTCAGTTATTTTCTGCCCTGCTTTCTATATTGTTGACATATAGGATTGATAATCCATCAATCAGCAGATACAGATTATCACAATTTTCAAAGTTCACTTCCCTAATCAACTAAAAAAAAGGCTCACAATGCAGTTAAATCATAGTTCAACTTTCATACATTAAAAAAATAAAGATTCCATGATGCCTAAAACTACGGCAACGAGAAAAATAATTATTTTATCCTGTGTTAAGGGCTAAATGGTGTTTCCCCACCCCCCAAATTCGCATGTTCAACTCCTAACCCCCATTAACTCATACTGTAGTTGGAAACAGAGCCTTCAAAGAGGTAAAGGAGGTCATTAGGGTGGACCCTAAACCACTATTACTGGTGTCCTTAAAAGAGGAGGAGATTAGGACATAGACATGATGGGAACAATCTAAACAAAAGACACAGGGAGGGGACAGCAATCTAGAAGGCCAGGAGAGAGGCCCTGAGCAAAACTAACCCCGCCAACATCTCCATCTCAGACTTGTGGCCACTAGAACCGCAAGGAAATCAGTTTCTGCTGTTTAAGCCTCTGTGTCTGTGGTACTTCATTATACCAGCCCTACCAAACTAATACACCCCTCTTTTCAAATAGACTTTTGTCCTTGAAGTTTATAGTATCCATTGCCAGTCTCACTTTTTTTGAGAAACTGCCTGAAGGTTGTTGGCAAAGCTGCTTTCCACACAGATTACACAAATAAAGTGCCCATTTCTGAACAATGGAATATTTTAAAAACACAAGAAGTTATCTATACTCACTTCTTAAAAACTGTTACTTAAATACTAACTATAGTTTGGCTTTTTATTTGGAAATTCTTCTATTTTCTTTCCTTATATAAAAAACACGTCAATGAAAGTTTAACACAGCCTGTCTATATTTTAAAAAAAACACTGCCAAGATGAAATATTCTGAATACAATGCTTTGAATTTTGACAATATTTTGATGGGCACCACATCCTAATATGCAATAAAGGGAAACGCTCTTTTGGAATCCAAATTTAATAAAATTACTCTTCTTCCAAGAGCGACATGACTAACACATAAAATTTGGCTCATGATTTAAATTTTATCATATGCAAACCCATAATGCTTTCACTATATTGAAAAGAAACTTTTTAGGCAGCCTCCAAATACTGAGGTCCAGATAAAAATGTAACTGAAAATGAAGACTAAGAAGATTTCATGCTAATTTCCATACCATAGAGTATTGTGCCTGGTGTTTCATGAAAAAAATCAAATATAAACTAATAGATATATTGTATAAATAGTTCTAGAATTCTAAAGCTAAGAGGCAAAAAACAAAATCACAGGAATACAAGATCTGTTTTGCCTTTAAGAAGAACAGTGCAGTAGAGCATTTCATGGGTCCAATTACAGAGCATTTGTCCTACAGGGACTATACTGTTTAAAGAAATTCAAATTTTCTGTAGTCTTAGAGTCTTCTGGTAGTCTATGTCCCTGAGTACAGATTAAGTTCTTAAAACAACCATCTCTTCCACCAAAAATAACGCCAAACTCCAATGTGGACTCAATATTCAAACACCCAAGAATTGTGTTCATGAAACAACTTCTATAACTGAAGAATAGAGTTCTTCAAAGTGCTCCCTTAAAAACTATTTACAAATAACACAGGGTTGTTATTTTTTAATGTCTGTTTGAGAGACAGAGGGAGAATACGAGCAAGAGAGGGGTAGAGAGAGAGGATCCCAAGCAGGCTCCATACACGGCTCAGAGCACAACGTGGGGCTCGATCTCATGACAGTGAGATCATGACCTGAGCAATATCAAGAGTTGGATGCTGAACCGACTAGCCACTCAGGAGCCCCAAGATGGAGTTTTTACTATGTAACATTAGAGAAACAAATGCCCTTTAAGAAAATGTGTCTTAGGGGAAAACAGTGAAGCTGAAGGGTATTTATGATATCTGAAAATGCTCATAGTCCATGCAAGCATTGGCTACCAAAATCCCAAATATTTAGAAATATTTTCCAAACGGTAATACTACAAAGGAAGGAAGGGGAAGAAAACCACAAGAACAACAACAACTGGCCCTTAATTGTCAACATCCTGCTAGGCAGCACAGAAACATTTATTCCACTTCTACTCCAACGTCTATAAAAAGTACAATTCAAAACAGCTTTCTAGAAATTAACAACGTGCAGTGTAATGGTAAAGAGCACGGGCTCCAGAGCCAGTCTTCTTGGGCTCCATCTGTGGCTCTACCATTCACCAGCTATGGGACAAAGTCACTATACCTCAAGTCCCCCCTCTTTTTTTTTAATATTTATTTATTTTTGAAAGAGTGACAGAGGAAGAGCAAAGGAGAGGGCAGAGAGAGAGGGAGACACAGAATCTGAAGCAGGCTCCAGGCTCTGAGCCGTCAGCACAGAGCCCGACGTGGGGCTCAGCCCCATGAACCGTGAGATCGTGACTTGAGCCGAAGTCGGATGCTTAACCGACTGAGCCACCCAGGAGCCCCCGACTCTCGACTGGAGATAAGAATACAGACATCTCAGTGGACTGTTCCATTAACTGAGTTTCTCCCCAGAGAACTGTGGTAGAGTGCTTGATATGTGGTGTCATGTAACTGGTGGTGGTGGCCATGGTGGAGGGAGAGTTCAAAATCCACTTACAACCAGAGCACAATAAACTGGTGAAACTGAACCGAACAAACCAATGAAAATCCCCATCTACGTGATTCTAAACACATGCAAGAATTTAGTTTACGTGCAATTTTTTCCATCAGGTTTGCTGTTCTAGAAATTTCCATTTCCGTTGATCATATGCACACAGTATCGGATCAGACAAAAGAGCAAACCATTCTTGAAGTAGCCGTCTTAATACGGCTGACCTTAAAGTCTAAGGATAAAATCCTCGGCACAGCATTAAGCCTGGCTAAATGCACTTTTAACAGAAACACCAGCCAAGAGCATTAGAGGCAAATTTTGTTGGTCAGAATATCGTGAGCCACAGGTCCTCGGTAGTGGTCACTGAATGACCACTAACGCTAAGATTCAGCAGCAAAATTCAACAGGGAACATGGAGGCTCCACTGTCCTTAATTCGGACACTCAGCTGACGCTCTCTCTCCCCGCACACCCTGGGCCTCCCCTTGCCAGCCCAGAGCCTCCCCCTGGAGCCACGCCAGCACGCTGCAGGCAGGAAGCACAGGCAGAGTGTGGCGAGACCACCGTCAGCAGCTTATTTTGTGCTACTTTCAATTTTAAAAGCTGTGAAAGCTCCAGAGGGGTTTGAACAATTTTATCTGGTCCTGACAACCCTCTTAAGAATGTACATCCAATTTTCATTCCACTTTTCTATCACCTCCTAATCTCCTTCTCTTCTCTCCTCCAGAAACTGCTTATCATGTTTAAGTAAACACATATAAATAGGATGTTTTGGGGTTTTTTTTTTTTGACTGGTTGCAAAACTCCAGTGCTTAACAGCACACATTGCATCCTGATCTAATCCCTACTTACACACACCAGGATGTTCCTGAGAGACTGAGGCCAAAGTTGATTTTCCTCTCTTCTGCCAATGTCCTCTGTGTCCTTGGCCTATGCTGGACACACAATAACTGAAGCAGAAGTGCATTTTCTCAGCCTTTCCTTCGGCTGTCTCTAATTTCTTACATGTGGAGAGACTGGGTTTGGATATAATCACTGTTTATTTCCTTAGTACATTTTCTATCTCCTGAAGTGTGCTGCCAAATGTTTAAAAGCTTTATCCTTTGAAGCACAAGTCAACAGAAAAAGATGGGAGCTATACAAAACGAGAGAGACGCTGCTTTTAAACAAAAGCTGAATGTGGTTTAACTCACACTGAGTTTTTGAGTTATACCAAAGCCAGGATGTGAAACCACACTGCCGACAACATTAAAAATACTGGAAAAAAAAAAAAAGCAGCAATTTAATGAGTCAACACAGCAAAGCAACATTCAACTAGAAAAAGCATTCTGCAGGGCGCCTGGGTGGCTCAGTCGGTTAAGCATCTGACTTCGGCTCAGGTCATGATCTCACAGTTCGTGGGTTCGAGCCCCGTGTCGGGCTCTGTGCTCACAGCCAGCTCAGAGCCTGGAGCCTGTCTTCAGATTCTGTGTCTCCCACTCTCTCTGACCCTCTCCTGCTTGCACTGTCTCTCTCTCAAAAACAAGTTAAAAAAAAAAAAAAACATAAAAAAAGAAGCATTCTGCAATGTGGTCTCTATGGTCCTAAAGTTATGAGATAATAAAGGGGTTACATTCTCTAAATTCTACCTATTTAAAAAAGTCTCAATGAACCATTCCATTTTATTTTTGTTGTTGTTCAAAGGGTATGTGAAATGAAGCTTCGAGAAATGAGTTCATTTTCTCCTATACGCTGATAAGAAATCAGGATGTTACAGCAGTGGCTAAATAATGCAAAGAATTATCCACTATTAAAAATTCACAACTTCTGGATTCTACATCTATCAACTCTCAGGCAGTGTTGGAATTGACTCCCTAATTTGGAGAAGCTGAGAACCTTCAAAACTTTCCGCTGCTGCTAAGAATATACATAAAGTATAGAAACAAATCTGTGTCAAGTTCTGAAGATCTCTACACTATTGCTTGTTTTATATTTCTGAAAGATTTTGCTGTCAGTGATTTATTTCACATCCATGTGGCCAGCCATTTGTTTATTGTATTGCATGCCATCTGTTTTTTGGTAGAGAGGTTTCAAGTTCTTCTAATTCCCTACTTCATATCCCACAGAAAACAATTTATAATAGACATAGATTTAAATCACTTGGATTCATGCAGAGTTGGTAACTTGAGCTGCCTTTCATTTATATTTGGCAAATGCTTTAATGGGATTAGCAAATTGTGTTATTATGAGGTACTTATGGAGACACAACACCTTTTTTTTTTTTTTTTACAATGACAAATGATGTTAACAGTTTCATTTTGGGGTGTTTAATAGCAGGAGAGATTTCACTAACATTACAGGAAATTGCTCTGATAGGCCATAAAGTCCTAACACAAACCCTGTCTGTATCTTTTATTTCTGAGAGCCAATGAGTCTGATTAACAGGATGTGGTAGGCTCTACAGTGAGGAGTAACTTTAGTTTAAAAGTGAGGCAACTTGGTATTTATCATTTAACCCACACATCTGAAAACCCTGTCTGGTTCTTGTACCTTGGTGACATCCTCCAAGCCCTCCAACCATGTTCCAACTTGTCTAGAAGATGGCCCCAGACTTCACCGCAAAGAAGTTTATACCACAAACTCCAGCTCGTCAGAACAAATTTATTCCCTTTCTAGGGCTCACTTTGATTCACTCTGAAGAAGAGCCAACCATTCAAACAGCTTCTTGTTGAAACAATACAGATGATGTTTAAAGCATTAATTACCATTTTTACAAGACTCCTTGCTGCTTTGGTGGAGCGGCGGTATCTGATGCCAGGACCCAGCGGCTGTCCACAGTTCGTGGGTGACGTCCAAGGGCTGGGAAATGTCCAGGTGGAAGTCTACCTGATTTTCACTAGTCCTTAGCAAATCAGAATTAGATAGATTCTGGGGATATGTGGCATCCTGATGGATACCTGATGGAGTCGATCTGTTGTAAGTGTTAAGTGACATTTGTACTAAAGCTTCATTAACGAAGAATGAATTCTCATGACACAAACTCTCGGATCGATTAAGTTCCATTACCTGTGTAAGAAAATTTTAAAAAGTACAATAATTTCTCCAGCAATTTGTGCAAGTTTCATCAAGTATTTATTTCTAACACCTCTGGCAACTAAGATTTTGATAAGAGTATTATACCTTTGAATCCCTCCTCCCACCCCCTTTGAATGGGCCAGTACCAAAACTTCAGTTCACTGTATCTAGCATATCTTTAAAAACAAAACAAAAGCCAAAAACAAATGAACAAAAAAATCCTAGCAGGCATGCTATTACTTTCATAGAGAGCAATATTTTCAATTTTGCTAAATTGTTGAAAATATGTGCATGTACATAGACGGTATTTGCAATAAATGTAATTCAGCCAACTCAAAGGGAAAATCATACGCAACACAGATATTTCTTATAATCATATCAAGGTTTACAACTTTATGCCCTATCAGTAAAAAGTATTTATGTACACAGAGTGCAGCAAAGTCACTTCCTGGGTCAAGGGGCACTGTCAACCATGAGTAGAAGGGGTATAAATGGAACACCATCTTTAAAAAGGTTGTATATCCTGCCCAGCCACTAATCAGTATACTCGTGTTATTATTAGTGAAATAGGTTTTGAATTTAATATGTCAATGGACAAAACAATAAATTAGAGTAACAGAACAGCACTGTACTTGCTAACTTTGGTACCCAAAGATGCACATTAATAGCTGATTGATGTGCTAAAAGGTCTATCTATATAAAACCCTGAAACCTAGATCAAGAAAAGGGGTCTTTCAAGTACAGGAAAGGCAGCAGGCTCACACTAAGCATGCCTTAGGACAAACCTTGCCTTCCTGCAGGACTTGGTGCTGTGTTTCTTCCCCTTGGATAAGGGCATCACAGAGTACAATGAGCCCTTGATCCAAACCGGACCTAGGTTTTTCAAACTTTTCTAGTGTGAGCCCAGATTTATATGTCTGTCTCTCTCAAAGGTCCTCGTTTCTGTTTAAAAAAAAATTTTTTTTTAATGTTTATTCATTTTTGAGAGACACAGTGCGAGCGGGGGAGGGGCAGAGAGAGAGGGGCACCGAGTCTGAAGCAGGCTCCAGGCTCTGAGCTGTTGGGGCAGACCCCGAGGCGGGACTCCAACCCACCAACCCCGTGAGACCCTGGCCCCAGCTGAAGTCGGACACTTAACCGACGGGGACACCCAGGCACCACGTTCCTCATTTCTGCTACCTGTATATTAATTCCTGCTAACTTTTTTTTTTAAAATATTTTATTTATTTCTAGGAGAGAGAGAGAGAGACACACAGCGTGAGCAGGGGAGGGTCAGAGAGAGAGGGAGACGCAGACTCCGAAACAGGCTCCAGGCTCTGAGCTGGCAGTCAGCACTGAGCCCGACGCGGGGCTCGAACCCACGAACCGCGAGATCATGACCTAAGCGAAACTCGGCCGCTCAACCGACTAAGCCACCCAGGCGCCCCTAATTCCTGCGAACTCTTAACCCCGCAGCTAAAAGGCGGTCACCGGAGGGGGTCAAAGTCGCAGGACTGACCACGACTAACCCTGTCTTGGAGAAGCTGCCTCACGCCCCAGTTCCACGGGCACGGGAGATGCGTACCTCTGTGCTTCCCGGAGAACACGCTGCGGGAAGGCTACTCTGGCGGCTGTGTTTCCAGCCACACAGCAGGCTCTGCTGGGCCCGCATCCTCTCTCGCTCCCTCTCCACCAGGCGCTGACCCTCCCTCAGGCGCTCCAGGCTCTGCTGATACTCCTGGAGCTCCTGGTCCAGCTCCCCGCGGCTCCTCAGCAGCAGCGCCTCCTGGGCCCCGCACTCCCTCTCGCGCTCGTGCAGCCGGCGGGCCATGGCCTCCTGCTCCCGCTGCTGCTGGTCGCACCTGCGCTGCCAGCGCCGCTGGTCCTGCTGGAGCTGGTGCTGGAGCCTGTGGATGTTGGCCAGCTCCTCCCGCTGCTTCTCCAGGTCCGGAAAGAGCGGGCCCCCTCGAAAAGCCGGGCCCGGGGCGAGGCTCTCCTGCTGCTGGAGAGCCAGCCTGTGCACGTGGATGTGGCTGTCCTGGATGGTCAAGGCCGCCTGTCAGAGCGGGAGAGAGGAAACGGTCACGGCTTCCACGGGCTGGCGCTTTGGGTGGGAACTACCTCCAAACACACAAGGCACGGCCCAATTATTTCCTCTTCATGTCTCTGCCCTTTTTCTAAGTTATCTTCAAAGACTGACCTTGGCATTACAAATATTCCCGTTTGGGAACTGATAAACCAAAGGAAAAAAAAAAAAAGCAATACTTACCCCTTCCGTTGGAAACGCGGTTTGTTGCTGGCTATTTGGTAATATTTAAGCAAGGCTTTTGAATAAGAATTCAGTACATAAATTCACAAGACTGCATTCCTGCTTTATGTCTCATTCTCTGAGGTCTCTCCACTCAATAATTCACGAGAATTTAAGATTCTATATAAACCTGGTAGTATCCTTTGAGTCCCAACCCAGAAATAACTTATGCTACACTACATACATGAAAACACAAAAATAAAAGTCAACCACTTGGAGACTTTTGGAAAATAATCTTTTTATAATATAATGCCCGAGAACAGCCATTAATTTCGTATTTAGGAGATACGTAAGTGCCAAAGCTATCTCGTTACTGTGATTTCTTTGTCTTATAGCAGGAAGGTCATACATAAATTCCTAACCTGAAATTCATTTGTTTAATAGATTGCTAACAGGAGGCTGGAATGATTAAGGGAACATAGATACTCTAAAGCCCAGAGGACATTACCAACCAGATTAAAAAAACATTTGGAGTTACAGTATCTGCCTATGAAAAGTTTGGCAGCGTCACAGGAAATAATTGCCAAGATTTGGAAGGATTCCACAAAACCAAAAAAAAAAAAATCTCAGTGAATGCCCTTGGAAGTTTTTAATTTTAAAAGTTCCCACTTAAAGCACAAAGAAGCACAAAAGGGACAAATTGAAAATGGCCACATACTGGGTATGTATGTGTGTTTTGACTTGTTATGAGAAATTATTACTCTCCTAGGGATAAATTCACGTTTTTCTTTCCTAAGAATTTTTAAAACTGTCCATGTAACAGATGCCGGTAAGATGGGGATTTGACTAGTAGTTCTTTGTTAGATCAACAATTCCCTGTACTTTTGAAGGTTAAAGAACGCAAGTAATTTTTAAATTGGTACTTGTCTTGGAGTAAGTTTTAAAAGTGTGTTTGCTGGGGCCTTTTGAAACAAAATTCATGTTTTTAAATGTGAAAACTTATTTTAAAAATTCCAAAATTCACATGAATATTTGATTAAGATCTTTCGGAAGTTATTAAAAAGACAACAATGATTATCATTGGGATTAGGTACTAATTACTTTATCTTTAAATATGAAATAATTCGCACATAAAAAATAAACCATTCAGGTTTAGGCTAACTTGGTTCGAGTAAACTGTAGACTGTAGATTTATTAATTCTAACAAATTTCAAGGGCATCAGTAGAGCAAAATAAACAAAACTCTAGTATTTTATATGCCCAAACTACCATAGGAAAAGACAGTGCTCATGAAAAGTTTACACTAGGCTAGTTAAGTGCTAACATATGAAGCATTCTTCATGTCTACTTAGCATTTGAGATGAGACCACTCTCTTCTCCAGCATAGAGGTGGAATGTGAAGACTGGATATTCATTTTCACAAGTATAGTTGACACTTGTACTTAGCAAAGAGAACATTACTTGCTTTTCAAATTTTGGAAAATTCCCAATTTGCTCTCTCAACTTTTCTTTGTCTTCTCCCTTCACCTTCCCCATGCCTTATCTCCGACTCTGCTCTCCTAATATAGGGGTCAAATTTCATTTTCATCTGATTTGAAAATGCTCATGTAAAAATTTCAATCATGCAGAAGAGATTTAGCTTCAAAGAGATGAATACTCCATGAATAAATCTTTCAGAGCCCACATCCTCAGACCAGCTCAAAAGCTGAGGTTAAGAGAGTCCACTGTAGAATTGGATACCTCCTTTCAATCTAAGGTGGTGCAAAAATCAGGTCATTTAGGTCAGCTTTTCTGGGCCTTGAACCCACACAGGGTTGCATGCAAGGCTGGAAAGAAGAGCGATGACCTGTGAGTGTCTTCATCAGGCAACATAAGCTGAGATACCCAATGTTTTCAGCTTCCAAAAGTTAATAAACTATACTCAAACCATGTCCATTTCCCAGTTAACATGTAAAAGCAGGAACATTTGTTTTACATGAAAAATCAACTCTAAGAACATCTATCCCAAACCAGTACATTTAATGTCAGACACCAAAGGTATTCCCACTAGATCATGAACAAGACAAGGATGCTTGCTACTGACAGTTATTTAATACATTTCCAGAAGACAAAGTATGAGCCAAGAAAATAAAATTGATGTAAGTATTAAAGAATAACTATAATGGGGCGCCTGGGTGGCTTAGTCGGTTAAGCGTCCGACTTTCGCTTAGGTCATGATCTCGCGGTTCATGGGTTTGAGCCCCGCGTCGGGCTCTGTGTTGACTGCCAGCTTAGAGCCCGAAGCCTGTTTCAGCCTGTGACTCCCTCTCTCTCTGACCCTCCCCTGTTCACGCTGTCTCTCTCTCTCTCCAAGAAATAAATAAAAAAACATTAAAAAAAAAAAAAAAGAATAACTATAATATCTTTACTTTCAAACTTTACCTTTCTATCTGGAATATTATAAAGAATAGAACTGTTATAACAAAAACATCTTCCTTTTATAAAATAAGAGATGACTAATAGCATTTTCCCCAAGAAGAGGATACTAATGAACATAAAAGTGACAATTCTACCCAGTTTCATTCATCAACAGGCAATTTTAATTTATCAGTCCTAGTACGAGGGCAAGAAACTTTTCAGAGTGAGTCAAGTCTCTTAGGAAAGAATATATAGATAAGTGTAGAAAATATTAAAAGGAGACCATCACTGTAATACATTCAAATATAATCCAAAATTTTAATTATTAAGATGGTACTACCAGAGCAATACATACATCATCAATAAGACATGAAAGAAAGAAGTCTTGATGCAGTCAAAGTATATATAAGAAAACATCAAATGTAGCATAACTTCACACTTTTTTCTGGTGAAAACTTAAAGTCATACTGAACTTTTTTTTTGAGAGAGAGAGAAAGAGGGGACATAAGTGAGTGAAGGGCAGAGAGAGAGAGAGAGAGAGAGAGAGAGAGAATATCCCATAAGGGGCAGTGAGAAAGAAGGAAGGGGGGCTCACCCAGGGCTCATGTTTTTACCTGAAGTGGGGCTCATGTTCACCCGATGTGGGACTCCAGCTGACAAACTGTGAGACTGTGACCTGAGCTGAAGTCAGATGCTTAGTGATTGAGCCACCCTGGCGCCCAACTTTATTTTCTATTAATATTCAACAGGTAAATGATATGAAGTATGAATGGCTACTAAACCAGTGGTGAGCTGTGTTTAGTTTCGACAGTAATCAAGGAAATGAAATTAAGATCATCAGATACCTTGCCCCATTTTTAAACTGAGGAGGAGAGACAGGGGTGCTGATTGGTTTGATTATTTGGGTAATACCTATTAAAAACCTAAAAAAAAAAGATTATTCTAGCCATTTACCCTAAAGAAGCACTCAGCTATGTTAAGAGATTAATATACAAGAGTATTTAACTACAGAAGTATAGCTATGAAGAATTGGACATATTCTGGGGCACTTGAGTGGCTCAGTTGGTTAAGCATTGGACTCTTCATTTCCGCTCTGGTCATGCTGTGACAGTTCATGGAACCTGCTTGGGATTGTCTCTGCACTGACAGTGTGGAGCCTGCTTGGGATTGTCTCTCTCCCCCTCTCTCTGCCCTTCTCCTACTCACCTTGTATCCCTCTCTCCCTCAAAATAACAAATTTTAAAAACTAATAATAGTAAAAAGAACTAGACAAATTCCATAGACTTGAATATTATACAACCACTAGATACTGTGCTATAGGATAAGAGCTGAACACACAGCAAGGTATATGTTATGGAAGAATATGTATAAAATTATTTTTAATTTTTTTTAATGTTTTATTTATTTCTGAGAGAGAGAGAGAGACAGCATGAACAGGGGAGGATCAGAGAGAGAGAGAGAGACACAGAATCTGAATCAGGCTCCAGGCTTCAAGCTAGCTGTCAGCACAGAGCCCAGCACGGGGCTTGAACCCATGAACTGTGAGATCATGACCTGAGCCGAAGTTGGACGCTTAACCGACTGAGCCACCCAGGCGCCCTGTATAAAATTATTTTTAAAAACTAGAGGGATATACACCAATGTAACAATGGTAATTCTCTCTATAGAATCACAAGTCATTTTACTTACATCCTCAAACGTTTCTTCAAATTTATATATGACCCTAATATTGCTTTCATATCATTAAAATGCTTTTTATCATAAAATGAGCAATTGGATGTACTTGGCCTTTCTTGTGCATGACTTCAGGGATCATCCAACCCTGTAATACTCAGGGCAAGCACCATCTTTTGTGCCTATATTTCCTTGAAAGACAGTGAGCCATTCGATGATAGGCCCTGCAGTTCATCTGCCTTTGTTTGCTCAGCTCTTAGCCTAGTGCCCAGCAGAGAGAGGGTGCTCAATAAATGTTGGGTGGATGAACAAACTACAGAATGAAGGAGCACATGAATTATTTAAGCGCTCAAAAGGCCCAAGTCCACGTGTGGAAGTGAAAAAAGTTTAGGTGTGAATTTAAGTTTTCACCAGAAAATGTGAGCTCATGCTACATTCACCTAAGAGCTTCGCTGTGAGCTTCAAGCCAGACCACAGTCATCAATATGTTTTAAAGATATGAACTCTTGCATGGTTTCAGAGAAGAATGTTATAAAAAGTAGTGGCGCTGCTTTGTGATTACAAAACCAGGTGAAGTTTAATGCAACGAGTGGAATTACACTTCGGGAACTGGCATTCTTTTAAGATCATTGACAACCTCTCCTATGGTCTAATTTTTAACGTCTGGGAGTCATCAAATAAAATGAATTGCATTAAGAGAAACATTCACAAGGTCAAAGAATAGAGGAACACAGTTACCTGAAGGCTATATAAGAGCCGGGTTAAATTCTGTATCGCTTGTATAATCTGCAAAATAAGATGGTGAAAGTCAAATTCTTGAAAAAGCATTCATTGTCCAAAAATAGAGGATGAGGATGTATTTCATGTATGTATAGCTCACCTCTGCCTGGGACGAACCTGGGAAACTTCTATATTCCACCTAAAATATGTAAAGAATACGAAAATGAAATCGCACTACTTTTGAAAAGCCACACTCAGTGCTCCAAAATGTAGGACCTCAGGTAAATCACTTCACTCCCTCAAAAGTCCTTTATGGTGACCTTCTTTTCTTGCCAGAAATCAAAGCCTACAGAGTTAAACAACCACTTGATAAGAGCCCCATCTGTGCGAACCCCGTATGTGAGATACATGGGAATTTTTTTACCCACACATCTCTTTAAACAACAAGGGATGACAGTAAGGAAGGTCTGTACTCTCTCCGTAAGTGGCATTTACCTTGTGGACACCACACTGTCAGGTGAGCTCTCTGGGCCCAGGTGGAAGGCAGCCCTCGGGCATTCTGGAGGCCAGATTTGGAAGCTAGTGAACATCACGCCTGACTTCTAGCTCCCTGTATCCATGTTTAAGATTTGCAAAGCCAAAGCAGCCAGTGGTTGGGAGAGGAAATCAGACTCAGAGGTGGCCCTAGGGTAAGCACCTAGCTGGCCTGCTCCAGATCCTACTGTGAGTTCACTGGAACCGTCTGGGATTGCCTGAATAAACACGCTAACAGCAGAGCCCATGAGTGAGGCTGGAGGCCATCTGCTCCTGGGGAATGGGTTCTAGGTCTCATTCTTTGTCTCTCTAATGCACACATTAGGGACACATGTAGGTAGTAAGGATTTCCAGTTTCCATAATTGAACGGAACAAATGTCTATTCATTTATTGTCCATCTTCTTTCACTAGGATGTAAGCCAACAAGTAGCAGGAGTTCTTATGTGTGTTCAGTGCTCTATCTGCAAATTTAACAATGATGCCTGGTATCTAATGGACACACTCTGTTCTATAAATAAATATTGAGCACCCACTATGTACTCTACTCTTTATGAGAGATCATCAGATCCCATGCCCTCCTACAGCCTATGTTGTACACTGCTTGCTCTTATCTGAACAGCTTTAAATTGAAACCACCAGGAACAGTCAGCCATGGTAATGTTCTCAGGTAACTTTGGACTTGTTAAATTCAATTAGTTCTAGTGAGAGAAACTTTGATGAGATAGCCAGATATCTTTCTCCCCCTTAACCCCCTCCCCACTCTTCCTCCATCCTGGTCAAAAAAGATTGCATTACTAAGCAGAACCTCTAATACAAGAAGGATAAGGGAAGGAAAGGGACATGAAGTTTAGAGTTATTAGACCTGTACCCAAGTCGCCTCCATGCCTGTAACTGAGCTAAAATATCCCATTGTCTAGTGAGTTCTAGAGTTCTCTCTGCTCTTGTGGTCCTGTTCTTGCTGCACAGTCCGTTGCCTTTGTAATAAGAAAATCGTATGGTGTAGAATTTTTATACTCTATAAAAATTAGAAACATAGAAATGAGTTGGATTATGCTCCATGTGGTTACTTATTCCCAAGAACCACGAAGTTGGAAAGGACAGAAATGTTCAATGTCATATTTTTCACGGAGTCGGTCCACCACCTTGTGGTCAATGTACAAAGCTGCAGCTGGTGAGTTACACACAGGACGCTTTGCCATTTGCAGCACCGGTTTGTAAAATCATTTCCAGACAATTTTTTTTTAAACCTTACCTTATTAAGGAAGCTAACTACAACATATCCATTACACCCTTTCTTCATAAGTCTGATTTCAGGTGATCCTGCCCTATTCGCCAGTTCATTTCCTCAAATGCCTTACGAAAATTCTTCCAGATAGATTCATCCAACGAGGACCCTCACACCTCACTTCACTTACCTGCGACTGAATTATGGAAGGAGAAAAGTCACCACAGTGTCCATTCAAGAAAAAAACTATACCTAGCTAACCAGCACTCCTACCCTCCCTCTCTGCCACTAGGACAAAAGCAGTTGGAAACTACAGACTGAAAAGTGAAGTCCACACTGAAAAGGAAGAAATGTAGGAACATTTTAAGAAAAAATAAGTCAGAAAGCTTACAGTCAGTGAAGTAAAACACTGCATTCCTTTTTTTTTATGTTGGCCTATGAAGTTCTTTAAAAAAAAATACACACACACACTAAATCACAGTCATATTTTCTATGGATTTTTAAAAATCTTTGGACTTAAAGTCTCAGTCATATATAATATTTGCAAAATTAGGGAATATGTAAAGAATTACATAAAGATACGACATGTGTCATTTTTCCACATTAGCACATATTGGGACCTGTTCATGTGCCTAATCTGAAATTAGATAAAACTGAAACTTTTGAGCCTTGGCCAACCCTGGAGAGGCCACCCAGCACCTCCCAGAATCATATTCTTATTCCTTATTTCTGACATCCCAGGATCGTGTGAAGTGAAGAGGAAGTTTCATGCATTTAGTTTTTCAGAGTGGCATATAACCTACATGTCAACTATGTCCAAAAAAAAAAAAAAAAGAGGTATTTAGAAGCCCAAGCAAAAAAAAAAAAAAAAAAAGGTGAGGCTGATTAGAAGTCTCACAAAAAAAAGGAGTGACAACGTGGGCGGAGACAGGAAGACAATCGGAAATGAGAGGAAGGTAACAGAAAGTGCAAGCAGCAACAGTATTTCACGTCACAATTCTTTCTGGCGCTTTAGCGTCACTTGGTTGCCTACAGACCCTGACGGATGCCAGGGGCACCTCTCGGCTGAGAGTTGCCAAGTGTAGCCGGTGAAAAGCTAGAGGTTTGCAGGGCAGAGAGCAGAAGGGAGGAGACCAGAAGTAAGAGTGCGCAGACACACAAACATTCGAGTTTCAAAACCGTTTAATAACTTTCCAATCGTTTCTTGGTTTACACCTCCATGAACAGGCACAGCAAGAACATTTTAAGAAGATTTAAGTTAGAAAGCTTAAATAGGAGTGCTGAAACGGAGAACAATGCAGAAGAAGGCTTTCACACCACTCACTGCCATGGACAGACCAGGGACCTGTGGTTATTTTATTACACAAAGTAACGCGTGCCATTTACTAACGAATCGGTTCACAATACCTTCTCCCCTGCATCAGAGACTGCCGGGTCGCTTCCCACACCCTGGGTCCCGGGATCCACATCCCAACAGCCTCTTCCTGCTGTCCTTTCTGTGACTAGTGCTGGAAGCACACCATCGAGACAGAAACAAAAAGGACATCATCAAACGGCAGGCAGCGCACCAGGTTCTTTTGCACGCAGCTGACACGCATTTCCAAATAAGGAACCCCAAATCCCACATATCTCATGCTCTCATACAAGGTGCTGAAACAGTGCAAAGCACGGTGTCCCTGCCCCTGGGGGAGCTTACACACTAATAGATACCAAACTGACAAACGGCGGCAATTATCACCCGTCTTTTAATTTCTCTTTCTCGCAGAGAGGTGCTCATATGAGGTTGGTGATACGGAGAGGGGTATGTTCTACATCTCACTTTCACTTACTAGGATAAAGCCGCTGGGGAGAAGGAAATTGGAAACAGGCACGGGAGAAGAAAAAGCAAGGGCTGGCAGACCCAGGTCTAAGGAGACAGCTTAGTGAAAGGTTCCTCTGTGGCCAGTGTCAGGACAGCAGACCATAGAGGCTGAGAGGGAGTAATCCAACAACAGGAGTGAAACATCTTTCTGAGTAGCGTGAAGATGGCGAATACTTTATGAGCTCACAGTCCTACAAAAAGGAAGCTGTCCCTATCTCCAAATAACTCTTAATAAACAATTTCCAAGTGGCTTCTTCTCACGATACTTGCTGATAATCTGAAATTCATAACAGTTGCTAATACTGTGTATTTAACCTATGAAACACAGAAATATTCCTAGTCCAAACTATTGTTAAGTACTAACCACGGATTTGACTCCATCTATTTGATCTCTGCTGGTACAATTTGATTTCTTTAACCATTTGAACTCAGTTAAAACTTAGACTATGCTCACCTTACACTGATTTAAACTAGACATTTCAAAGCACTGTCACATACACCATTTCACTGGAACCATGTCCAATCAGGCCCCTAGTGAAATATTCACTTTGTGACACTGTTTATCACACAGCGCCGTTGTGAAACTTTGACTAAGGAAATGCTTTTTGCTCCTTCTCTGAAAGCAAATCCCCAGGACCCTAAAGGCCACTTGGATTACAAGCAATTTTTTGTGTAAGCAGAAACTGCTTCAAATTAAATCAGCTAAAACTTAAGTTCATTTTGCCCAAGCCGGTCAATGCTTTTCACTTATAGTAAAGGGACATTCTATAAAAATTTTTCCACCACTCAAAAACTGGTTCCCCTACATGGTATTATTCTTACTTCTTAGACAGATACCCAAGAAATTACCAAAGAATTGGCCATTCTCTCACTCTTCCTCCTCCCCACCCCCTACAAATAAGGACCCTCAATGGGCAAAGAACCTCCTGGTGAGCCAAATTATCAGGTCCCTCTGTTCTTTACTCAATTTCAGATCTCCAGAATTTTTTAAGGAGTCAATTATATTCACCCATCTTATTAGGTATATTGAGGACTAAAAATAGAAGGCCTTGCTTGGTGTGTGACCTCAGATTGGCATGGGCCTGACTTAGAAGGAGCCAGTCCTCAGAGTTAAACAAAGAACTGACCCAGTCAGTTATAGGCCCTCATTTAGAAATAGTATTTTGCCCTTACCCACCTTATGAAGAGAATCTAAGACTTAGAGCACCCTCTTCCAATCCAGCCCACAAGTGACGAGGTCTTTGGGGGTACAGGGCCCTATAAGCCTGCCCCTGCCTACATGGATCCTGGTATCAGGGCACAGCAAAGTCTCTCAATGGTTTTGACAGATGTCATAGGTGTCCCTGGGCACTTTCCCAAATCCTGGGAGATACAGGTACACACAGAGAGAACCTTCATTGCCTGGTCTCGAGGAAGGGAAGGCGCATTGCTGCAAGGAGCCTCTCCAGCTGGCCCTGGGGTGAGGCTGAGAGCAGCAGAGCCCTCCGGGTATTTTTAGATGGAATTCCCTCAATAGCATAAGGAGTTTTTTCTTTTAAAAGGAAATCACCCAGGGCAGTACAACTCCCTTGATGAATCTGGGCTGTGTGAAAATGAAACACATATGCGCACTTTCTGAAAACAGAAATGCGGGATGGGATAAAGCAAAATTGAGGGAGCAAAATCATTATTAGTGATCTGAAAAAAGGACAGAATTTTAAAACTGTATTGCGTCCATGTATCTTGGTCAACCATGGGATGTTGATAAAGAAATTCCAAGACAATTTAATCCTTTGTCTCTACCTACTAAAGTCATTTTATCTTGTGCATAATAAGGCCTGGCGGAAGTAAGGTTTTTATCACGCAAATACAATGAAAACTAAACCCTTTAGGCTCTTCTCTCCAAAACCTGTAGGGAAGTAAATATTCAGCTTCTGTATATAACATCATGAGATTCTGAGAAATCACCCAATTCTCTACGTGCTGCTTTTCTGTATTTAAAAAATATGAAACAGTGCTTTGTTTATACATGGATTCTGATCTGAACCAAAGCATATGATGACATAGATCAAGAATTTTTTTTTTTTTTTGGCACTTCTGCCTTTAACCACATCACCAAACCGTGTGTCTACGGAAATGTGTTAGAGCCTAGCTTTCTGGCTTATGATTGCTCAGTTGATGATGCCTACATGAGGTTAAGTTAAAGGGCTTGTTTTCTCATGAACTGCAGAGACCCATTTTCAAAAACCCACAAGTTTAAAAGTTCTTTCGAAACCATATTCCAAATTGTATTCAGTAAGTCAAACCAAAAATGGCGCAGGGTCAGGTTTGCGGAAGGTACAAAGCTTGCCTCGGTATGAGAGCAATAGAACCCACCAACTATTCTTGAAACCCTTGTCCGAGAACACCAGTGCCATTATCATAGGTAAAGTGGACTAGCATATTTATTCTCAGGTTTTCTCGGATTTAAAAAAATACATCGAGTCTCCTCCAAATAGGGACAGAGTCGTTGCCTTCATTTCCTAGGACCACTATATGCTCCAGAGACTGGGCTCAGGCTCACAGCAAAGGCCTGCGCTTTCACTTACAAGCTGTAGAAGGTCCTGGCACGTCGGGAGGACTCAGCCGATCTGTCAAGGCCGATTCTCCGCAACCTTCCTCAGATGACTGGCATGCATCGCCTGTCTGTGAGGCCTTCACTGCAACTTGTAGGCTCTCCGCTAAAAGGAAGAATGAATACAAAATTTAGAAACCAAATATATGTGGTTTAATCTAGACCAAGGGTTGGCAACTCTATTTGGTCCGTGTCTGTTTATATATGGCCCAGGAGCTAAAAATGGTTTTTGTATTTCAAAGAGTTGCTAAAATACACAATACACACACACACGTGCACAAAAAAGAATGTGTCCCAGAAACTGTAAGTGGCCTGCAAAGCCTAAAATATTTACTATCTGGCTCTTTACAGATAAAAGTTTGCCAACCTGCAACCTATACCAATCCTTTTAGCATCATTTTATGATAGAGAATGAATAAAAAGATGCACTATATAAAAAAAAATCTCAAATTTAACTTTCAGTACATTAGTATGCCGAAAACTTTCTGTAATTCATTTAATTCAACTATGATTTCAGGCGTAAAGATTTTAAAACTTACTCTTCAGAGATACTAGCTATTCTTCAAAAGAGAATTTCTCCAACTGTACCTTAAAAAATCTGGATTCCCCGTCTTTACCCAGATCTACTAGGTCAGATTCTTCAAGGCAAAAGACAAAGAACTGGCATTAAAAAAAATTTTTTTAATGTTTATTTTATTTTTGAGACAGAGTGAGAGCAAGGGAGGGTCAGAGAGGTAAACACAGAATCCGAAACAGGCTCCAGGCTCTGAGCTGTCATCACAGAGCCTGACGCGGGGCCGAACCCATGAACCACGAGATCATGACCTGAGCCGACATCGGACTCCTAACCGACTGAGCCCCCCAGACACCCTAAGAATTGGCATTTTAAACAAGCACAAAAGGCTACCCTTAGGATCTGGTAAGACTGGGAAACACTACTCCAAGAAAGTGAGGTTTTTATTTACACTATATGCCTTCAACTAGCATGTGAATGGTATAATTTTGAGGCCCCTCCAAATATGTCTAAAACACTGTGTCCATTGTTTGAATTTAGCAAATCCTCATTGAGTACCTACTCTGTTCTAGGGGTCCTGGGCATCTGATCACTAATTAGCAGAGTTTGCAGACCGGATGAGGAAAGGGACATATATAAGTAACTATACACAACATAGCATGTGATCAGTACTGAGTTCTATCATCCAGTTTATTAGAGTACCATAAAATGCTCCCAGGAGTGCCCAAGAGCAGAACAGTTGCATTAGCCAGTGGAATTAGGAAAAAGTTCTTAAAGGAAATGACAAATGAGTAGATAGAATCTTGAAGGATGAATGGGATTCAAGAGGTAGAGACAGAAGAGGAGAAAGAGAAGAAAAGCCATCCAGTAGAGAAACCACTTAGGGATACCATTCAAGGTGCCTTACTGAACTGTTTTATATTCTTTCCCCAGAGATAAAGACCTCACCCTGATTAAGAATTCCTGCTCAGGGTGGCTGGGTGGCTCAGTCGGATTAAGCATCTGACTCTTGGTTTTGGCACAGGTCATGATCTCATGGTACTTAAGTTTGAGCCCTGCATCAGGTTTCAGGCTGACCATGTGGGAACCTGCTTGGGATTCTCTCTCTGCCTCTATTTCTGCCTCTCCCCCACTCACTCTCTCTGTCTCTAAATTAAATAATTAAGTAATTAACAATTTCCTACTAGATCACTGAATCTGAATACTGATGATCACCAATTCAGGGTGGTAGTCCCTTGAGCAGCTGGGTCCCCTCCTGTTCCCGAGCACCTACACCACACAGTGGGTCAGAGGAATTAAGGCAGAGGGACTTAAAACCAGGCACCACTGACAGTTTTGATGGTGGAAAAAGGCACTGGCTAAAACTTGAGAGGGAGTGACTTACTCAATAAAGACTTAATCAAGGACAATGAGAGGGTCACTCGAAAGTACTTGTAGCTTTATTTCTAAAATACGCCTTGCATTCATCCACTTCCCTCTACTTCCACTGTCAACAGTCCTGGGTCGACACCAGAGCCCCAACACCCGCCATCAGCTTCTGTAACTGCCTTCCAACCATCTCCAGGCAAACGGGTCTCCCTCCACTCTGCTCCCCTGCCACAGCCAATGCTCTTCTAGAGACATTTGATCGTGCCACACCCACCATTAAAAGCCACCAGTAACTTCCCACCAAGTTTGAAATAAAATATCTATTTCTTTAACCAGAGCCTACAAAGATCTCTCTGATCACCCATGCAACCTCCCCTCATATACTTCCCTGACTACTGCCACCCTGCCTTCCTTCTTCCCTTGAACACGCCAAGCTCATTCCACACCCACTCTCTCCTTGTGGGGGAGTGGTCCTCCCCTGTATCTTCAAAGAGCTGGCTCCTTCTCACCTTTCAATTCTTAGGTCAAAAACTCATCTCCTCAAAGAGGTCTTCCCTGACTTCCCTAAAGCAAAGCCTTCACCTCACCCCGATCTTATTTTCTGTGACTTTCTGAAATCACTTTGTTTCCTTTTGTATTGTCTGTCTTCTCCCACTAGAAGTTTTTATTTCCCCCACTTTTTTTTTTTTTATTGAGGTGTAGTTGACAATGTTGTAGTAGTTTCAGGTGTATAACATAGCAATTCCACAATTCTAAACATTATACTATGCTTACCACAAGCGTAGCTACTGCCTGTCACCATGCAGTACTACACAATACCATTGATTAGATTCCCTAGGCTCTACTCTACCTTTTATCCCCATGACTTCTTCATTCCATAACTGACAGCCTGTACCTCACCAGAAATTATACAAGTATTATTTCCCTTAGCACCAACAGCAAAGCAAGGGCAGATGTTGAATGAATGAATGAATGAATGAATGAACGAACGAATCCATCAGTTGACCCCTCTTTGGACAACTTCTATGCCGTCCATATGACCTTGGTTTTCTCATCAAATAAAGATGATAGAATGACCTGATTTCTAATTTCTCACCCAGAGCTAATATTCTGAGACTCTAAGCCAGGGCTTGGCAAACCTTTTCTGCAAAGGACCAGATTTTAAATATTTTAGGCTTTGTGGGTCACAGGATCTCTGGTGCAGCTTTCATCTTGTTTTCTTTCTCAAACCCACTGTCCCTGTGGTCACTTCCAAACTATTATCCCTCACCCCCAGACCCCTTTCTTCCTTCAGTTTCACACCATCAGATTATACCACTCATTACCCCTCTTTGTTGTCATTCATCTACAGGTTCCTTGAACAATTTAACACCTGGAGCAAGTTCTCTCCCTTTCCCCAATGCCACTCTGGTCAACATTCTCAGGAATTTCAGTTCTATGCACAGAGACTTTCCAAAACCTTGGCCTCATGTCTCCTGGACTTTCTCATTTCCCCAGTGATCTATCCTCCACCTGACCTCAGCCACCAACCCCCAAAGTTATATCCTAGACATTTTTTTTTTTAATGTTTGTTTATTTTTGAGAGAGTAAGACAGAGGATCCAAAGCAGACTGCACACTCTCAGTGCAGAGCCCGATGCGGGGTTCAAACTCATGAACCAGGAGATCATGACCTGAGCTGAAGTTAGACGCTTACTTGAATGAACCACTTAGGCACCCCCAGAGGGCTCCTTTTAAAACATACATCAAGTCACTGTGCTCCTCAAACTCTGCATGCTTCCCAAGTCCCTCAGAATGAAATCCAAACTCCTTACTGACCTCGATCAGGTCCATGTAATTGGAGCGTTAGTTGGCTCTGACTCATCGGCCACTCAACACCCCTCCCTTCACTCCACCTGCACGGTCCTCCTGGCTACTCCTCAGGCTCGGCACTCACCTGCCTCGGAACCTTGGCATCGTCTGTTCTCTGTGTCTGCAGCATTCTTTCCCCAGATGTCTACTTGGCCTTTTCACTTCCCTGATGTCTGCTTATGTATCATCTTACCCAAGAGGCCTTTCTCGGTCACTTTAATGCCAAAAGAACCTCCCCACTCGATCTCTCTCTCTAGTCCCTATCCTGTTTTTTTTTTTTTTTAATAGGGTTCACACTTTATGAAAATCTACATGGAAATAATTGTCCTCCCTAGCATTTCAAATAAAACTGGCTTGTTTTTTTTACTGAAGTATAATTAACCTACTGTGTAATATTAGTTTCAGGTGTACAATACAGCAATTCAACAATTCTATACATTACTCACTGCCAAACACTGTGTGTTCTCAATCCTCTTCACCTACTTCACCCATCGCTCCACTCATCTCCTTTCCGACAACCATCAGTTTGTTCTCTGCAGTTAGAGCCTGTTTTCTTTTTTTTTCTTTGTTCATCTGTTTCTTCAATTCCACATATGAGTGAGTGAAATCATATGGTATTTATTTTTCTCTGACTTATTTCACTTAGCATTACACCCTTTAGTCCATCCATGCTGCTGCAAATGGCCAGAGCTCATTCCCTGTTACGGCAGAGTAAGTATATATATATATATGACCCACACCTTCTTTACCCATTCATCTATTGAGGGATACTTTGTTTTCCTCACAGTACTTGACACAACCTGACCCATGTATTTTCTTTTATTTTGCTGTTTCTGGAAAATGAATTGTAGTACCGTTGAGACTCTGTCTCATTTTGCTGCGTCCTCAGCACCAGGACCACAGGGTGTGGCACATGCAAAGTGTGCAAACATTTTCTGAACCTGTCAAGGCAAACAGTTTTGGAAGCAACTTACCTTCTTTCAGTGCTGCTGCAAGTAATGAGGCTGCCTGGGGAGGCTCTCCTGGGTCAGGTTTAATGAGGAGGTGGGGCTCTAGATGGACATCGTCAAATCCACTCAATTCTCCCAGTTCAGCATAGATATGCAGCTTCTCCTCCAAATATGTGCAAATTTGTTGGTCTTGGTTACTGAGTATTTCTATGAAACGGTATTTAGCATGGAAGGTTATCAGATGAACACAACAATTGTATGAAAATCCAAGCTAGAACACCAAGATGGTGCTCATCAGGATGGTCTCACAGGTCAAGTACAAGTTGTTGAGAGGGACAGAACCAGGTTCAAATCCTAACTATTCCACTTAGTGACTGTAGCTTCCATGGTCTTTTCTGTACATTCATTGTACTCAGATGTTTGTTCCTTTCCCATGCCTCTAATTCCAGAAAAGCTTACAAAACTGTTCTTTCTTCAGGCTGTTTTCTATTAAGACTAAACACTAAGCCGAGGAATGAAGATTGAGGTGGCAGTGTCCATGATGACTGATAGTCGCAAGGGAAAACAATGCAAAGGCCCAAAGCTACTCAGGCTTCAGCAAGTCTTGCTTAAAACCACACCTACTGGTTTAGGTTTTTCTATCTAAACATCCAATTTTTTTGACAATCTTTGCATGCATCATTTTCCTCCAATTTCAACATATCACATGATTCTCACAGTTTAAAGGGACCTTAACCAGCATCTAATCTAGGGGTTCTCGGTCTTCCTCAGTAGCACCTGAGCAGAGTTTAAAATACATCTACAACCACTTCTCATAGATCCTAAGTGAAATGGCTTGAGGGTAGGGCCCAGGCATCAGAATTTTTACAAAACGCCCTAAGTACTTCTGATGTCTAGCCAGAGATGAGAATCACTGAGCTAATCTACTTTCCTTAATTCAAAGACTTGGAAACTGATGACCAAAGTTAATGGGTTCCTTGCCCAAGGTCACACAAGTGTGACCTTCCAGTGTTGGGACCTAAAATTACACTGCCAGACAATGACTCCAGTGCACCTCTGTACCACACCTGCCCTTCCCACAGTACCTGTTATGTGCATAATTATTTCTGAAAATTTTTTTACAGATTTTTAATCACTAAGAAGGAAGGAGGGAGACAGTCATTGTATTAGAACATTCCTAAAGCCAGTCTTTTTTGTTCTGACGAGTGATGGATGGGCTGCAGGTTCAGAGAATTCATCATTTAATCACACCCCCCATTCAGGACACCTGGGCTTTCCCAATGTCCAAGGAGAACACTACCACCAGGGAGTCAGAGAAAGGTGCACAATACCTTGACATTGCTGAATTCTGGCCACTCTTGCTTCAGCTTTCCGCCTCTCCTCATCAGATTCACTTGTCCTTCCCCCTTCTTCTTCTGGGCAACTTTAAAAGACAATGGTCAAGACAGACAACTGAAACCAAATCCAAGTATCTTTACGTTCGTTAGCAAGGCATGCGGACTTGAAGGCAGCATTATCCAGAGAAGAATTCGACATAAAGAGAATTCTTCATGCCCTCTAGCCAAGATGTTTGGTTTTCTAACATATATAAAGGACCTAGCACATACATCATAGCTCTCAAAGTCAGCAGTACACAACGACTCAAATATTCCCACAAACACACATACACAAGCATGCAGTCACGTGCTCACACCTCGACACCCCACACTATCAACACTAGCATTAGGTCTGACTAAAATAGTAAGTTTTGCTTTTTACCACATTTGGGTACTTAGTAACGGGACAAAGTAGAGGGAGTCGGAAGGGACAGAAGTAGGGTGCCGAGGCAGAGGAATTTTATAAAACATCATTCAAGATCGATCTAATCAAATCCCCATTAAGGATGATCACTCTCATTCCATCTAGTTTATAAAAACACAAGTAATGAGAAGTAAATTGACTTAGAATACTTAGATCCACCAATCTAAAAATGTTTATTGAATGATTCTTTAGAAGTAGGCACACACACAAACAAAAGGCATGGCCCCTGCCCTCAAGGAGCTTCCAATCTAACAAACATATGTACATGACAAAGGTGATAGCTCCAGGGCAGGACATGACAGGTACCAAGTAAAGGCTTTTGAGAGCAGGTGTTAAAGAATCCAGGTCAAGAAGAGACCACTGGAACTGGAGGTCTTCACAAAGGTGAAGGTGAGCTCCTTCACTGGAGGTGAGCCATGAGCTGCACCCAAGATGAGCAGGGTTCACACAGGCAGAGGGGAGGTAGGGCTTGACATGCAGGGAGGCGCAGAGAACAAAGCTGCAGGTGAGGGGCTATCAGAGGCGGGGGCAGGGGCGGGGAGCAGACCAGTCCGGCTGAGGCAAAGTGTTCATGCAGAGGAAACATGGTTAGGATACTTTCCCCAAGCGGGCAAGTCCATCCCCTGGAGTATGGACAGAAGGAAGGCTTACCTTTCTACGGCCTGTTGGATTCGTCTCATCCAGTTATTGCGCTCCTCCTTGGAGTTGGTATGAATTTCATACATCTCAGGACCGGCAGATGAAGCACTGATTAGAAACATCCCTCTTTCCTCGTTAGCAACTTCTCTAGCAATAAGCTTCTGAAGGGAGATAACTGATGGCTTCTGATCCTACAGGAAATAGGAAGAGGTGCAGGTAAAACAGCATCCTATCAAAACTGAGGGTCTCACCAAACACATCAGCTAAAGAAAGCACAAGTATTAGGCAAATGAGTTCACATCAACCTTTCAGACGCTCTGTGGAAGTTGCTAAGATCTCCAATGCAAAGGGTGTGGTGAAGAAAGGATGGGGGGAAAAAGGATAAAGGAGAATGTTTGTCCTTAAGAATTGGTGGCTTAAAAGGACACCTTTTCAAACAGCGAACAATCCGAGCAGTAAGAATATCAAAATGCCACAGTCAGGGATTGAGGGATTTTTCTAGAAGGGCATGGGTCAGAAAACAGCAAATTAAATATCACAAGGAGACCACCGAAGAGTCCATTGGATTTAGTAGTATTTAGGGTGGACCCTGAAAATGACAGTGATGAGGAAGCCAACCTTAGACTCTCTGAGTATAACCAGTGTCTTCTGCTGTCGGAATACAGAGCAGAGCAACTCAGCTTCTGTAGCTGCACCTGCTAATGCCTCTTCTTCCCACCAAATGCAGGAGCCCTTGGTAGGCAGGAATGGGTTTGATTTTTATTTCGGTGCCTCAAGCATTATTTCACATACTACAGGCTTTCAATAACTGTCTGTTGAACTGGACTGAGCATAATTCCATCAGAGCAGAATAGGAAGAAAGGCTAAAATTTGGTATATAAGCCATGATGAAATCACCCCCTCACCAACATTTACCATGATCTTTCAATGTCCCATTCTAAGCCCTGGGGATTCAATGATGAGTAAGAGAACGATAACTAACTTGGGTAAGAAATTGTAGCTGAAATAATAACCCAAAAAAATGCCTGCAGGAGATAAACAGTTTTGGGGGGAAGTATGAAGACTTTTCTTTGGTTTGCGGCTTCCACCACTGTTCAGAGTTGGCAGCAGAAGGTGGTCTGGCTTCTTCTTCATGGACTGAGCAACATCTTTACCCAGAATATGCCACTCTCTCTCTCATGGCCGACTCCTTACTGCTGCTGCCCTGTCTGCTTTCTCAGCATCACAAAGCTATGCCACATCTAAAGTTGTGTGCAAAGGTATATACCCCCAATACCTCTTCATCCCATTCTTTTTTATCTTTCCCAAATGTTTATTTATTTTGAGAGAAAGAGAGAGACCGTGCACAATGGGGAAGGGGCAGAGAGAGAGGCAGAGACAATGAGAGAGGGGCAGAGAGAGAGGCAGAGACAGAATCCCAAGCAGGCTCCAGGCTGTCAGCACAGAGCCCAGCACAGGGCTGGTCTCACGAACTGGGATATCATGACGTGAGCCGAATTAACAGCTGGATGCTTAAGTGACTGAGCCAGGTATCCCCCTCCCCCTGACTCATTCTTCTTAGAGAAGAAAAAAACAGAAGCAAAAACCAACAATAACTTTTTGAATACTGCCCTCTCTAATTAGGGAGAGTGCCTGAGCACTGTTAATATTCTTCATTAAATATTGGATATACGACCAAAGACCTTATATCCTTTCCTTCCCTCAATGCATAGAGTTAGGTTCCTCAGCTTTCAAGGTAAATGGCTGCTGTATATAAAAGGCAGAGTAGGTTTACACTGCAGAAGACATTAGCAAGAATGAAATTATCTGAACCAATTGGTTAGTTTTGCATAAGGAGAGGACGTAATTTTAAAATGAAAAACAGGTAAGCAGGAAGAAAGTACCATTAACTGAATCACCAGCAGACGGAGAGGCATCAAGGTCATGTCCATCATTATTTGTATTAATCACACATGAACAACAGAGACGATCAAGAATTCAAATTAAATCTCTAGGAATGGAAGTAACAGGTCTGCCTTAGTGACGGATGTTAAAAACAGGTGATGCCAATGTCTAACCCAGCCTGCAGAGATGTTATGCTTGTGTCACAGCAATTTAAAAACAGACTCTAAATAGTCGCCAACTTTTAAAAACTGGGGGATTCCCCATGCTTTAAACCTGCAGACTTGTGGCTTCTTGGCAAAAGCAGAATGGCAATCCTGGGCTCATGGACGACTCTGAACATGCAGGCAGGAAGTGCATGATACCTGCCCTGCGTGACACAGGCCATCTTCCCAGCAGTCTCTACCACTTGCTCTGGTCTCGATCCCAAGCCCTGTCCTGGGTATACTGCCTGCCAAGCACCGCAGACAGGCTCACCACCTCTGCCACACGTCAAAAGGACAAGAAGCCGCCCCATGCAGCCCTGGTGTCACAGCCTCTCCACGTGTGATTCCATGAAGTGTCTGATTCCGCTGGTAATTCCCTTCGAAATCCCACTGTGGCAAGATCTTAACACTACTTCCTGTTTCGAACTCACACATCTCCATGCTCAAGTTGTATTTTTGATTGTTCATTTCTGAAATTACCTTCTTTACTATTCAAGACAGCCTCTGAGACTCAGAACTCAGTAATCCAGGATTTAATTAACATCTCTGTGTTTTCCTATTCATTTCATAGATTTGAGCCCTCCCATTTCCAGTCGAGTTTTCTTTAAAGACAAAATTCTCTTGTAGGGACACTACTCTCTTCTTTTGCTATTTTCAGCTACTTATCATCTGGCCATTTCCAAATTCATCATGTCTTTTGTAACATGCAGCAAAGCATTCACTAAACAAGTTTTCCTAACAGTACAAAGAACAGAGAAACTTACCTGCGGATATTAGCATGAAGCTAACTTCCTACAATACCAAGGCGAGAACTAGAAAATACAGACATTTGTATAACCATCACTAATAAAGCCATTCCCTCAAGGTGTTAGCTAGAAGATACTTATGACACAGGGGCTGTGTTAGCTAACTGTATATGATGCAACTCAAAAGCACATGTTTTAACAGCACAGTGCCTTTGACTGCTTACACATAATGCCCTCTCTTATGCTCTCTGACATTGACAAGTCCCTGGTAGACCTTTAGGAAAGCTGCTATGTGTCAGGCTAGCATCTCCACGAAACCCCATCAGTATCATCTTACCGCTGTCTGTAGCCAAACACCTTCTACCAAAAGGAGCTAAGTTGTGGCTGCCTCCATTCTGCCATTTGGTGGACTTTATTCCTAACATCCCGCTTAATGGCAAATGTGGTCTAAAGCTGGCACAGCTAACTCATCAAGAGGTCACATAGGAGGGACAGATCCATTCAAGTTCTTCTATAAGGAGAGCATCACAACTGGACCTGGAGCCTGCTTCAGATTCTCTCTCTCTCTCTCTCTCTCTCTCTCTCTCAAAACAAAAACTGAAAGCAATTTTAGGGGCACCTGGGTGGCTTATTCGGTTAAGCATCTGACTCTTAATTTCAGCTCAGGTCATGATCTCGTAGTTCGTGGGTTCAAGCCCCATGTCAGGGTCTGCTCTGACAGCACACAGCATGTTTGGGATTCTCTTTCTCCCTCTCTCTGCCCCTCCCCTGCTTGCAATCTACATGCTATGTGGTCCTAGCAAAGAAAAGAGGTATCTTTATGCTGTGTCTCATCTTCGACCCATCAGCAGATCATGTGGCCTGTACAAATACCTGAAGCAGGATCTGCTTCTCTTTCGTCTCTTTGGTTTTGAACACACTTTTGTTCCTATAAAGGTGTAGACTGAATTTTTCTCTTCTACCACGGTCGTTGTCTCCCATAGGACAAAGTGGTGTCACTTTCCCACTTGCTTCCTCTCTGTTCAGAGCATCCCAAATAGTAGCACAGAGAGGTTGCTACACAAATCAGTAGGTTGTCATGAGATTTGCAATGTACACAGTTCAAATGCATCAGGGCCATGGGGACTTGCTTCAGGTCTCTTGCTATTTTCTGGGGTAGATTTGTGAAACAACCTCTGACCTTTATACAACTTGGCCTCAGTGTGCTGATGAGACCAATGTGCTGAACAGGGGGAAGGAGTCTATTGGGCCAACCTTATAAGCACAGATGGGTAGGTGAGGCACTCTACCAGCCTCTTCCTCTCCCTAATCCACCACTGACTGGGGAGGCAGGCTTCTCTGTTTTCTCTGAATGGCCTAACCAAAACTTCACTAAGCTTTGAATTTGCTAAAACCAGTTGGAATTGATGGTATCCACTAGTGGTACCCAAATGTCCTATCAGCCAATGGGTGATAAATATGAACCATTTTTAGAGAGCCACCATTACAATGTCCACACTGCTACTGTATCTTGAATTCTTTCTTTTATTAGGGCCTGATGCTCTGTGATGCTGATAGAGTTAATTGAGGACATCATCCTTCTTACTTAAAGAGAGTCATTTTGGACCACAAGATGCTGCATAAAAAAATGTTATAAAATACTGGTTTTACTTCTAGTCTAACTCTGTGCCAGCAATGAGATTAATATAACACACTACAAAGATAAATCTTGTATGAATACTCTTAGTAATTAGTGGTCATTATAGTAGAAACAATGAAGACTCTTCCTTAAAGTTTAGATACCACAATGGTGTTCTCTTGTTTGGCAGGAGGAACACCATGACAGTTATGAATGGTGATGGCAACGGGTACAGTAGGGACCGACCAATGGAAATAGAACAAGAGTCCAGAAGAAACCCGCCATTCCCAGCATTAACATTTGAGTGTCTGGGAAGGCATGGTAGGGAAGAAATCCCAAGATAGAGGGTCCCCTGAGGGGCTTGGGGTAGTGCCTGTCCACCAACCAGTACCAAAGTACTTGAATATTTTTACAATTGGTTAATAACTGAATCAGCCATTTAAAATATACATCACGTGGCCATATACTTACGACAGCTGCAAAGATGTATTTCTGGTCTTTTTCTTGCAAAAAGAGCAACACATCAGTTAGAAGGAGAGCCAGGATATCTTCAAAGAAAAGATATTTGCTAGTATTAACAAAGCTAACCACAGTGCAAATGTGTTTATCAAATATTCTGATTTCATGGTTGAAACTTAAATTAATAAAAATAGACTAACATTTAGCCTAAGTATGGAACTTCTATAAAAATTCCTGTATTATGAGAGCCAAAGATGAACATACAGACAACTTAGATTAGCTGTGTTTACCCATGCAGGTTTGTATCACTAGAGGTATAGCCACATCTCTAGCAAAATGTAATACTGTAGCTTTCAAATGAAAAAAACCTATCCGATACACAAAGGCTCTATTAGAAGGAGCAAGCTGTTACCTCTAGAAAAAGAAGCTTAACTGTAAATTTTAGAAGGCAGCTTCTGCCTTGAATTATGTGTACAAGTTAGTTGTCTTGCTCCATCAGACCTGAGTGAGTTTGTGATCTTAAGACTTCCCCCACAAACCGTTCGCAGGAACTCATCTCCTCTGGCCTACTCAACATCCTAACAGTTATCCAACTGCTGAGTCAACGAAATGGAGCAAGAGCAAAGGACTTGCAGCAACAGGATCTACAAACTGATTGATGTTTTAGTTTGGTTAGTGTTCTGACTATGGTTAATGTGTGGTCCCACACTAGGGAATCAACAAATCCCATTTCAGTCATTAGAAGCAAACACCATGAGAACTCGATAATCCTCCAAAGGGTTACCTTTGAGTTACTAGAACGTTGGACTAACCTCTTCCTCTTACTTCTTACCTGAGCAAGTTACTAAGATATACTAAGAACAGGCATAACGGACCAGTGGTTCTTAACCCTGCCTGCACAGCAGACTTATCTGGGAGCGTTTAAGCATCCCTAACCTTGGGCTTCATTCCCAGACCGATAAAATCAGAATCTCTGGGAGAAGACTTGAACATCAGTACTTCCTTTTTAGGCACCCAAGGTGATTCTTTCGCATGTGGTCAAGGTTGAGCAAGCCTGAATCAGGCAAGATGCTGCCTATACAATCAGTCCTTCAGAATCTGAATAAGCAGTTTCAGAGTCTAACTAGATTAACAGAGTCAGAGTAATGCCAGTTAATGCCAAATAGAAGCACTAAGGAAGATTTTACACCGCTGCCGGCATGTATATTTCTGCGTCTTATTACACAATAAGAAAGATGACATTCAGAGCTCATTTGTCCTCTCGGTAGGATGACAGCCCCCTGCTGGCTTGGCGCACACACTCTAGGTATGCAGGTGTAGTATGTCATTTTCAATACACTACATGCGCCAGACTAGTATTTCCATGCCAGCCATTAGCAGGATTCTCAGCGCTTTTGATTCAAACATCCCAAATTGCTAACTCATAAAATATATATGAAGGCTTTGGCTTGGGGCAGCACCGCCCCCCCAGAGATTCGTGGCATTTGCCTAGTGAAGGTCATGACTTGATCCCACAGGAATCTTTCCACGTCCCCGGGGTCTGTGTGTGCCTGCCATCCCAGAACCACTTTTCCTTTGGAAAATCTGTCCCATTACAGGAGTGGCACGTGTCAAAGAAGGAGAAACTGGTCTGCTGGAGCCACAATACCTTTGAAACGACCCGTAGCAGTTTTCCAGTAAACAAGGCCTTCATGTAACAGAGTCCTTTCTTTACTTATCAGGGCTTGCTTCCTAAATACATGGCCATTTTTGAGCTTTGTGTAGGTTTTGTTTTCAATCTTATTCAGGATCTCAAGCCATTTTTGGTTTTTCTCATACTCGCTGACTTTTAAATCCACTGCGGCAATCATGTCTTTAATTAAGCACAGAGCTTTGCACAAGTCTTTATGTTCTTCACTTCTTTCTGCATGGGAAAAAGAAAGAACACTATAAAATTAGCTGGAGTGCTGACGAAGACAATTTTTGTTTATTTCAAATGCAATTAAAATCATAAAAATGGCAAAAATCACACAACAAAAATGTTGGATTAAGTTCAAACGCTTTATAATCACACTGTACCCTTCCTCCCAAAAAGAACTGTTGAAAGATATACTTATCAGATGTGTTTAAACTGAAACACTGTAAGATGTTTGAGTCCTAGAGACTGCTATGACCTTCCCCAAGAACACTGAATGTGTTACACACTAACCTTGGCTTTCTTTCCACCTTGCCAGACACAGGTAATCAAATAATCCCTTCACCAAATTTCTTCAGATTTAACCAGGCTGCAGACCCCAACTGGAGTCCTTTCAGGGGGGAGAGCTTCAGGGTGACTTGAATAAGCCCCAGACTTATTTGCCTTCCTGGATCCCTCCCCCTCCATAAAACAACATTCAACATTATATTCTAGAACCGCATTAGCATCAAGACACATGTATTAATAAAATATGTTTTAACACTTTTCAACCTAAAAAATGGTACAGAAGCACTGTACTTAGTGGGTCAGTCACAGTAATAATCGACTCCAACTGTAATTCTTTAAAACACTGGCCATCTGCTCTTATCTTTAAATTATCTTGAGGAAAAACTCTGGAGGAGTTTCTGTAACAGGCTCCTAGGACTCCAGATGAAATTGGATTTAACAATTTTCTTATGAGGACAAAGAACACCCAGTTAATGTTTATGGAGGCCAACAGAACTGAAAGTTTCAGGTCAGAAGGTGCTAGAAGGAGAGGAGGAAAGGAAAACTGGCTGAGAACATGAAAGCCTAGAGCAGCAGAAATAAACACACAGAAACAACAGTCATATGAGAGGAGAACAAGTCCTCGAACAGTCTAGATGTTTCTGGGTTCTAAATGTCTTAGACACACCAATGTTTTTGTTGCTGTTTTTGCTGTTGTTGTTGTTGTTTGGGGTTTTTTTTCCCCAGAAAACCAAGCAACAGATCCTGACAGGACTCTTCAACAAGAAAGATACTTTCTTTATGTCTGTCAAAATATCTTCTTTCCTAGCCTACCAACCACTAAGCAGCCCCTCTCCCCAAAAAAGTTCTCCTCTCTAAAGAGCGTATTGCATAAATACGAAAGGTAGTAAAAAAAAAAAAAAAGCAAAGCTGAGTTGTAAGATAAGGTGAGGTGAGGTGAGGGGAAGAAAAAGGCTCCGTCTTTTGACCAGGAGGGACAAACTACTGTCCTGTAATGGCGAGCTACATGACGTGAAGCAGCACTGGCCTCACCCAGGGTCCTGCTGGATCGATTCCTTGGGTTTCACCTCAGACCTGACTGAAGCAGAATGTGCACGCAAACAGGATGTGCAGGAAAGGACTACGCCTAATGAAGCGTGAGAAGCACTGCCGTAATACAGCCACGTGGACCGACATTCCCAGAAGCCAGAGAGAGGACGGACCACTGGGGGGCTCTGACCCAGGGAAGCAGTGTCCATTCAGTCACTACGACAGCTAAGCCCGAAAAGCCGTAAGTCACACTCATCATTTGTGACAGATGGTAGGTAAGGACTGTTAATCATTCTGCCAGGAATTTGGCATGGGATGACTCTTGGAGTGCTGATGGCTGATCTAACACAAGCTGACAGATTTTAGTGTCTGATGTATTGTATTAAACTTTACACTTTATATGAACATCATGCCAATGGAAGGCCTTGGTTTTATTTTCATTATTTTGCTGAGAACAACATTTATGAGGTTTTTCTCTTCACACTGTGCTTGTATACCTTTCACGTTAAATTACAGGGAATTGTAAAAATGGGATACAAGGAAAAGATAACCCCATTCCTGCCTGAACTTAGTTCTTCATGTGACCAAAGAAAGGAAATACTAATTCATGCATTTCTACTCGCCCAGACTGCTTACCCCCAAAAAAGGACATTAGAGGTTCACTTTTTTAGACAGGGTACTTCAGATCTCATTATGGTTTTCATCAGCTCCAAGTCAATCAATCATAACTAGGGTAATAAAAACAGCTCCCATTTACTGAGTACTTTGTTTACACCAGGCTCTGCAGCGGGCATTTTACGCAACAGTCTCCTTTAATCTTCACAACAGTTCCCTAAGGATTATAAGTCTCACTCAGTAGAGAAAAGCAAGGCTCATATAACGAACGTGCCCTTCTAATGAGCTGCTCAACCAAGTGTATGCAATGGCAATGCAAGTTTACATAATGCCAAACCCCAGTGTTTGTTCACCTAAGATGCTACCATCCAAAGAATAATTTACTCAAGATCAATAAGCTCTGGTATGTTTGTATTTATTGATAACCTATTCTGTACACAGTCACTGCACTAGCACTGAAGAAGGTGCTAGAAGGAGAAGAGAAGAGAACCAGACAGACACAATCCCCCTAGATGCCTCAAGGAGCCTATGGTCCAGCCACGTGAATTATTAGCCTCTTAAAGTGTGCCAGATGTTATCCCCTGGAGCCTCATGATTTGACAGGGTTAAAAAAAAAAAAAAAAAAGAGCTCTCTCATGAATTGTTATGAAGTGTTCTCATTCTAATAAATCGCTGCTTGGAAGGCTTGACATTTGGTGAGAGGATCAATGGCATGTGGCTTATTAGGTTTACTGGTAAGGTAACAGAAAGATGAGGAAGCAGAAGTATTATGAAGATATGGATATAGGGCAATTGAAGAAGGGATAGGCAGAGTTAAAGTATGCAGAACACTGCTTAGCTCGGGCTGCTTGGAAGAATTCAGAGCATTGCCCAGGCTACATTATAAAAGGTAATTTCTCAAAATGGATCCAAAACCCAAGGCTCTACAAGTTTTCCCCTAATAAACAATCTTCATGAATCATAGGCCACAAGCATTTATATCCACTGACGACACCTCAGTTATGTTTAAAATTAATGCAAGAGGCAAATATTTACTCCAGAACTTATTACTCACCCTTTGTGTACTGCAAAATCCTTTCCACCAGGACAGGGTATTTTGTGATGCGCTGAGTGACTAGCAGAATGCATTCTGGAATTCCTCGGCGTCGTGCCAAGAGATTACTATTTTGAAGCTTAAAAAAATAAATGTATACATTTTTATATACACAAACTATATTTTCTTTGTAGGTCTGCATTTGATAATACCAAGAATCTGCAAATGTGTCATTTTATTCATATCCAATGTTATATGTATGATCATTAATTAAAACTTGATTAGTTGCCATTAAATCATATACTTTGTCATTAATTTCAATAGCCTAATTCTCTAAGATAAAGGAGTTTCAAGTTACCCTTATGTATCTGTAGTTCATTCTAAAAGTAAGCACTTTCCAGTAAGTGTTAAGATTTATGAAGAGTAAAAGTTCTGAGAAGTATTCACAAATCAAAGTCACATTTTGAGTGTGGGTTTGCAGCTAATTATTTGTTTTTCTGAACAGTCATCCTCTACATTTGTTATTATTCATCGTGACACTTACAGTTCCCTCTAATTAGGGAAACTTTTTTCCTAAAAATTTCTTAGTATTCTTTAAGTTTTCAAGTTCTCAACAAATGTACAGTAGAGGGTGGGGTAGGAGGGAAGAATCTGGTAGGATTCTTAAAATGGTAGAAAAAAAATAGAATCCATGGAACTCTAAAGGGCAAATTTCTTCAACAAATAAACGGGACACCAAAATTAATTAATTAATTAATAGAAGAGGAACATTCAAATTAAGAGAGATTTAAAAGCTATAATTTGGATACACAGTATCAACTTTAATCAGATTCTCACTCAAGCAATCCAAGTTCGTAAGATTCTTAGGGAAATCTGAATACTGACCAGCTGTCAGAAGCTATTAAAGCATAATTGTTAACCAATTAGGGGTGATAGTATCACTGTAATTTTTAAAAGATGCATTGCTTAGAGATACATATTACATATATGTGAAATTATATGATGTTCTGAATTTACTTCAAATTAATCCATAGAGGTGGGGTGGATTCTAGATTTTTCCTAGGGTTCTTCTGTTTTATAACTTGTCAGGGCATCAAACAGCTTCCCAGGATATTACAAAGGTGATCAGAAGCTTAGAGGACACTTTACAAATATAAAATACGAAAGGAAATGTTTGGGGAGAATTATCTCACAAAGACAGAAAAGGAGACCTTCCGTCTCTGCCACAAACCTATTACCTTCTCTTTCCCCTGAAAAACAGCACCTAGATGTGAAACTTGTTAAGGTCATGTAACAAGCAAGCATCAACTACTTCCCATGCTGGCTTGTCACTTTGTAGTAGCTTTAAAGTACTTGCCTTAATAAAATTCTGAAACTTTTTATTTTGTTGGAGTTCTTTAAAGAGGCTAACGGCTTCTTTGTGATGGCTACAGAATTCTCCATATACTTTCTTCATTTTATTTGCATTTTCTTCTGAAAACTGAGAAGGGTAACATTTTAGTGATGGTTTACAAAGTTAACCAGTTATAAATACTGAAAAAAACATGCAATTTTCAAATATTTCAATATTTTCTTGGAAAATAAAGAATAAACATAAAATTTCTGAACACAGTCCTTCTTTTCTCTACTTTTTACATTAAACTAAGTTGTCAAGAGGTAAGGGGATGACACCAACCTACTGTGGCTTTATTGTTTTAAACTAATTTGATTATCGACAGCCAAATGAAACATATTTGTCATTTTTGCTCTTTTTTAGGTGTTTGCTCTATAATTTCAACTTTCTTTAAAACTTTTATAGACTGAAGAAAAGCTATGTGGCAATATTTGGGGGTCCTCAAGAAGGTTGTAGGTTGACATTTACATAGGCAAACTGATAACGTCCATGAATCCATAGAATCTGATTTTTGTCAGCACATCACAAATGAGTCCAGAGGCAAGTAAAAGGGAAGGATGAATAATTAGAATGACAATTAACTGATGGACCAAAGTAGAGATGTGGACTGGATATTTCAATAAGCTTTATTTCTGGAAACCTCTCTGTAGAAAATGCTACATGGGAATCATATTAGAATCATAAGGTGTTATGGAGGGAACAAATTGAATTACCCAAATGCCAATGTTTCAGACTCTGCCACGTTCAAGATTATTGCAAAAGAAACCAGAACACATCCCACCCCCAAACCCCTGGAAAGCTCTTCAAGTTTACATCACCATTTCTGATGTTTTCACCTTTGCTTATAATTTTATCTATACTTAAGGCCAGTATTTCAAGAGACTTTTTTTTTTTAATGTTTTATTTGAGAGTGAGAGAGAGAAAGCATGAACAGGGGAGGGTCAGAGAGAGATGGAAACACAGAATCTGAAGCAAGCTCCAGGCTCCATACTGGCTGTCAGCACAGAGCCTGATGCAGGGCTCAAACCCACGAACCGTGAGATCATGACCTGAGCCGAAGTAGGACGCCTAACCGACTGAGCCACCCAGGTGCCCCTCAAGAGACATTTCTTAAATTAACTATAATTTGCTCCAAAAAAACCAACTTAAGTACAAATCTAATAAAATACATACAGGCCTCATATGCTAAAAACTACACACTGCTAGTAAAACAAAATACAAAGATGTAAATTCATAGAGACAGATATCATGTTCACAGACTGGGAGATTCAACATAGTAAAGACATCAATTTTCCTAAATTGAAATGCAAGTCAAATTTCCTAAACTGAAATACAAAGCCAAAGCAGACTCCAGGCTCTGAACTGACAGCACAGAGCCCAAAGTGGGGCTCAAACCCACAACCCGTGAGATCATGACCGGAACTGAAGTTGGATGCTTAACCGACTGAGCCACCCAGGCACCCCCAAAATTTAAAAATGTTAAATGCCAAATCCTAGGTCCCTAGGTCCCACCCTAATCCTATCAAAACAAAACGACTAGAGTGTTGGAACACAGAAGTCTTCATTTTTAACAGGCTTCAAGAGATTCTTAAGTGCCTGAGGCTGGCAAACTACTGCTTCATACCAACCGTGTTCCTCATATTCATAATTCCCAACCAACACCGACATTTCCACTGACTCAATTAGCATCACATTCCAGGCTAGCCTCCTAAGTAAGGTTCCCCCTGGCTAAAAAGTGAGGGATTTCCTTGAAGTCTTCTCCTCTACATCCCTTAAACAGCTAGTGCTTCCTTTGTTCCCACAGAGCACCACACACACATCCCTGTCTGAGGATTCTGCTCATCTGTTCTCTTGGGAAACTTTTTACAGTGTTGGGATCCCCTCTAGGCCAACAACAGAAACACAAAAGAAGGCTTAAACCCTTTTCTCTAAATAACTAAGAATCTTTTCCCAAAGGAGAAGTGCGTACTTCATCCAAACGTAGCACAGCAGGTCATCCTGTGTGGCAGCCAGCTTCGCAAACCTCTTTCTCAACATCAACCCTGCTCAATGCACACAACTAAATAAAAATAGAGCAGGTAGAGATATAAAATATGGTAACTACAAATGTAACTTAAGAACAAAAATGTTCTAGGGGCGCCTGGGTGGCTCAGTCCGTTGAGCATCTGACTTCGGCTCAGGTCATGATCTCACGGTTCGTGGGTTCTAGGCCCGTGTCGGGCTCTGTGCTGACAGCTCAGAGCCTGGAGGCTGCTTCGGATTCTGTGTCTCTCTCTCTTTCTGCCCCTCCCTCCCTTCCACTTTGTCTCTCTCGCGCGCAAAAATAAACACTAAAAAAAAATTTTTTTTAAAGAACTAAATGTTCTGAGAAATAAAACAGTATTTCTATCAAGAAAAGCGATGTAAATAATTTCAAACGACAAAAAAAAATTTTGCTCTTCATTTTTGAATGCACTCAGATTGAAGTTCACAGACACTTTTTCACTTTTACCCACATCATCTTGCAAAGGACTTTACAGTCTCTTAATCTGGCACTATAGGTTTCAGATGAATTTTGAGGACAGAACAGGTCTATGACTTTATAGATGACTTGCAAAGCAGTTTACTCTTTGATTAAAAACTTGTAGGGGCACCTGGGTGGCTCAGTCAGTTAAGTGTCTGACTCTTGGTTTCGGCTCAGGTCATGATCTCATGATCTCGTGGTGGTTTCGTGAGTTCTAGCCCCACATCAGGCTCGGCACTGGCTGCGCTTAGCCTGCTTGCGATTCTCTCTCTCCCTCTCTCTGCCGCTACCCCACTCTGTCTCTCTCAAAAATAAATAAATACACATAAAATAAATTAAAAAAAACTTGTCACTGATGTGAGTTTTTACATTACTAGGCATGGAGAAGTAGTTACTGCACAATTAAGTGGGGTTTCCGTTTTGTGCATTAAAAAAATCTGTATTGAAGTGTATTTACCTCAATGACCTTACCTCCCCCAATTTTAGAAAATGGACCAACACATACTCTCTATCATTGTGTGCTACATGGTGAAATGGTTTCAAAATCAGTCTTTTGGAGAAGATGACGTTCTGGAATTTATCTAGAGAAAGACAAACGAAGCTAGGTAGGGATGCATCTCCATGCTTTTCCCCAAGTGCTACAAGGGACTGCAAAACATGGCACTCAAGTGAATTTATGGTATTTTGCTCCTAAGTGACCCATTTGCTCAGTAAATATTTATGGGACCAAGCAGTGTTCTAGGTGCTGAAATGTAGTAGTCACCAAAATGATAAGACTCCCTGCTTTACTGGAACCTAAAATCTAGTGATGATAAAAAGCTTCTGCACATGTCACTATAGAGATCTCAGGAAACTATATCCCTAATTCACTTTTCAAATAGCAGATTATTATTTAAATCCCAGTTATGCTACTTAGAAGATGTGTGAACCTGGCAAAGTTATTACTTTCCCCATGCCTCCGTTTTTCTATTTGTATAGTGGGGAAAATAAGATTTGCCTTCTAGAATTGTGCAGGTAATACAGGAGGTAATGTACATGGAGGTACCTAAAAGTATTTGCCCTGTGATCACAGAGGGTAGGCTATTTAACTTCTCTATCAGCATGTTTTTTCACAGAAAAAACCCTTTCAAAGAGACCAGAGGGCCAAGAGGAACTGTCAAAGTTTTGGGTTTTTTTTGTTTTTTTTTTTTAATGTTTTATTTATTTCTAGGAGAGAGAGAGAGAGAGACAGCGGGGGGAGGGTCAGAGAGAGAGGGAGTCACAGACTGAAACAGGCTCCAGGCTCTGAGCTGGCAGTCAGCACAGAGCCGACGCGGGGCTCCAACCCACAAACCGCGAGATCATGACCTAAGCGAAAGTCGGACGCTTAACCGACTAAGCCACCCAGGCGCCCCTGGTTTTCTTTTCTATTAGGAGAGTCGCACAAGCCATGCCCAAGATGCTTCAAACATCCCAAGCACCGAAAAAGTGCCTTTTAGCGAGATTTGCTGTCTTGTCCCCCAGGCATGAACACTGAGGCTTTAATGATAACAGATCTTCCTCACTCTTCTAAGCTGAGCCAGCACCTGTGTTGGAGATATCACAGTGACCATCACAGCCCCAGCGGGAGAGATGTGTTATCACAGAGCCACCACATCAAGAAGTCTAAGCGCAGTTTTCCTAAGACACTTATTTATGGCTGTGACTCCTGGTGGAGACAGTGGCATGGACGATGCCACCAGGTTTGGAGACAAGTCAGTCCCTGGCTGTTAAAGTTCTCAGCCATCAGGCACATTAAGGGATATCAGACAGAAGAAAACAAGGAATCTCATCTGCCAATAATGGTTAAAAAAAAAAATTCAATCCAGTTCTTTATGGGCTTTCACATTGTAGGAAGTCTGCCAACCTTCAAATGTTTGAGGTTAGGACCTTTAGTCCTCTCTCACCTGTTGCACCAGAATATCTCCAATGCGATCGATGATGAAATTTCTGTCATCACCAGCACAAGACTCCTGCCTTCGCTCCTTCATACTAGAAAAGAAATGCCTGTGGATTTCAAGTAACTCATCTAAGCACGGGAAGATTTTATCCACGGTGCTGTGATCAAGCTGGAGCTCCTCCTTCATCCCTTTCCTGAAGATCTCAGACATGATGAGCAGGGTCTGGATGTGATGCATCTCTGTTTGCATCAGCTCTGAAACACACGTGCAGACACAAGCTTTGATGAGTACTCCACCCACTGACAGTAGTGGCTAAACACTAAACGTTACACAAATCCAAAAAGAGACAGAGGTAATGTTTACGAACAGTGATATTCTTCCACTATGAAAGTCAGCATTGATTCAACAATGAATGCAAGGTCAAAAGACTAAACCATTTTCTTTTTTTTTCCAGATATGTGAAGATGATACGTAGAAATGAAGTCCCATATGTAAGAATTCAGTATATTCTAAATCTCAGACATAATTAGCTAGCATAATGTAACAAACCAGGCACCTTCAGTGAGGAACCAGGTGTTATATTCCCCTAAATGCTCTATAAAATGTAACACAGCTTGCCTGGTGTTTTTTTCTTTTTTGGTCTTTTGGTTTTTGCATTGAGTAATAGCGCATTTATTAAACTGAACTGAATATAATAAGTCTCCTTAATGCACATAACAGTAGTTGGATCTGTTGTCAAAATTCCACTTTCTCCAGGAGATAACCAAGCGTGGTGATCAAGGAAGAGACACTTTCACAGAGAAAGTGAAAAGACAGTCCAGAGAATGAGAGAAAGTCACATCTTATTCCAAGGCCTTCATGTTTGCTGTTCAGACCACCTGGGATATTTTCTGCCCAGATCTCTGTAGCTCCTTCCCCAAGTCCCCCTGCTCTCTTCAAGAATTTCTGGTCTCTCAAGTCTCCCTGCAAACCCCCAACATTTAATACCCATGTCCCCATGTTCAATGTGGCCCACTACTCTGCCTTCTTCTCAGCACTTAGCACACACAACCTACTGAATATTTTACAGATTTTCTGTCCGACACTATCTCCCCACAACAAATTAAGTTCATGAGAGCAGACAATCTGCACATTTTTTACACAGCTATTTCCCTCGTTTCTAGATTTACTGCCTGGCGTAGAAGAGGTACTAATATTGGCTGGATGGTAGACATTATTTTATTTCTCTCTCAGGACCAAGAGAGGTAGATAATCTCATCTGTACTTTTAACTGAATGAACTGAGTGCCCAAAGGCAGTAAAAAACTTACTCTAAACCTCAGAGCAGATAATAGGCTTCTTTGAGAGAAGAAAAGGTGAAGGAAGGTGGTGGGCCAGCTGCATGGTAGCAGCCAAGGACAGGCCTTGGAAGACGATCAGACTTTTTATGTGGGTAGGGCCCACAGACAGAAACTAGGGGAGAGGAAGTACAGATCTTAGCAGAGATGAAAAGAATTACAATGCAAGGTCTACAGAGAGAACTTCTAGAAAGTAGAAATGTTCAAGAAAAATGTGTATAATCGGGTTGCAGGGCTATGACAACGATGATTTAAATACCACAAGGAACACGGAAACAAGGACTTTGATTTTCAAGTATCAATTTTTAATAAACTGGCTGCCAATGACACTCTAAGCTTCTAAGGAAATGGTAATATTGCAATTTCCATTAAATGGACTTAAAAAAATTTTTTTTAATCCAAGAAAAGTATCTCATAAGGGACTCGCATCCAGAGATTAAAAAGACCTATTACAACTCAACAGTAAAAAGACAAAACAAACAAAAACCCACTTCAATATGGGTAAGAGATTTGAATAACTGTTTCTCCAGAGAGATATGCAAAAGACCAATAAGCACATGGAAAGATGTTCAATGCAATTAGCCAGCAGGAATACGCACATCAAAACCAAAATGAGACACCACTTCATACACACAATGCTAACTTAATAGAAAAGGGTGGACAATAAAGAAGAGTTAGTAAGGATGCAGAGAAAGCAAAATCCTCAGTACATCACTGGCGGGCACGTCAAATGGCGCAGCTGCTTTGGAAAAGAGTCTGGCAGTTCTTCCTACGTTTAAACATAAAGTTACTATATGACCCAAAAAGTGGAAATGGCCTAAAATGACCATCAACTGCTAAAATGACCTTCAACTGATAATGAAACAAAACGTAGCTTATTTACAATGAAATAATATACAGCCATAAAAAGGAATGAAGTATTGATAAGCAATAAGGATGAACCTCAAAAAGAATATGCTAAGTGAAAGAAGCCAGCTACGTATTGTACAACGCCGTTTATGGCAAATATCAAGAGTAGGAAACTCCACAGGGACAAGGAGATGAGCAGCTGCATGGGCGGGGAGAAGGGAGCCATGGGGAGTAAATGCTAACGGGCACAGGGTGTCTTTTTAGAGGGATACAGACGGTATGGTGGTTGATGGCTATACAACTCCATGAACATACTAAAAACTACTAAATTGTACACTGTAATGGAGTGAATTTTGTGGTATATGGATTCTATCTCAATTGTAAAAATGCATCCTAAGAGGAAATAATTCATGATTCGTAGGAGCACCGAAGTACAATTCAAGATTAATGAGTATTTCCAGACTCACATGTTTTGAGAAAGACTCTAATAGCCATGGAGGGTGAGCCAATCTCAATGTAGATTTATTATTTCATCATAAACATAAATCTCTTTAATTGGGAACTCATTAATTTCAAATTATTATTTCCTATGTTTTTAGCACCTACTCTGTACCCATATTGTTTTACTTAATCCTTTCATTTATTTATCCACTATGACCCCCAAAATAGGAATGATTTTTCTCATCCTTAAAAAAAAGACAGTGAAGGATTTTCTCTGGAATGCAAGCCCCTCTGACACAAAGGCCATGCTGTGAATTACACAACATGGTAATTCATCCCAAATGGGTTGAATTATTTTTTTTAATGTTTATTTATATTTGAGAGGGAAGAGAGAGAGAGAGAGAGAGAGAGAGAGAGCGAGCATACACGAGCACACGCAGGGGAGGAGCAGAGAGAGAGGGAGGCACAGAATCTGAAGCAGGCTCCAGGCTCTGAACCGTCAGCACAGAGCCCGACGCGGGGCTCGAACCCATGGACTGTGAGATCATGACCTGAGCCGAAGTCGGACGCTTGACCAACTGAGCCACCCAGGCGCTCTGGGTTAGATTATTATATTATTTTTAATATATGAAAGAGGTAAATTAAAAACTCCAGTATAATATAAACTGCATGAGAAATGAAGGGGACAGCATCTTCCTACCAGTACAGCCCTGCACAATTTTCAAACATTGATCATACTTCAATCCCACCTGACCTGCATGACCACCACGTGACACAGGTGAGAGTCCTCCCCACCACCCGACTTACGGCCCATAGGATTAGGATTAGTAAAACCTAAGCGTTAGTCACATCTTTCAAGCAGGGTACCTTCTTGGAACCACTTTTTAGAGTCTACTTTACCTTTTAAAAGTGTTTTAAAACTTCTTTTTTCTGTAACGAGTCTATAATTTAACCTCCCCTAATTCAAATTGCCTCCATGTCAATGGAGAGTGGGAATGCATGCTTAGGACTGTAGGATGCAGGCAGGCACGCACGGCCGTGATCTAGATGCTGCCCAGACACAGCGGTCTGTAGGAGCACCACCCGCTGGTGCGTGTGGGCAAACAGCAGGGCTCTATCTGCAGCAGCCCCATCTACCCTACGTGAACGTATGTGAAAATTTCCTGTGATTCTTAAAAGAGAAGTAACGTCATATAGGCCACATGTCAGTAAATTTAAAAGGTCCAGGAAATAAAATTTGCTTTGTATCAGGTACAAAGGATGCCTCAGTTAAGCCTTACAACAGTGAAACCCGAATATCGTTATCCCCATTTCAAAGAGGGACAAACTAAGATCCAGGCAGGTCAAATCATTTGTCTGAGATCGACTAGCTAGAAAGAGGTAGAACAGGGTCTGGAGGATTGCAAATTTCATGCTCTTTCCCCTATACCACAAATGCTTCAGCCCCAAGAGCGTGTTTTTAAATGCTTACCAAAAATGACATCCTGTCTTTTGATGACATCCTTCCCCTGCTTACTGCAAAACGAGGGATCCACCACAAGGCTCCAAGATTCTGCCTCGAGCTCCTGGGCATCACTGGTGAGGTCACTCCACAGAGAAGAATCCACGACATCTAGGGTGTGAGGAGAACAGAGAAGCCAGAAGGGGAGTCACGCACAGAACACACAGGAAATAAACCTATCAGCACAGCAACAACTAAGCCAACATACTGTCTGTGTGGAGCAAAAAGCCCCGAAAACCAAACTGGTGAAAAGGTCCAAATCCAGGCAGCTCTCATGAAAGCAGAGAATCATTTAAACAGTGATAGTGTATGTGTGCTGGGGGAAAAAAAAAAGACATTTAAAGATTCTTTTGTTTGCTTGGCCTGGCTGTACTGTAGTTTTATTTTTGGTAACCTTTAGAGTCCATAATGTGCTTAGAGAATCGTGAACACACAACTTCTTTTGTCCCAGGGAGCTCTGTACTGTTTGTTTACTCAAATCTGAATGTTGTACTTGTGGACTTGATTTACTCTTGATGTGGCTTCCTGTCCTTAATACAAACATGAAAGCAGGGTACACAGGCTCAAGTCCTATAGGAGTATGAATTTATTTATTTATTTATTTTTTTTTTCAGAATTTGACATCACACACACTTTCAGGAAAACTAAATCCTACATGCCCCAACAGCGCTCCTTAGACAGAGTAGACCTCAGTCAAGAGGAGACAATAATGGATTTAAAGACCCAAGTTCAAAATAAATAAAAGCAAACAGACTCCCAGGGAAGTGTCTGCTCCTTTCTCTCGTCACTCTCTCCTTTCCTTTGGTCCTCCTTCGCTTATTGATACAGCTTGGCTACAACATGCCGTTCACCAGATTAAATCCTATCTTACAAAATACACTTTAAAAAAAATACGTGTATTCCTCTAGAAGTAAGGGGTAACAGATGGTGATAAGTATCTCAGAAACCTAGGCGAGTCCCCTCTTAACTAAGTGTCTATTTTTAATGTATGATCCTTATTCCAATTCATCAATAGTTCTAAAACTTTTTAAACAATAACAAGCACAGAAAGTATTTCATTCTCTTATCTTTATGACATGTCAATTCAATACATCATAGATACTCAGCCACTACCTGGGAGTATCCACTAGGGTTAAATTTTCATTCTTTTATCAAAAGAACCTATATCAAAAAGACACCATGAAAGAGAATTCTTAAAAAAAAAAAAAAGGAGCATGTTTCAATCTTAAATTCTTCAGAAAATACTCTACTTGGCAAATCATCATAGAAACCAATGTGTCTTCTCCTCACCTTCCATTAAAAAGGACTCCGTGGAAGGAGAAGAGCCCATAGACTGTAAAAGCTCATCGGAATGAGACCTGCTTCTCCAGTTGCTCCCCTCAGTCTCAGACTCCAATGATGGCCCTGACCTTCTGAAGCTGGAGGGAAGGAGAGAAGAGTCAGCTCCAGTGGTGAGTCTGAGACACGAAGAGGAGAAATCCCACTAAGCCTTACCTTTCCAAGGTAGTGCCTGGAACACTTCTAGACAATGGATGGACCTGCGCTGAAGTTTCTTTTCTCCCAGTGGGCAATCCAATAGGCATGGAGGAAGAAGGGTGCAAGGAGAGACCAGGCTGCGGGATGTCTCGAAATGAAGAATCTACAAATCAAAATGAGCACTTCACGTGGTTTTCACAGAGGGCATTAATTACAAGTAGTCACTTAAAAAGCCAAGAAGCGAAACACTCGAATGGCTGCTTCTAATATGTCACATGCACAGCCTTGAAGACAGTCTTCCTGCCACATCCTGACACCCGCTTCAAGTGTCCCTTCCATTTCACACCCTCCTGATACCCATGTGGCAGACCTGCTTCGGCATATCCACTTAGAGACTGGGCGGCTGGGATTACACAAACAAGAAAATGGAATGGGGAAACACCGAGACAGCTTTCCCATAAACCACTGCTTGTACTCCTTAGAGCCAGCTTTAAATAGATCCAAGGTGTTATTAGCACTATTAGTAGAATGCATATTGTACATATAAACAGTCATACACACACACAGCATGTCAGTGGATTGGAATGATGCTAAGGAGTCTATTCTTTATGGGTGAGAACTTCAGGCAAAGGTCTTCAGGCAAAGAAGCCGCCAAGTCAAGCTGAGCTCTTCTCTCTCACATACTGGAAACTAAAGCGTGCTTCAATACCTTTCTGGTCAATGCTAAATTGTTAGGGGCATGTATGGTTTTACACTTGATGTGCACCATATGTGATCTGGGAAATTATTTCAGTCCTACAGTTTCAGAGATAGAGCACGCACATTCTCAAGCAAAAGAGAATAAATACTTATATGGAGTCCCAGAATATTATGAAGGATTTTTATACATGTATGATATGGTTTTATTTTCATGACTTCCAACTAAAGAGATGGAATTTTATCAGTTGTCAGACACTTTATATTTTCATGCTTAACCTTACTGAGAAGAGCCTCACAACTACAACCAAAGGGACTTATATCAAAGCAGAGGGTAAATGACGTCACAGCTGTTACTGTCTGAATAAGCGTCATCTGTGTAACATCACATCCAATCTCATGTCACTATGAATCTGCATGCTTTATTGTCCCCTGAATCAAGTGGTTTTGGAAGCACTGGTCACACTTTTGGAGAATTAAAATGAAAAGTGACCCCAAATTTAAAAATGCCTGCCAAATGGAAAGCAATGAAGTATTTGAGGCACAACAAATCCCAAAATGTCTCACAATAAATGAAAGCATTTTCAAACTTTCGAGATGATGGTCCCTGGTTATCGCATGCAGTGTAAACCACTATCAGAGGCTGCCGATTACTTCCAAGAGAAATTGTTTAAACTTAAGCAATATATAATTTAAGGAAAAACAGAAGTACCAAGATTAGCCATACGTGAGGAGAATGCCAGCATGCCTTGAAATTTCAGTCATCTTAAAGGAGCTGATAATTTCACAACCTAAGCCTAGGTAATAAGCAAGACCAGGTCACTATGATAATGGATATCAAGGACTGTAGACTCCAAATTTGAGGATTTTGTCTCTAACCCTTATTCTGAAGAAGTATGGGACAGGTATTTGTGTAGGTAAATAAGTGTTACTGCTAGGAAAACAAAGTTATGTACATTTAATGCATGTTTCTCTTTTCCCCCAAAGGTTGTTATTAAATCAATAGTGCATATTACACTAGATCATATCTTAGAATTGAGACAGTATCCTAATATGTACTCCCCAGACAGTCCTCCTTAAAATATCATATAACAGCACAAAGGTTATTAGGCTGGCATAGAAGTTTATACTGTTCATGACCTCCTTGTAACGAAGTATTACACCAACCACATGTTAGGAAGGAAGAGATAGTTGAGCAAAGGAAGTAACAAAGGTGTAGGTATCTTACACTGGAATTAAGTATGGTATGTATGAAATTGTCATTTCCACATCACTTACTTCCAAGGATGGTCTGTGGTTTGTTCTTGTTATGTTTCTCTTGGAATTTCTAATAAAGAACATTAGAAACATGGAAAATAAGGTTAAGTTCCATTTGACTACAGGAATGTTCACCCAGTTACACAGGATTCTTATCTATATCATTTTTGTTATTTTATTTCAGACCAAGAATTCAAAGCAAAAGACACTAAAAGCAACAAAGAAAAATGTTGTAATAATGAGATGTGCAAAGGTGTAATGAGGGCGTACCTCAGGAACACGTCTCATGAATATCCCAGCTTTATTACAAGTCTATGGGAACCAGAAATGTCCAACCAGCCCGAGGCTGAGAGAGGACTTCCTATCAGTGCTGCCCTACTCCTACTTGCTCTTCCTACTCTTGGCTACTCTTGTCTTCAGGATACAATGCTCTTGGCTGCTGAAACATCACCCTTAACTCTGTTATCTGACACAATGTGCGTTTCAACTGACACAGACGTTAGAGACTCCAAGGTTCCCCCTGAAGTGTCAGCATGCTCACTCACATTGCTAACACGACGTTAGAGTGGGAAACAAAGGAACAGATGTGACAGATGTGTCCATTGCCTCAAGCCCACTCCCAAACTCAGAGAACATTCCTTTATTCTAGTGGGCCTCGCAGTGGGGTCGCAGGCCAGCAGTACCACCCAGGGACTTGTTAGAAATAAATTCTCCAACCCCACTCAGACCCTACTGGATCAGAAATTCTGTGAATGCGGCTCAGAAATCTAGTTTCTAGAGTTTCTCTGGGTGTGATGCTGATACTTGCTGTTTGAGAATTACTGCTCTAGACCTCATACTCATTTGCTTAAGGTCTGCACTCATAAACCGAGCACGTCTTGAAAGAAAGACTAACCCACTTACACCTGGTAACACAGGTGGCCACATCTGAGCTTTCCCTATTTCCAAAGGTATGTAGTTAAGGAAACAACTATGCACTTTGAACACATGTTCTTTTATCACTGTAATGATCACTCGAGAAACAAATCTGGACAGCAGTAAAAGAATAAAAACCTAAACAGAAAATAGGAAGCGACAGAGCTATATATGCCCACATAAAACAAATGAGAGATTACCTTGGTACACGGAGGTGTGGCATCTTTACAACCCTTGTGTACGTTTGCATTACAGTCTGAAAGGGAAAAATGAGGAAGGCTACACTGTGCAGTTCATGGTCATGGTAAAAATAGCCTATGAAAATATTTAGAAAACATAGGGGGAAAATAACTAAATCACATGTAGCCCCACCTCTTGAGCACTGGCACATGGCTAATATTTTCATTTCCTTGGAGATATTTTTCCCCTTCTGCGCAGTCTTACCCATTACGAAACCTGCGATTATGCAGGATATACATTGTTGTGTCAGCCTGAGGACTCAGTTACCACTCTACGCCCAATACTGCAAGGGATTTCTGATATCCGGCTGGCGGCAACTGCCCACTCCCATGCCAGCTCAAATGCCTTGCAAAATGATAAGAAAGAAAGCTCGCAACAAAGCTGAAAATAAAATCCTGTCAGGCTCCAGCAGGAATTCCTGCAAACTACAGGGAGCCAAACTGAAACAGCCAAGTTAGCAACTTGATTGTCTTGCTCATAAAACATGTGGCCTCAACCTACTTAAAGAAGGGAAGAGCTTGCCCACCCCTTTCTGCCCACTGGCTCAGAGACCCAGGGTGTCTTCACAGGAAGCAGTTCTTGCATGTGGGGACCACTTTCTGGTAGGATGCTGGCATCCTGTCCTGCCTACCCGCCCTCCAGCCCCTGCACTACCCTCCACCACCTTCTCATCCCACCCACCCCACACACAAGAGACGGAAGAGCCTGAAGCTTAGCGCAATCTTTATTACAAAGAATCCTTCCTTCTGGGTAGAAGGTCCCATTTAGATCCATCCAAGCCATATTCGTCAAGGGCCTATAATCCACTGAGAAATGAGCCCAACTTACTCCCGTTGTAGGTCTACCGAGGCATTTTAGCCAACACCTGAATGGCCAACGAGCAAGGGTCAGGATTTTCCACATCCTGGTCCTGCTGGCAAGGGTGAAAAATCAGATGGCTCTCTCCTCATTCCAGAACAAGTGAATGAAAAGGGAAAAAGTAGACAGTATGAGCTAACACAAATTTAGACTGAAAACTCACAGGGAAAGTGAGCCACCGAATATTATTAAGTTTAGAAATCTAGAGTAAGAACTTAGATACGTGAAATGTGTTTTCCCTAAGTACACAAAACAGACACAAAACAGGGCCACAAGGTAACGAAGGGAGAACAAGGCAGCACAACAGGCCTGCGAGATGACAGGGGAAGGAGCTTTGTGAGACGGGAAAGCAGAACTGGGAACACACTGAGGGGAATTGATTTAATAAAACTATCAGAGCAGCACCGGGAAATCACACTTGAAAGATTCTCTCCAGAATGTAGAGGAAAAGAGGGGTGTAATTATAAAATAGAACATGTCATACAAAAAAGGTAACAGATCATACTTCTCCAAGGAAGAAATCAGAAAAATTACATGGGAAGCAACAGTCAAAGTTACAACTTGACAAAAGCTTTTATCAAGCTGGAAAAGAACTACCAAAGGCAAATCAAAAGGCCTCACAGTTTTCTAGGAATTAAACAACATCTATTCTACAGACACATTCTGACAACATCTAAATGATTTAAAAATTTAAAGTTCTCAAGCATCAAGGCAGAAAAAGCAGGTCACCAATAAGGAAAGAAGGTCAGAGAGGTCCCAATCTTTTCCACTCTAATATTCAATGCCCAAAATTCATGGACCAATGTAGACAGGATGTTGGGGGCAAAGGTCCTGGTCTAGGAATTTATTTGGCTAGATCAATCCCTTTGTGTCTGCAAGAAACAAAGATCTATCTCCTGACATACACAACGTTTCAGAAAACAGATCACTCCAATAATCCTTTTGAAAAAAATATTTACCTGAAACACTACTTAAGATTCTTAAGAGCAGAATCAAAATTAAGGGTTTAAGAATTGACCAAGCTTTATTTTAAAACAGAAAACAAAGAGAACAAAAGCAATGAAACCAGCTAAACAAAGAAACACATCTAAAAACATTTTGAAAGCAGAGAAAGAGAACTAAATACAGGTATCAAATGATTCTTGAAACAGAAAGCTATTCTTGAAAGATGATACAACATAAAAATAGCAATTCAATAATTCAGTATACCAGTAGAGTCTAACAGAAAAAAGGGTAAATATAAATTAAAAATCAATTGTAAGCCATAAAAGTAACCACTAATAGACATTAAGAGAGCTTATGTTGCCAAATTCCCAGGTAACACAAAACCAACAATGCATCAGGGGGCACCTGGCCGGCTCTGTGGGTTAAGGGTCCAACTCTTGATTTCAGCTCAGGTCATGATCTCACGGTTTGTGGGATCTAGCCGCACATCAGCCTCTGCACTGAGAGCTCAGAACCTGCTTGGGATTCTCTCTCTCTGTCTCTGCCCCTTCCCCACTGGAGCACACGCACTCTCTCTCTCTCACAATAAAATAAACAAACAAACATTTAAAAAACAACATCAACAACACATGGTATAAACAGCAAAATCAAACATCAAGAAAAACAGCAAAGAACTGTAAAAGATAGTTGACGGCTGTAACATTAAGTAGATAAGGAAAAAAGAAGCCTTCTTAGAAAATACTAGCTCTCAGTTAATTCCAGGTTAACTACATCTAAATTAAAGACACACCCCAAATTAAAAGCATAGAAACAGTAAGGGAAAATCCAAAGAAAAGGAAAGCAAAAGGAGTATTAATTTTAGACAAAGTACAGTTCAATGCCCAAGGCATAGAATGGCATTAAAAGGGTAATTTCATATTTATCAAAGTCAAATATTCAGCAAAGCAGTGATGTGTGAACTTTTGTGCATGAAAAACTGTAACATCTAAACAGAAGCAGTGAAATCTATTCATAAACAAAAAGAATTTGTGAAAAACTGGCAACTCAGGCTTTAACGAAAAAGAATACAAATACCAGAATTTTGAGTACCTATTATGTTTTGTTTTATATCATATCATGGTTTTCATATTAGAAATAGTAATCTTCATAATTAAAAGCAAAAATATACCCATAAAATAGGATTCTTTCCTAGTAACAGCAGCTTACACATGTCACAATGTCTTGCCCCATGCAAAAAACTTATTAACCAAAGTTTAAGCTCCCAGCACTCCTCTGCTTAAAAACTATAGATCTTCAGGGCACCTGGGTGGCTCAGTCAGTTGAGCGTCTGACTTCAGCTCAGGTCATGATCTCATGGTGCATGGGTTCGAGCCCCGTGTCGGGCTCTGTGCTGACAGCTAGCTCAGCGCCTAGAGCCTGCTTCGGATTCTGTATCTCTCTCTCTCTCTCTAACCCTCCCCTGCTCATACTGTTTTTCTCTCTCTCTCTTAGAAATAAATAAAACATTAAAAAAAAATTTTTTTAACTGTAAATCTTCAAACTGTTTAAAAACTTTGGGTTAGAAAGGAAATTTAACATATAGTAATGCTAGAATTTAAGACAATAATCAAAGATGTGGACAATGTTATATGCAAAAGAATGCCGCTTACCACACTATTTGTTGGGAAAAAATTAGATGTACGGTAAGCAGTAATCAAGCACATTTCATATAAAACATCAGCATTAACAGCTAACCTATTAGAAGGGACTATTAACATATGAATAGCCATCTTCTCTAGTTGTTAAGATTTTGGATAATTTTAAATTTCCCCTTAAACCTTGTAGCTTTTAGGAGTCCTACTGCATTTTTAAAAAAATAATTTATGACTATTTTAAAAGCGAACTCCATCCTATGTTCAGACATTTCCATCTTCCACTCAAACCTTCAGGGCCATCCACTGCACCAACCCCGTGTGAAGCAACATGTCCTGTGCTACACCAGTTTACCTTCCAGGGAGCCCGGCCCCTGTGAGTATCAACCACACGTGAGTACCCAAGGGCTGGGCTTTGTGACAGCGGCTGCAGGGAACAGAGAGGAATCACCGTGTGATTACCGTCCTTGACGTCTATTTTAGTAGTCAGAACAGGAGGTTGTATGTTGCCCATTATTAAACAAAAGAGGCAAACAGATCACCCATGTGATGTGCAACGTCTTCAGACACCCCCAAGATGGGACAAGAAATCAAGACAGATACAGGGGAGCCGGAGAAAGGAAAGGGAGGGAGGGCAGGATAAGCAAGGCACAGAGGCGAGAACACATGCCTGCGGAGGCCTCGGGCTGTAAACAGAGGCTGAGGAGGGAATCGCCTGTGGACTACTCGGCACACAGGGAACCAAGCACGTCTATGCAGAACGTGTGGGCTGATCCGGTAAAGGAAAAGAGAGGGAGAAGTCCCTAAACATATGTGGGCCAGAAGAAAGTGGTGTTTGACCAAGAATAATGGGGCGCAAGTATTCAGAGTAAAGGGAGGAAAGGACTGAACGGTCCCGAGGGGAGGGGCAAGAGCCAAGAGGCACTGACAGGCCGCAGGTGTGAGCCTGCACCGCTAGCACAGAATGAAGGACAGCCTTTTAGCGTGTGGATTTTGAGGATGCTTTTGCTCCTGCTGGTCTGAAAGCCGGGGAGCTCTCCGGGCGATGATGCCCACAGACAGGGCTGCCCTGGGTAACCGGTACGAGCCCAACATAAGGCGGTCAGGAAAGGCCTGCCGGAGGTGTTATCTGAGCACACCGTCAGGAGGTGGGCAGGCCACCCCTGGGCTGATCTGAGGGAGGAGCAGTGCTGGCAGAGGCAAACGCCAGGAAAGGCCCCCTGGAGGCAGCGAGCCTGGGAGGCTGAGAGAAGAGCAAAGAGGCCGAGTGGCCGGAGCAGAGGGAGGACGGGGGAGAGCATGACAGGAGAGATCACGGGGCCTTGTGCCCATGGTCAGGGCTTTGGCCTTCCTTGGGGGATGGGAGGAAGCCACTGGAGGATCTGGAACGCGAGGGTATGTGCCTTTACAATCGCACGCTGGCTCATGTTTTTAGAACAGATGTTCTCAGACCTGCACCCTTTGTGGTAAAAGTGCAAAGGGGAAACCAATTAGAGAGTGACTGAAATGGGGGCTTTAGACCAGGGTGATACCAACAGCAGGATGAGAGGTGGCTGGCTTTCAAACATACGGTGAAGATCGACCCAAGAGGTTTGCTGAAGGACTGCATGTGGAACATGAGAGATAAAGAGTCATAAAGAAAGACCTCAAGATTCTTGGCATGAGCATCTGGCTGGCATGAGAGAGCTGCCATTCACTGAGAGGGCCAGCCTGCAGACGGGCACAGGAACGGAGCTCCATTTTGGACATGCAACATTTGAGAAGCGATTTAGATACAAGTGGAGACGTCAAGCAAACAGTGAGATACACAGGTCTGGCGTTCTGGGAGGCTATCACTTGTGGACAAAAAGCACTGACTCTAACCATCATGGGTCACTGCTGGGTAAGTTGTTAAACCACATGAGCAGTGCTACTATGGAGGTTTATGTAAACACGCTTAACAATGGTCCTATTCTCGGGGAGCTTACTGTCTGGGGAGGCAAAGTGCAAAGATGGCACACGCTGGGCCGGAGAACTTACTGGAACACTGGAATGACTCCTTTCCCAGGAGCGTTTTATCACAAACCAAACACTGTAGCACCCCAGAGAATGTTCCGGGCACAAACTGATGTCGGCTCGGTTTCTCTTTGTCTTTGGCATCCTTGCTTTTTGTCTTCAGATACAGCAGCAACAGCCAAGTGGGGAGAAATGAGACAAGAGAAATGTTGAGAGCCAATGTACTCATAGAAGCCATACACAGCGTCTATATTTTCTGTCTGCACGTAAAGGCCGCTCGTGGACGAGTGCCGTTACGTCACCAGGAAACCGTGCCCAGGCTGCGGCTGTCATCTACTTCTAGTGACTTGGACAATTATTTTAGAAGAAATGTTGAGGTCTTCATATATGTGTACACAAAAGCTAAGATAAGGGATTTTCAAGGGCAAGTGGAAACTATACTAACTGCTGAAAAACAGAATCAGCTACATTTTTAAACACAATGGGCACAGAACCCGAGTTACCTTGGATTTATTCCGCGGGCTTGTCATCCTGTTCATGAGAAAGCTGAAAGTTCGGCTCACTTTGTATTTTTCAGACTCTGACTTGGCAGGTATAATGTATTTATCCCATTCTTCTTCCTGAGTTCTACAAAACAGAATCTGTTATCACGGCTTATCCGAACTTACAGAGGGAGTAAAAAACAGCATTTATGTACATTCATGTGTGTGTATACATATTTTTCAGGATTTAATGGTTAGTGTAAAGATAGAATCTATTAAAAATATATTTTACAGATAGATAATGGATGTGTGATAAAGCAACTATCTCACCATGTTATTAATTATAGATCTAAGTATAGAAATGGGTATTTAGCATACAATTCCTTCAATTCTCCTGTATCCTTCATTTTTTTCTTAATAAAATACTAGAGAAATAAAGGAAAACTTAGACTCATAATTTAACTCTGCAAGCCCTCTTCTCCCTATTTACTATGCAAACAGAAATTTCCTATGGCACAGAGATGCCAAATAACCAGTAATATGAAATTGGATTTTTATTTATTTTTTGGAACACAGAGATAATACTCAGCAGATACACATTTCCTTTGATAACATGGCTTGAGAAACAGACTGTCTGCTTCTTAGTTCAGTCTCTCCCACTCAATCAGCTATTTGCAATTTGAGACTCCCTGGGCTGTAAAAGAGAGAAGGCTGTGGACACTTCCACACAATAAAAGGCAAACTAAAGATAATGCGATGCAATCTGTGAACACACTGGATATCATTTATTTTCCCCTAATCCATACAAATATAGAAAGAAAAAGTCCCAGCCATAAAAAGTTCTATTTCCCCTGAAACTTTCTCTGATAGTCTTATATTTCTAATATTATTAGAAGCGGGCGTAGGGAGGGAGAGAATGAATGTATTAAAGATCAAGTATCATGTAAAACCAGGTAAGACTCCCGTAGAACATTCTAGAACCAAAGTTTCTCTCCCATCTCCCCCCAGGCATCCCATGCATCCACATTAGAGAGTAACTCATTCATCTCTGGGATATACCTTTCAAAAGCTATGTTGCTGATATGTACCAAAATGTATGATCACATTTCATGACAATGAATCCAATGACAAATCCTAGGAGTTTAGTTTTTCATCTGATTAATGAAAGGCCTAGACTTCAATTATTTCTGAGGGCCCTTCTCTTACTTACTTAAGTACATACTTAAATATAATATGTACTTACCTGATACATATTAAATAAAACTTTGTCATTTATTTACATTAGATATACATAATTAATATAATTACTTATGTTAGGTAATCGAGAGTTCAAACCTATGAATACACTTAGAAAATATGACAAATGGCTTCCTAAGCGCCTCTTGGTCCTACAGATCTAAAGGCACAGGCAGGACACTGTATGTCCTCCTATTCAAATTCTGTACAATAAGTGACACTGGGTTTGCTACTTAGAGAAAACAGTTGAAAAAGCTAGAAAGGAAAGAAACGGGATGGAGCACCCTAGGACTACTGAGAGTGACAAAAGGAACTCGGAGCTTCTTATTTCCTTTCTACCTTATTTCCTTCCACCACTACCTTTTTCGGTAACTAACCAGTTAACAGATTTATAAATTTCCATACCTCCTGTTTCGTAAGCATCCTAATTTGCCACAACTCATGACCTTTATTCAACAGACTCACTTTTGGAATTCAGGGGAAAAACACATTTGAGACCTTAGAAAGAAGCATCTCTGGAACACCTTTTGTGACCCCACCAAGTGCCACCTAATGTCTAAGAGAAGAATAATCTGGTGAGGAGACCTCAGTCTCAGAATTAAGGAATGGTAAGGTCAATGTGGAATTGTGAAGAAGTCCTCCCTCCTACCTACCTCACAGCAGAAACAGAATTCAACTCTCTCAAATAAAACAACATTCTGTTTATCCAACTCTATTCCCAATTCTCCATGCTACAGAAGACCGTATCAAAAGCAATGCTTCTGTTTTGATTTAAAACTTTTAAATACAGGCACCTGGGTAGCTCAGTCATTATGCATCTAACTCAGCTCAGGTCATGACCTCATAGTTTGTGAGTTCAAGCCCCGCATTGGATCCTCAGTTTCCCTCTCACTCTCTACCTTCCTCCCCTCCTCATGTGTGCTCTCTTTCTCCCTCTCCAAAATAAACATTAAAAAAAATTAAAACCTTTAAATGCACCACAATTTTCATATATCCTCTACAAAACTGCAAAATGACATAAAGGCATACCACTTACTCTTTAAATTCAAAGGCATGAGGAGAACTGAAACATAACCAACCAACCAAACAAACAGCCTAAAACAGTCAGTATGAAAAACTCAGAAAAATGGTCGCCTGGGTGGGTGAGTCCATTAAGTGTCCAACTCTTGATTTCAGCTCAGCTCATAAGCTCACGGTTGTTGAGACTGAGCCCCATGTCAGGCTCTGTGCTGACAGAGTCTGCTTGGAATTCTCTGTCTCCCTCTCTCTCTGCTCTTCCCTCACTCATCTTCTCTCTCTCAAAATAAATAAACTAAAAAAGTAAAAAATAAGACTAAGAAACATAGTAGAAGCATGAACATCATGGACATGATCCACTGTCCCATTATGAAAATGAGTAACACAGCATAGCCTCTGGGCAAATGTAGAAGGCTGGCGGATTCCATGTTTCAACTCTAATTATGTTGTTTTCACCTATGTAACAATTAGTTATGTTAGGAAAGAACTGAGAAGGGGAAAATCCCCAACTGATTTCATAACAGTATTTAAATAGCTTTTCAATTTGTAAGAATCTAGAAAAAAATTCAAATCTTTTCAAATCCCAGAACAAGATGCCTAATCTCTACTGTTGATATGACGGTCAATGGACCCATTCACAATCAAATTTTACAAGCCCCATTCTTTAGAGGTTCTCATTGTGTTACCTTTTCAAGAAAGATAATTTAAAATATCTTAAGAATAAGGATCCTCAGTATCTTAATCTTGAAACCTACAATATTTATAAACAATTTTTCAAAGAACTAAACACACTAAGTGTTCAAAGGAATTCCCAATATCAAAATTGAAAATTGACAGTGAGACTTCATTGGACGGACATTGGGATGCTCAGATGTTTTTTAAATATACAAACAATTGTAAAACATTGAAGATGGATGGTGTCAATAAAAGAACAGTTATGCCACATAATCATTAAGAAGTTGGTACAACCTGAAACTAGTATTACACTGCGTGTTAATTAACTGGAAATTAAATAGAAACTTTAAAAAATGAATTATATACTTACATTGAGAGTATAAAACTGTGTTTGTGCTACTGTATAAACTAACATTTTGGGAAAATTAAATACTACTATATTTTGTGCATAAAAAAAGGTTGATACAGGGGCGCCTGGGTGGCTTAGTCAGTTAAGCGTCTGACTTTCACTTAGGTCATGATCTCGCGGTTTGTGGGTTCGAGCCCCGCGTCGGGCTCTGTGCTGACTGCCGGCTCAGAGCCTGGAGCCTATTTCAGAGTCTGTGTCTCCCTCTCTCTGACCCTTCCCTGCTCACACTGTCTCTCTCTCTCTCTCTCTCTCTTAGAAATAAATAAAAATATTTAAAAAAAAAAAAAAAAGGTTGATACATATGAAGTGTCTGCTCCTGCAGAAAAGAGCCTACACATTTGGAGTGAGCCACCTTTCAGCTGGCTGCACTCTTTCCCAGAAACTAAGTGATTAATATAAATAAGAGAATTCCAAAGGGGGCACATCCTTGAAGTAAGTACAACATGACCAAAGCAAAGCATTAGCAATGCTCAAGCATCCAAAAGGTACTGGGCACAGACTGAGATCAAAGATCTACTCTACTAGATATATCTGGGGCTATGACTAAGAAAGATGCTTCAGGATGCAGAACAACACAGACTCAAGAAGAGAAAGAAATGAGAAAGGGACACTCTCTCCACACATCCCATCTAAGTTAAAGTATTTTACAGACTAAGACTTAACCAATTAAGACATGAGCTCTTTCAGTCTTAAAGCCCTCTCCTAACAGAGAAGAAATATTTTAATATCTTTATCATCAGTCTATTACTTTTCCAATTGTTAAAAAGATGACAGGGAGTGGGGCGCCTGGCTGGCTTAGTCGGTTAGGCGCCTGACTTTCACTTGGGTCATGATCTCGCGGTTCGTGGGTTCGAGCCCCGCGTCGGGCTCTGTGCTGGCTGCCAGCTCAGAGCCTGGAGCCTGTTTCAGTCTGTGACTCCCTCCTTCTCTGACCCTCCCCTGCTCACGCTGTCTCTCTCTCTCTCTCTCTCCTAGAGATAAATAAAAAATATTAAAAAAAAAAAAAAGATGACAGGGAGAAGACTGTCCATCAAAATGATAACAAAGATGATGATCAAATTCCCTAAGTGAGTAAATTGCCTAACTGAGGTAATAAGTGTAAGCTACACATGAAAACCCCCCACTGGGTTACTGCCACTCTGGCTATCATCATTGTCCCTGTCATCCTCATCGTCATCGTATCCTTAAAGGGCATTCTTAGTTAGTCTTCTTGCATTATCATGTGAAAATTGCAATCCTAGTCTCAAAAAAAAGAAAAGAAAAGAACAAATGGAGGCTTTTTCTTAGTGATACTTTTTCCCAAAGATTTAAAACAAAATAGAGGTGACTGGGTGGCTCAGTTGGTTAAGCATCCAACTTCGTCTCAGGTCATAATCTCATGGTTCGGGGGTTTGAGTCCCACGTCAGGCTCTGTGCTGACAGTTCAGAGCCTGAAGCCTGCTTCGGCTCATGCTCTGTCTCTGTCTCTTTCAAAATAAGCCAACATTAAAAAAATGTTTTTATGTAAATAAAACAAAATAGTCCATCTCGATCTATACACTAAAAGGTTCCAGAGTTTTAGCATTATTATCACCCGAATGAAAGCCATTTTCCTTTTTCACAATGTCTCTTCAAGCCAAACATGGCTGCCATTCCGGGCACTGGTTTTACATACAACCTCAGGGCTGTTTCACAGCGTGACCTATGAGCAGTTACTGAAGACCAGCAGAACTCAACAATCCTCCCTGCTTGCTGGTCAGCTTCCCAAGCCTGACTACACCAAAAGCAGCAGCTTAGGAAAAAGAATAGCTTAGGTTTATAGCTTTCAACTCTGCTTATCCATCAGAAAACTGTTAACGCTTGTAAGACTTAACTATATCACTTATTCTTCAGGTTTCAGGGACAACCAACCGCTCTAATAAGTACCCAGAAAGATATATAGCAGAGGTGGTTATGCACTCTGTATCTGTGACCACCCAGGGGTCTGCTCCCGCAGCAGATCATCAGGTCATGGCAGACAGGCCTAGGAAGAACCGAATGCCTTTCTAAGGCAGGTCATCCTCACACTGCTGCTCCTCTTGGCCAAGTACACGGGAGGGGTTTGTCTTTGAAAATAACCCAGAAGAGAACACTCTGTCCCCAGACCCAAGGCCCACATATCTGGGCAAAGGAACATGCTGGCCAACCTGTACCAATACAGATTACAGAGGGAGAAAAGGATTCACGCAGGCTCATTACCCAGAAACTCTCACAAACTATTGAACAGATCTCAAAAATCATACACAAACATTTCCAAAGCTGGCAAGGAGGCCCTCAGGAAATTTGGAACAGTTAAAATACCTTTTTTCTCTTGGTGGCTCCGGCAAGCTGTAAGCTCTTTGCTCTACAAGACACAGAACAATAAAATGAAAACTAAGGCAAACAAACCAACAGTCATGTGTTAGTCTGAAAAGCACACACTCAACCATATCAGATCAATATTGACACCATCGGTTAGAAAATAATGAGAAAACAAGTCATTTTACGTAGGTAGCCATTGCTCTGGATATCTTTATCACTGTCCCTAGTTGGGAGAGAACAGGCAGGAGGCCAACACAGGGCAACATTTAATGACTTTAGGAATTGAGTTAGCATCAGCAAGTGGCAGCAAACAGTGTTAGCACTCCAGTAAATGACTTCTGTGTCTGGATATTTCTCATCAGAGCTTCATCCCTTATTTGTAACACTAATTCCCCAGCATATGGAATCAATACACATCTTAGCTGCCTTTTAGTGATGCTACAGAAGAGTCTCAAAGGCCGGCCTAAAGGAGAGTTCATTATAATAGAGCTGAAATGTCTTCATAAAATCCTAGCAGCAACCAGTTCAAAGATGTGCATTGTGGTAGGAATGGGAGAATCACTTTCCCCACCGGACCTGGCGGCAAGGGAGATGGGAGACAGAAGGAGCAGGCACGTGCAAGCAGGTGAGCACCATCTTGTTTCAGGAAATGGAGCACCTATTACGGGGATGTAGCACAGACAGTGACTTCGACAGACACAGAGACTGAAAGAGGGCATGGCCCCCGGGGGAACACATCATCTACCGAGCAAGGACAACTCCTTTGCTGCTACAATCCTCAAGAATGAAGAGGCAAAACCAGTTTGCAAAGGGAAATGGGTCAGATAAATAAGGGACAAAACTAATCAACACACATCTCCTGAAATGTGTCAATATCAGTGTTAAATCTAACACTATCTTGCAGGTAGTAAAAAAAAAAAATCTGCTTTGAAAAATTTGAAGGATTTTTATTACCTCTATTAAATATTTCTCAAATTAAGTCATGAGAAGAAATCACGAGGCTTCTTATAAACATGATAAGGTACTAAGAGATTTAGCCACATGCCCAAGATAATTAATGGAACCAGACTCAGACAACTGGACAAAGTCTAAGAGGTTTCCATCTAATAGTGCACAATTTTTAGACGTACAATTGCTTCACTCCTCAAATTCTTTATAACACTTGTGTCCTTCTTGGTGAGGTTTTAATTACTGACAATATTCTTGTCTATCTAAACACACAAGGTACCAAAGGGAATTATAGGACAGGATTTTGTTCTGCATATACAAGCGTTAAATAATGTCACCACACCATTGCACACTTGTCCCCCCCCACCCCCCAAAAAAGGCATGAGAAACAGTAAGTAACCTCTTGGAAGTGACAAGGATGAGAAAACGTCACAAATAAGAATAAAAAGGGCTGAATCCTGTCTCTGTGTATCTGTCTTGTAGCTAATATCAAGGGGCTTCCTACTAGGGATTATGAAGACTTGGAATATGCTCAAAGGAAAAAGCCTTTAGCACTATTCCAAACGCATCAAGAGAGAACGTTAGGTAATGTGCATGTCAATTTACCTCTGATTAATCTAAGCAACTGAAACAATGGAACATTACATCTTTGAACTAGTTAAGCTTTCACTCTTATGCTTTGATCACATTCACACACAAAGTTAAAATGATTCCTTCTTCCATAAGAGTTCATTTATTCCTCATATCCTATTGTTTACCCATTGGAATTTTTGTACATGTGCTGTTTAGCTTCAATCTACATTGCCTCTTTGTGATTCTTACTTTCTGGAGATCAAATTCATTGAAAGGGCCCTATTTTTAAATATTCTGTCTAAAGGTATGACTTTATTAACAGAAAAGCCAAAAAAATTGACGTCAGCTTTTTATTCCTTCTAACTGAAGTGCAAAGATTAAAGGATTGTATGTAAGGCAAAGATACTCTTCCTTATTCATTAAAGAATTCATAAATCAGGGCTCTTTTCCCTTATAAACAATCAGTTTCCTCTCGATCATCTGGTCAACAACTTCCAACTTCTGAACTGACTTTAAAACTAGTCATACTATGTATATAATGTCAAGGCCACCATTTTGCCCACTGCAAAGATTTAGAATCATTTTCGAAATAGTTGCAGCATAAAGTTATTTTGCCAACTAAGACCATCAGTGAAAAGATGTCAAGTTGCCATTCAAAGGAATCCCAACTGAAGCTAAGGTTAAGGAGACATGGAGACCCCAGAAAGATTCATGGTGTATGTGTCTGTGCGTGCGCATGTGTGTATCTGTGTGTGTACACGCACACACATACACCCAGGGCAAATTCAATCTATCTTGTTCCTTTCTTTCTTAGTTCTTTTCTCCATCGTCCCATTCCATAAATTAAAACTGACATTTATTATCAGTCTTGCTTTCTCCTTTTCCAGTAAAGATCCCCAGAGAGAAGGAGGAAAAACAAAACCAAAAATACCAAAGGCACTTGTTTTGTGCTCTGTATATTCTTAAATATCTTGATCCTATATCCTATATCTTGCTCTGTATATTCATTCAACAAATAATTATGGAATATCTCCCATAAGTCAGTCATTGTTTCAGAAAGGCAGTTCCAACCATAAAGGTTATTTTTTAAGACTGTCTCACATGGTATGCAAGTGCCAACAACAATGTAATAAAGAGTAAGTAAAAATGAAGAGAAGGAAACCTGTGAAATAAATCCTATTTTAAATATTCTACAATGAGGAAACTAAGAATACTTAGGCACATCTCGCTTTCCGAAAATTGAAGACTCTTAAGGATGGGAGACAAAAAAAGCATTAATACAATGACAAACATTTTATTTTATGACTTGGCATTACATATTGACATACTTTCAGATACGTCTTTAAATAAAATTACTACATAATATATTATGTACAGAAATACCTTTGTTTCAAAATAGAGTAGAAAATGGGGGTGGCAGCTGAAAGGGGCTACAAGGGTAGCTTTGAATTGCCCATAATCATTCTATTTATAATTTGAATTCAGTTTTGAAAATGTGTCAAGCTGTATGCTTACAATTTGTACCCTTTTCTGAAGGTATACTATGTTTCAATTAAAATTTTATTGTATAGCAATTTTATTTCTGACTATTTACATTGCCGCAAAGAATGCTGAGATATCGTTACTCGGGTTTCAACGATTTTCTTTTATTTCAACTCTCTAAAGTCCCTTGCTAAATAAAAAAAGAGGGAAAATCTATCTTGCCAAAGTTTGCCTTTGAGCAAATTACTTTAGCAATTTAAACATAAGGCAAAGTAATTTTTTATAATTTACTTCAAATCTTCTAAGGCTCTCATAATATGAACCTAGAATAAATTCTAGTTTACACTATTCTAGAAGAAAACATTTCATCCAAAGAATAGAGCCACAGAGAGGTGTATATTTTTTAATTTCATCAACATCATATCTATAATTTGACTGAAATACAATGAGAAAAGGATTTTGCTAAGCTTAGAAAACTCAATTATGAAAATGGAATGGAAAATCCTTGCATGCTACTTCTGTGTATTTTATATACCTTTACTATCTGAAAACCTGTTCTGGAAGAGAATGCTCTCAAAGCCAAATGGTAAATAATGCTTACCTTCACTAGAATTGCACAATGTAAAATCGCGCACCAACCGAGTTTTTCCTAAAGAAATTTTGGGTGATGAGCAGGAATAAGAACGTGAGCGGACCCCAGAAAGCAATGATTCCTAGAAGAAAGCAAAACAAAGTTTAAAAAATAAAAATCCTAGAGAGGACTTGAAAGTATGTGTTCACCACAAATGTTAGTAAATCAGCATCTCTGTAAAAAGATTCAATGTGAATATTTCTGATGTAATGTCATCATTTGTTCTTGTTTGCCTATCACAACTTTTAAAATTATACTGCCTTTTTAACGCTTTAGTAAACTTGAGCATCTCCCTGCCAATATATACTTTAAATACAACTATGACATTCTAATTAGGTTGGATAAAAGTGAAAAATTAGGTCAAATGATTTTTTTCTCTGCATATTCAATGGGTCACTTTTTTTTCTCCTGAGTTGTCAGGTTTTTCTTTTTTTGCACTGTAGTTTCCAAGCAAAATTTCATATTAGCAGATATTTTATTTAATAATTATTAAAAGGTAGAGGAACAGCCACTTGCAGGAGTTTTTTTTTTTTTTTTTTAACTATTCAACATCTATTTAAATTTATAATGTTAGCTGTAGCCTCTCAGGAAGGATGCATCAGGTCAATATTCAAATCCTTCTAGTCTGTGTCCATCTTTCAACAGGCCTTCCATCTAGCACTTCCTAAAATGCATCTAAGTATCACTAATTTATAGATTTTCTTCTTTTAAGTGACCTACTTTTTTTGTTACTGCTTTCCCAATTACATACTATTTCTATATTTGCAACATATGTGACACTGCAAGATGGCAAGATAATTAAAAGATGGTTATCTTATGTGTTCCAGAAAATTTAAATCAATATGCAACAGAATACCGTTAAAGCCATTTATGGTACCCAGCTCTCGTCTAATAGGGACCTAGGGTCCTTAGGATTGATCCCACTCATCCATTTTTAAGCTATCATTCCAAGTTAGAGTTAAAATGAAGCAATACAAAATTTGTTACTAAAATTAAGCCATCAGCAACTGTCCTTCACAAGCACTGGTAGCTTCCATTCTCCCTAAGTGAAAACATACAGTTTCCCTAAGTTCACTGGTTTAGTTAATGAGCCTGGAGGGAAGTTGCAAACAGAAGCCTGCCTCTGTTTCAAAGGGCCTTGAGACTTGGCTTGTGAATTTATTAGGGAGGGCTCCCTGATTCTAGATATCGGAAAGGCCAGCCAGAGCTGTCCTATACCCCTAACGGTGACTGGCCACAAAGGACCTTAGCCAAATGCCACCCTCTGCAGTTAAGTCATACACAGTAATAATTTTTCCTAACAACCAAACTTTGAAAATTAGCCAGAACTCTTTGGCAAAAAATTACACAGGGTAATTACAGAGGCAAGATACATTTTATAGGGCAGTCTTCCTGAAAGTGAACCACCTGGAACTGAATCACAAGGACTGAGTTACTTTTCCCTCCAAGTAACGAGACATTTTTCGGCATCCCGTTCAAAATGCAAAAGAAGTGGCTACATGAACAACCATACCTATTTCTTACCATCCAGAAAGATCATCTGACATTCAGGTTCAAAAGATTAGGACAGCTCTACAGGCCTAGGGGCTATGGGAAAGGGTTCAGGAACATGAAGGCCTGGATTGAGTGGTAGGTGGGCAGCCTGGACAGGGCATCTAATCCCTCCAGAACCTCATTTACTTAAACACAGAAAGGTAATATTTAGGTCCTAATTAGGAGAAGATTATGTATTTTGCATGAAGGTAACACACGCTTCATATATTGCAGAGCATACTAAAAAAATAGAGCATTATCATAACTGTCAGGTGTTCACAGGAAGAGAACTTGGGGCACAGCACAGATTATTTTACAGGAGTAAACTCAACTTAAAAAAGAAACTCAGCAGACAGAAGAAATCCAAAAGGAAGAAAACACATGTGTGAACATAAAAAGGATTTGTTTGCAGGGTTAAAAGAGCTCATTCTTTAAAAACACAACAACAAACACCACAACAAAACTCCAACGTGAAAATGTCGATGAGAGAAAAGTCATCTCCTACGGAAAAACTGACAGTTTTCAGTGCCCCACATTAGTACGTGCAGCAGGAAGGCTGAAGAAACACCACCTTTGCCTTAGTAATATTATTTACCTCAACACCTGAGCCGAGAAAAATGTATGTGAGCCAAAACAAGATGGATCACTTAGGAGCGCCTGAGTGGCTCAGCCAGTGAAGCGTCCAACTTCGGCTCAGGTTGTGATCTCGCAGTTTGTGAGTTCGAGCCCCGCATCGGGCTCCATGTGGGCAGCTCCGAGCTTGGAGCTGCTTCGGATTCTGTATGTCTCTCTCTTTGCCCCTCCCCTGTTCATGCTCTGTCTCTCAAAAATAAATAAATGTGAAAACAAAGTTAAAAAAACAAGATGGATCACTTAAATCCACTTACTATTAACAGTTTTCTCCCTTTGCCTAACGAATGGTGGCAGAAATCACTATATGAAACAGTAACATTTTCCAAGTATGTGAAAGATTATATGTATTGATGGTGAATTAATGAAACACAAATCAGTCATTTGAAAGACTATACAAATGAAACAAGAGTAGGAGAGATTAAAAAGACAGACTCGGTGGCTCAGCTGGTTAAGTGTCCAACTTTGGCTCAGGTCACGATCTCATGGTTTGTGGGTTCGAGCCCCACATTGGGCTTTGTGCTGACAGCTCAGAGCCTGGAGCCTGCTTCAGATTCTGTGTCTCCCTCTCCTTTTGACCCTCCCCTGTTCACATTGTCTCTCTCTCACTCTCAGAAATAAATAAAACATTAAAAAATGTTAAAAATAAAAAAATAAAAAGACGGACTCAGACAGCTCAAGTCTCCAAAAAAAATATATATATATATATTTCTTACATGTGAATGAAATGTAATTTGTTCTTCAGATAGAGATAGAGTGCTTTAGAGAACATGGCTTCTATGCTAACAATACACCAAATTAATAGCATTAAGAATACCTTCAAGTGCAGGTTACTTGATAAAGAAAGTGACTCAGTCCTGGAGATGCTGAATTCTGGTTCAGTTGTGGTGTCAAAAGAGTCCAATTCATCCCTACTAGGAATCTCCGTTCTTGAGGAACTCTGAGACACTGGAGTGTAGCAAACGTGTGAGTGGTCAGAATGCCCCTCCCCTTCACTGTCGGCATCCAGGGCATCAAGGCTAGAACTAAAGCACAAGTGAGTAAATAAAACATCATGTGAGCCTAGAGACTGACCGACACAGTCACTGGTGTCTGATTCTCTCAATTCAAATTCTCTTTGGCCGAAGATGCCATGGATACTCATTAAAAACGTTTCTAACAAAACTTGTATTTTAATTTTTTCCTCCCCCCAAAATCTCTTCTTTGAACACAAAATTTTACGTTTCCCCAAGTGAACACTTCTACCTAACAAAAGCCATTTCAAGTAGTCTAACAAAACCCGGTGTGAGTTAGTACTATCTTACTTGTTTCGTAAATTTGAGTATTGGCGGCCTTAATTAGCCTTCACATGTTAAAACTGCAGATGAAGCTGGGCTATGTGGGAGGCCTCTGGGGGGTGGCATGTGAGGATAGGCAGCGTGGGGATGGACAGCTCAGGGACATTCAAGGACAGGCTGCAATTCTCACCTCAGAACTGACTGATGTCAAGGAAAGAGCCATTATAAGAGGCTCTTTTTTTTTTTTTTCAATGTTTTATTTATTTCTAGGAGAGAGAGAGAGAGACAGCATGAGCAGGGGAGGGTCAGAGAGAGAGGGAGACACAGACTGAAACAGGCTCCAGACACTGAGCTGGCAGTCAGCACAGAGCCCGACACGGGGCTCGAACTCACGAACCGTGAGATCATGACCTAAGCGGAAGTCGGACGCTTAACTGACTAAGCCACCCAGGCGCCCCTATAAGAGGCTCTTAATGATAGAGGGTTGGATGGGGGATGGGCATTAAGAAGGGCACTTGTTATGATGAGCACTGGTTGTAGTATGCAAGTGATTAATCACTCAATTCTACTCCTGAAACAATACTGCGCCGGATATTAACTAATTAGGATTAAAATAAAAACTTGACCCCCCCACCGAAAAAGATACTAGTCAACCTGAGTCTAGTGGGGTCCCAAATGTGTCATGTTAGATCATCATTTTTAGAGATTTTAGGTGAGAAATCCACGTCAGAAACAGGTAATAATTCTGCTGAACTACTGCTTTTCTTTCCTAATTTTACTTTAATAACCATAAAATTAAAAGAATGTGACCTTCCATATTCATGGCTCATTCCATAATATTTACATTTTAAACCATTCAGACTTTGAGGCCAGGTGCTTCTATAGGCATGTTAATGCTCGATGCATTTTCAAATATATTTTTCTTTCATTGTTGCAGTTCTGGATTAAAATTTTAATGACAACAAAATAAAACCACATTGCTTATGAAATATGAAGCAGAATATGAAACTCTGAATTAGTCCATGTTGGTTCTTTTTTCTTAAAAATCCATAGGCTATTTAATGGCCACTGAATATCAATATAATCAATTACGACATTTACACAGAAGTGAAAGCCACAACTGGCATCTCTGAGCAATTCCAAAGTGGGGTTTTCTCCTTTCAGAACTGATTAAGGGACTTCATCTTGGCAATGAGCATGGAACAAACGGGGTGGGCCTCACACTTTAATTGAATGCAAATGTTGAAACCCATAAAATTCTTTCTCATAAAAAAACTAAAGCCTGGTGTGAAGAAACACTTTCTGGCAAATACTGGTGCTCTGACTGTTACTGCAACGTAATTATAGACATATTAACATGCTATGTAGTTTCCTTAATTCAATGGTAGTCAGAGAGTGGACAGAGACCTTGTGGGATAGGGGGGTTAAAGCTCTGCTTAAGTTCCTCTATTTGTTTTCAGCTCGTGACTTCTGTATTCCTAAACATCAAGTTCGAATGGGTGACTGCCTGCACTCTACCCTAATTTAATATAAGTCTTTCCAGTTATATAAAGCATTTCTCCATCACTGTGAGTACATACTATAAGTATCACTGGTAATTATTTTATTTTGCATGCTGCACATTAAAATATTCCTTTTTCTGCTAATTTAAATTGGGCTACTATTTTTCCTCCTTAAGCTTTTAAGCTAAGATATTTGGTATCATGAGCAATAGTCTTTTTTTTATAAAATTTTTTTACTGTTTATTTATTTTTGTGAGATAAAGAGAGAGAGAGTACGAATGGAGAAGGGGCAGAGAGAAAGAGACACACAGAATTTGAAGCAGGCTCCAGGCTCTAAGCTGTCAGCACAGAGCCCGATGTGGGGCTCGAACTCATGAACTGCGAGATCATGACCTGAGCTGAAGTCAGACCCTTAACCAACTGAGCCACCCAGGAGACCCCATGAACAATATTCTTCAGGATCACCCTTTGGTTAGTGTTTTATAATGCAATTTTTCAAAATCCCAGTAGTCAAATATGAAATTTATTGTAGGTTGTGACCAAAATTTTCTTTTACAACAGAATGGAAAATATCAGAATACATTCCACATGTTCTTTCATAAAACATTTATTTAATGTTTTTGTGTACACATGTGGCATGGGGTCATGGTATGCAAAGTATTTCTTACTGTAGATGGTGGTAAAACAAAAAAAAATGCAAGTTTTAGCATGAAACTCTTCATACACCTCATTTTTGGGTTGTTGTTGGGCAGTTTAAAATAAATGTTGCATTGTTTATTTCCTCCCTGCAGCTTCTCAGAACAGTTAAGTCTGAGTAACATAATGGTTATATATTGTGCCTATTTAACTTTCAGCAAAATGTCTTAAACCTTGGAAAATTTAGGATTTAGTTCCCTGTATTAACCTCAGTTTTTATTATCTGCCCTCAGATTTCTCCTTCATGAGAATTTCCCAGTCTCTCGGCTTATTATTGACTTTTTAATGAAGGAGGTGCATTTCACTTTGAGCTCATTATCAAACCTGTTACACACTCCCAGCCCGGCACCCACTGAAGGAAGAGTCCCACGGCCATCCCAGGCCCAAAACAGGGCTTTCTGGGGGTTCCAAGTCCTTTGTCCTCATTCCCACATTTTCTAGAAGAAAAGGAATGTCTCTACTAGATAATGCCAAATTATTTTCCAAAATTATTATGCAATTTTCACTCCTATCAACTGTATTTGGGATTTCCACTGTATACATTTTCAACAAAATGTGGTATTATTACACTTCAAAATTGTGCCTATCTAGTAGTATAGAAGGCTGTCTCATTATGCTTTTCCTCTATTATTTTTCGTCTGTTTTCATCAGTGTCTGACTTTTAAGTCAAGGAAAGTAGGGATGTAAAGGGGGGTAATATTTTGATGTAGAGATCAAAGGGGAAGTAACAATAAAATATAACTTCGCAAGTTGAGCTATAAGGTCCTTTGATTTTCTACATTTTTCCTCTAGAATATAACATCTTAACTTTTCCCCCCCTTACCTTCTTTTCTTTAGGTGACTTTGTTCCTTTTCAAATCCATGAAGACCAAAAGAAAGATTATAATTGGAAGCATATGAACCAGATGGTGATATGAAGGACTGCTGAGCTTCAGTACTTGAGGTCACTTCCTTCTTCTCACTTAGCAGGTATTTTCCATGGCTGCTTTCGGCAGCAAGGATATGCTTGCTGCTCTGAGGTCCCAGAGTCGAACCCATCGACTCAGGGCAGGTGTTTGTAGTGATTCCTTCTATATTAATGTAGTTAACATCCAAATCGCCTACCTGGAAATTTAAAGAAAAATATTTGCTGAAAAAAAGCAGGAAAGATTGGCTGAACAGAGAATAAAGTTTCCCCAATTTATTAACCTTCCACCTTATTTACCTTGTTTTGTTTGTTCTCATTTTGTTTTTGTAAGAAGAAATTCTTTCATGCTGTTTTTGTTCACTTGGCTGCTATCCCATAATTCACAAAAGGAAGAAGATCACCTGACTGTTTTATCAGGTTGTTCTTTACTACAAAACCAAAAATGGACTATACTTTTAACATCTTATCAACCACCGACTCAAAAAAAGGGATATATTTTAAATACTTGGGCAAAAATTAAGGAGTGGGCAGTGACATCATGGTTATATATTGTGCCTATTTTATTTTCTCCCAATTGTCTTAAACCTTAGAAAATTTAGTATTTAAGTCACTGGAATCTGGATAACCAAGGTAGTGGTGTTCACATATATCTCAGTCCCCCAAGAAAAAGAACACAAATTACAAACTAAAATAAGAATACAACCATATAAGTTGTGCAGACTTAACTAAAAGATATAAAATGCTCCAAACTTCAAATTATCTGTAAATAATAATGTTAACACCAAATTTGAGCAAACAGCCTATTAGACTCCTGCTATAAGCCTGTGCAGAGAATGAGAAGAGTCTGGAAAATTCTGCATGGCAGAGTAAACAGGGAGCTTGTGGAGGGCCTAAGACTGACCTAAAATCATCACTGGAGGGGCACCTGGGTGGCTCAGTTGGGCGTGTGACTTCAGCTCATGATCTCACAGTTTGTGAGTTCGAGCCCCATGTTGGGCTCTATCCTGACAACTCAGAGCTCAGAGCCTGGAGCTTATTTTGGATTCTGTATCTTCTGCTCTCTGCCCCCACCTCCTCTTTCTCTCTCTCTTTCTCTCCCTCTCTCTCTAAAATAAATATGCATTAAAAAAATTTTTTTTAATCATCACTGCAAAAAGAAAGGGCACCCTACACATAAGAAAAAAGAATCTTGGTTGATCAAAGCATTTGTTCTAAGGAAGGAGCTTAAAAGCATCAGTGATCTGAGGCAGCAGTAATCAAAGGCATCACTCCCAGGAAACAAGACAGCAACAAAAAAGAGGGCAACACTGTTTGGTGACGGTTAGTGCAGGGGGAAAGAAGTAAAAAGGGAAATGTGGAGTCCTAAATTGTCATAATCATAATAATTTACTAAGGCAAAAACAATAATCAAGGAAGGCTCAAACCAGTAGGTCAGAGTTTGTTGAGTAACAGGAGATGCACAGACTCAAACTCTCCCTTCAAGACATTTGGCAGTCTAAGGAGACCATAATTTTACTGAAAACAAACATGGCAAATCAAAGATAACATTACCAGTGATGGGATATATTATTGTCATGTGCCTCCTGATACAATGCACTGAAAACAACACATCATCCTTTCCGTAATCCTGACAACCAAACACAGCCCGAACTCAATCATGAGGAATTATCAGAAAAACCAAAACTGAAGGACATTCTTGAGACGCCTGGGTGGCTTCGATGGTGAAGCGTCCAACTTGGCTCAGGTCATGATCTCAGAGTTCATGGGTTCGAGCCCTGCATCGGGCTCGGTGCTGACAGCTAGCTCAGAGCCTGGAGCCTGTTTCAGATTCTATGTCTCCCTCTCTCTCTCTGCCCCTCCCCCACTCATGCTCTCAGTCTCTCAAAAATAAATAAATGTTTTAAAAAAAGAAGAAGATCTCAGATTTCCAACTGTCATTTCCTATTTTGGCCCCAAGGGAAGAGCTCTCACACTCCTCCCTTGGACAGTGCCTCACGATGGCACCCTCAAGTGTGTCATGGTGGGTTAATGTGTGCTGTGAATGGAAAGGAGGACTGAAGTTAAATGCTTGTATGAGGAGGCTCCACTCTGGCATCACCAGGGCTACCCTTAGGCTGAAATCTTGAGAGGTGCCCAACAATGCTGAATATTTTTGGAAAGAGATCAAGATCCCTCTTGTAACATCAGTCCATCTTACCTGATCTATCACCATACAGTTAGCATAAACTTCATCACCACCATTCAGCACATCAGAGAGCCGGCGTCCAGCAGGGAATGCTGGGGGGTGCTTGGATTTTTTGAAGACATCAAAAGAGTGATCTAGCGGGAAAATGAAAATGGGACAGAAAAGGGTAGATGGAACTTATTTTACAGTCAAACTCCACCTTCTTAATCAAACCGTAAAAGAAGAACAAAAACCAAAAAAATGCAGATGGTATTTTTTAAAGACACATTCATGTGTTAAGATCTACATGTATGTATTTTCTGTTCTACATCCAAACCTTCTCAGTTATTTAAAAGCTACAGAATAGCACTAGATATATATGGAGAAAACAGGCAGCAACCTCTTTGACCTTGGCGGCAGCAACTTCTTACTAGATAGGTCTCCAGGAGTCATGGGAAATAAAAGCAGAAAGAACTACTGGGGCGTCATCAAGATAAAAAGCTTCTGCAAGGCAAAGGAAACAATCAACAAAACTAAAAGGCAACTCACAGCATGGGAGAAGATATTTGCAAATGACACATCGGGTAAAGGGTTAGTATCCAAAATCTATAAAGAACTTAACAAACTCAACACCCCAAACCCAAATAATCCAGTGAAGAGATGGGCAGCAGGCATGAATAGATAAATATGTGCCCATTTCAAGCAGTTTTTCTAGTCATAAGAGATTTCTATAAAATTATTAGATTTTTGCTTTCAATTTCTCACAGATTAAACTAACATTCTTCTCACTTCCTCAATCACTTGGAAGCATTAGTGCCTGAGCTACAACCGTCAGGTTCCACTGCGGTGTCCAGGCTCCACGCTCTTTACTAATGGGCCTAAGATAGTACAGAGCCCAGTAGTTCCGTACTGCCTCCCGTCTGTGCATACTCTTACAGAGAATGGTGCTTCTACTTTCATTACAGTAATGTTTTCGCTTGCTTCCATGTTCTCAGCTTTGTTACAAATAGATGAGGGTGAATCCCAAAGAGTTGAGGGGCAACTGTATTTGTAAGAAATGTAAGGTTGAAGGCACTAAAACACAGTGGGGCCAGAATGCTTCGTTTCCTGTGACTGTGGCTAAATTATTTGATGTCCCGATACCTTAACAGAGCTTCTTCTTGTACGAAAGCCGACTTCCATCATGCCTTCTCTGTCAGAGGGTATGAGGGTTATTATAGGAGTCCAAACAAGTAAGGCATGAAACACATGCCTAGCATTTAGCAAAGGTCAATAAATATTGTCACTGTGATTATATTTTGTTATTGATAGCTATTTTAAGCATGTTCAATGTGAGATTATTGATATTAACCACAAGATATCATACTAACAGTACTATTAATACGATTTTAGTGTTGTATTTATAATAGACTACGCATGTCTAAAATTGAATCTAACTGTGGATTTAAAGTTTTATTTGTAGTAAATGTCCTCTTCCCTGACATTCCAGCAAGAGGGCACAAAATGAAGTGTTGCCATTTCATCAGCAATGGCAATGATCGCCCTCCCTGTCCTCTCTGTGTCATAGATATAACCCAGGAAAGCCCATGAGAGTGTGTGAGAAAATGAAAAAAAAAAAAAATCATTACCTGTTAGGCTGATGTACTAGGATAAAAAAAACAAAAACAAACCCTGTTCTTTTTTAGAAACTGCTGGATGACATTACGCAAGTTACAAAAATATATCCAATGTATGAGCCAAAGGCATCAGCTTTATATTCTGTGTCTTAACCTACCTGTTCACCATAGAAGACCAAAATGAAATTTCATCAAGCTGCTCGAATAAATAACAGTGTAAAAGGGAAACATTTTCTTATACACACAATGTCTTCTTTTATCAACTTACTTCAATAGCTAGCACTGTAACACACACCCACAAAGACTTCACAAGTGTAACTCTCAGGATCAATTACCATACATTTTCATTGTCATTACACAAAATAAAAGCGAGTTTCAAAGATTATAAATTAAGAACCTGACTAAACGCTTTCAGAGTGTTCTGAAGAAAAGACCTGCTTATACGTCATTTTACAGAATGCTTGAAATACAATCATAAATAACTCAACAGGGCCCTGAGGTGTTAATTAATTCAGTTTATTTTTTTAATAGTTTATTGTCAAGTTGGTTTCCATATAACACCCACTCATCATCATATAACTTGTGCTCATCCCCACAAGTGCCCTCCTCCATGCCTATCACCCCACTTCCCCTCTCCCCCACCCCCATCAGCCCTCAGTTTGTTCTCAGCATTCAAGAGTCTCTCATGGTTCAGTTTAACTGCTCGATAATGTTTTAAGTTCGCACACTCTTAACACACTGGCATTTCTGCCACCACATTTGGGTGGCTGGTTGTGCACTTTTTTAACCACCTCTATCACCGACAAAGTAAGATTTCATGGATAACTAGACTAAGAACAAGATATTCAACAAAACAATTGCAAATTATTGATAGATTCTATTTTTAAAAATGTGGACCCAAAAGCAACAGCACCACAAACTGGAGCCAACGAATGTACTGACCAGGCACCCAACAGCCATGTTACGAACTACCAAGAGAATGAGCTTTTTGGTCAGAACTCTGACCCTCACCTCAAAAATGAGCAGGACTAAGAACTACTTCTGTTCTCCTTGCAGCCACGTTTTTTCCCCCCACAAACAAATCTACCTGGCCCTACGTAGCAGGTCAGAATGTGTAAGAGCATACCCAAGCAGTAAAATAAACTCAAAGATGGCCGAATTACTTTGGTTACTTTGACCAAGTTGGGGTTTAATTTGTTTTCTGCATAATTTGACCAGTGTTTTAGAAAACAATGTCATTTGTTAACAAAGACAGGTGCATGAGCTCTTAATTCCAATTCTGAAATCTAGAAAGCTCTTAAAATAAAAACTTTTCTTAATTTTTATTTACTTTATCTGGTGTGAACATTCATATATTCTGCTGCAGAAATATTTCCATGCCGGAGAATGGCAGTGCCAGTCATATCATATATATAAGCATTACTCCCAAAAAAGTCTGAAAATTCTAAATTCTAAAACAAATCTAGTCCCAATACTTTCACATAAAACACAGGACCTCTGTAAAATTACAGCAGTTATTATATGAGTATTTTCCGAGATTGTCTCATTCTTCTACCAAGTTCACAATTTTGGCATAGCTACTTACTACCTGTATTATTATATTCTCTAGTACTTGTTTTTAGATTGACTCCCCTTTTTACTTTAAATACAATGAAGTTTGAAAGAAATACTTTATCCTGACTATAAACAGAAAAATACTATTCCCCATAAATAGTAGAAGGGAATTATACACACTAAAACCACGCAAGCACCTTCTGACTGAACACAGGGGACATCAAAGCTGAGGGTCTATAAGGGCCGCTCTCTCAGTGTCACGAAAGGAGATTCATGAAGGGAAGGACGGAAGGGGTGGCTGAGAAGCAGTGTGCAAAAAGAACCTTCTCCTTGAATCAGCAGAGCAATCAAAAGAAAAATGCAAAGGAAATACCTGCCTTATTATGTGATTCAATGTCATCTCGCATTAGGCTAGGATACCATCTCCAAGACCAACAGTGCCCAGAAGAATTTGCCCTACACTTAGGAAAAGCTGCCTAGACTGGGTCATCGTCCTGTCATTCAGGTAATGACTTCACTGAGACAATCAGTCTTGGTGGGGGTTGGGGGAGAGATTACTGCACAAAATCAGAAGACAGTAGAGACAACGGAAAAAAATCTGTCTCCTCCACAGATCTCTCATCCATGATCTGCCATGGAGATGTTCTGGGTCACTCAACACAACCATTTATAAGATTGTCTGTTAAGACTTTTTCAGTAAAACTCTAGAGCATCCGTAGTCCCCACCTGCCAAAGGATGCCACAGGATAATTAGATCTAGAAATGAACACAGAGGAACAAACCAGAAGATGACAGACTTACAAGGCCCCCACTCCTTTATTAACTTCAACACTAGTTACCGCAGCTAACGGACTTCTCACCAGAATAAGATTAGAGAAAGAAAATAAGCCTTCAAAAATACTTTCAAATAATCACCAGATATATATATAGTAAGGTGGCTAATTTCTTTTCTGCCTCAGTCATTTAAAGGAAAAAAAAGGAAATTAAAAGAAAAAAGTTACAATGGTTCTTTTTAACTTACCTTTTCAAAACCTAAGATGTATTTCATCCCTTTCACTTTAGTAGCAAATAAAGTGAAAACTTGTTGCCCCCAAAAAGAAAATCCTTCAGATCCCTTCTCAATGAGCAGACAGAAATAATTTGCAATAAGAAAATCAGCTTTGTCTTAAATTATGTTTTTTTTTTTTTTACAAATAGTTTATTGTCAAATTAGTTTCCACATAACACCCAGTGCTCATCCCCACAAGTGCCCTCCTCCATGCCCACCCCTCCTCCCCCCACATCCACCAGTCCTCAGTTTTTGTCAGCATTCAAGAGTCTCTCATGGTTTGCCTCTCTCCCTTTCCGCCACCATTTCTGCCCTTCTTCTCCCCCTTGGTCCTCTGTTAAGCTCCTCCTAATCCTCCTATACGTGCACACATATGATATTTGTCTTTCTCTGCCTGACTTATCTCGCTCAGCATAACACCCTCAAGGTCCATCCATGTTGCTACACATGGCCAGATTTCATTGTTTCTCATTGCCATGTAGTATTCCATGGTATAGATAAACCACATCTTCTTGATCCATTCATCCGTGGATGGACACTTAGGCTCTTTCCATGTTTTCGCTATTGTGGAGAGTGCTGCTATGAACATTGGGGTACATGTGCTCCTATGCCTCAGCATTTCTGTATCCCTTGGGGAAATTCCTAGCAGTGCTATTGCTGGGTCATAGGGGAGTTCTATTGTTAGTTTCCTGAGGAACCTCCACACTGTTTTCCAGAGGGGCTGTACCAGTTTACATTCCCACCAACAGTGTAGGAGGGTGCCCATTTCTCCACATCCTCGCCAGCATCTAGAGTTCTCCAATTTGCTCATTTTAGCCACTCTGACTGGCGTGAGGTGGTATCTCAGTGTCATTTTTATTTGTATTTCCCTGATGAGGAGGGATGCTGAGCATCGTTTCATGTGTCTGTTGGCCATCTGGATGTCCTCTTTGGAGAAGTGTCTGTTCATGTCTTCTGCCCATTTCTTCACTGGATTATTTTTTTCAGATGTGGAGTTTGGTGAGTTCCTAATAGATTCTGGATATTAACCCTTTATCTGATATGTCATTTGCAACTATCTTTTCCCATTCCGTTGGTTGCCTATTAGTTTTGTGGGTTGTTTCCTTTGCTGTGCAGAAGCTTTTAACCTTGATGAGGTCCCAATCGTTTATTTTTGCTCTTGATTCCCTTGATTTTGGGGGATGTGTCAAATAAGAAGTTGTTGCGGTGGAGGTCAAGGAGGTTGTTTCCTGCTTTCTCCTCTAGGGTGTTGACTGTGACCTGTCTCACGTTCAGGTCCTTTATCCATTTTGAGTTTATTTTTGTGCATGATGTGAGAAAATGATCTAGTTTCATTCTTCTGGATGTTGCTGCCCAGTTCTCCCAACACCATCTGTTTAAAAGGCTGTCTTTTTTCCATTGGATATTCTTTCCTGCTTTGTCAAAGATCAGTTGGCTGTATAATTTTGGGTCCACTTCTGAGTTCTCAATTCTGTTCCATTGGTCTATGTGTCTGTTTTCGTGCCATAAATTATGTTCTTTTTAAAACAGTTTTTCTTAGCAAAAAGTTAACTTTACAATTCTGTTGATAACCTTTATTTTTACTATGCAGTAGACCTAATATTTCAAAGACCATACTCTGGGCAAGTTACTTAACCTCTCTGCACCTCCATTTCCTGATCTGTAAAATAGGGATGATAACATATCTGCTAGGATTATCATCAGAATGAAGTGATTTAATATTTTAACTGATTGGACACAATCTGACACAAAGTAGGCCCTCCAGAAATGCTTGCTATTATCATAGAAGTAAATGAGGTTGTATAGTTTTGATACTTTACTATAGCCTTGCTTCTTTATTAAGAGGATTTTTACCTTGGTCATAAGTCTACATGTTTAAAACCAACCCTAGGAAACTGCAATTTTCAAAACATTGTTTCCTACATGAAGAGCTTTTAAAACGAACCGTGTAACGCCCATTATTTCAGATTTAGCTCATGTTAAGAAATTTTGTGAAGTTCAGCCTCTAAATGGTAACTAAACAACAAAGTCAAACTGTCCGTAAGATTTACCTCCAGCAACTCAAGCATGAGATCTCATCAAAGAGGGGAGATTATAAAAGAACAAAGAATAAAGTCAGACAATCAGAGACAGTGTTTCCGAAGAACAAAGGGAGGATTTCAGGAACTCTGATGTTCCAACAGGATCAAGTGGCCTGGGGCCAGGTTCTCAGTGCAGAGTGCCTAGAGAATAACCAGCAACTCCAAGGGGATTCCCAGCTCTCCTGTCTCCCATTCTATTCCCGGCTCTGTAACGTGGAACTCTGCAGGGACTCCCCTGAAACAGAAATGTGCCTCCACACTTCTTTGTTATACTAGATGCTCTGGTTAGGGAACGCTCCAGATAAATGAGAGTAAATGTATTTCACCCACAGAGAGGAGAACTAGGGGAGGGGGAATCGCAACTGCAAATACCTCCCCCATTTTTTTTTTTGATATTTACAACTACCTCCAAGTGGGCAGGAAATAGTTACTAGCATGCATCAGCCTAGGGCCTCTGCAGCCTGAGTTCTAATGAAATCCAACTCTCCCTGGCTAAGCTAAGGGCCTTGCAGCTTAAGGGGTGTGTGGCCCATTTGCCTGGTGATGTAAGGGACCCCACGCCCGGACACAAACCAAGCAGGCTAAGGCAGCCTTTTGCAAACGTGCCGCTGCCCTGGTTTGGCCCCTTCTGGGTGCCTGGCTCTTCCCTGCCAAAGTCAGCAGGGGGCCTCTCAGTCCAGGGATCTCTTTACAACCGCTGGGCAGGCTGGTGTGTTTCTTTCACTCATTCATTCATTCAACTGTGCCGCAAGCCCAGCAGTCTATGAATACAGAAGAAGGACTTATTGAGAATGACTAACCACCACAAGGCGGGTAAAGCGTGTTTTAGAGTTCAGTTCCCAGCACCCCGACCCCACTGAAACTGTGCCCCTCAGAACTTAGTGGTCAGTTCTCCCTGCTCACCTTATGTGACCAAGGGCAGCATTTGACAAAGCTTATCACTCCCTTTTCCCCTGTGCCTCTAGGACACCTCTCCCTCTCTCTCCCTCTGTCTCTCTCTCACCCTTCCTTCGCAGTCTCCCTCATCTTCTAAATTTCAGCAGGTTGCAGGGTCCCAGAATCAATCCTCACATTTCCCTCTGCCTTTCTCCACCCTCTCCTGCATCCGCTGAATCATCCAACATGGTGTCATACACCACTGTACGATAATGACTCCTAGTTTCATATCCAACCCCAACCTCTCCCCGGAATCACAACCATGTCCTTAACATCTCCACAGGTTGTCCAGCATCCGTGAGTGCAAAACAGAACTCCTGGCTTTCTCCCTTCACAGTGAATGGCAACTCTGCCTTTCCCTGGAGTCGCCTTGACTGTTCTCTTTCACAATCAGATGGATCCACAATCTGCTTTTTTCCCCTTCCACCTCAACCCACTGCCACGCCAGGGCAAGCCGCCACCATCTCCTGCTCAGCCAACTGTGAGATCACTGTCCCTCGAAGATTTTTCTGCCCTTGAAACCCTGTCTTCTACAACAAACACAAGGCAATCTTTTTACAAAGAGAATCAAATCATGTCTTGCCTCTGCAAAATTCTCCAATGGCTTCCCATCTCATTTTGAGTACGAGTCAAACGTTACCACAACCTGCCGTGCCTTGCTAAGATGGTTCTGGGATGCAACTTTAACCTGGGCTGTGCGTGTCTGAGGAGGGGGTTTCCCCACACATCCAAGCAACTCTCAGACACCAAGGAGTTCTGTGATCAAACTCAGTTCTGACACTTTCCACCCAGAGGTAATGTCAGAATCCACACACTCAGTTAAACGCTCAGTCCTAGGAGACTGCTCTGCGCCCCCAAGTTCGGATGCCAGTTACAAGTGCAGGTTGTTGCCTATACTTCTGCTCAACTAGCTATAAATCAGAGGCTGCCATGACCCCCTCTCCTTAGGTGTAATTAATTTGCTTGAGAGGTTCAAAGACCTGAGAGTAACATTTTACTAATTAAAGACCGGTCTATTAGAAGAGACTATGACTCAGGAACAGCTACATGGAAGACACACATAGGACAAAGTATGGGGACCTTCCATGTTCTCACAGTGCAATGCAATCTTGATACCTCTTCCTGTTTTCCATCCAGACGTTCTCTGAGTCTCCTGTCCTCTTTGTTTCATTACATGGATATGACTGATTAAATCTTCAGCCATTGGTAGGATGTGTGGGTGGCTCAGTCAGTTAAATTTCTGACTTTGGCTCAGGGCATGATCTCACAGTTTATGAGTTTGAGTCCCGAGTCAGGCTTTGTGCTGACAGCTCGGACACTGGAGCCTGCTTTGGACTCTGTGTCTCCCTGTTTCTCTCTCTGCCCCTCCAATGCTCTCCCTCCCTTCCTCCCCCTCCCCCTCTCAAAAATAAACAAACATTAAAAAAAAAATCTTTGGCCATTGGTGACTGAACTCAATCTTCAACCCATCAGGGGTGTGGGGGGAGGGTGCTAAAAGTTCCAACCTCCTAATCACACGGCCCATTCTCCTGGCAACCAGTCGCTAAATCTTAGGTCCAAAAGTCAGGTCTTTATCATATTTACCACTTCGGACATTCTAAGACTTTTAGGAACTCTTTGCCACAAACAGGAGAAAGCCCAAATACGTATTTCCTACTGTAAATCACAACACCACACTTGTACAACCTGTCCCTCCTGCACACTCACCCAACCTCTCCAAAGCCTGCCAATTACTCTACTCCAGCTGCCTGGCTTTGCTAGTCTATGCCTCAGGCTATTTGCACTTGCTATACTTTACCGGTATTGGTCTTCCCCTAAATAACCAGATGCTTTGCTTCCTCACTTTCATCAGATCTCCACTCAAATGTTATCTTATCAAATAGGCTTTCCCAGGCCATTAGGTATATACAATAGCGGTTCCCTCCCCTACCTGCTTTCTTTTCCCTTGTACCATTAATCGTCACCTAACCCGTTATGTATTTATTGTATATTGTGCTTCCTTCTACTAAAATGCAAACTCTATCAGAACAGTCATATTGAATACTTTGTCTATTATATCCCCAGGGCCTAGAACCATGTCCGGTACATAAGAGATACCTAGTAAATATTATCTGAAGGAGGAAATACTTTTCATTAAGAACAAATACCCTGTACCAGGTACCACTAAGAGACTATTCCCTTTTCAGCTGACAAATCTCCTCAAATTCTGGAAGTTTTCCTGTGAGTTGCTCAGCTGTTCTTGCTCTACACCTGGCTGTGGGGGGAATATTGCTTTTGTATTTTTTCCATTCATTCATTCATTCATTCATTTGTTCATTCATTCATTCATTCATTCATTCCCTTTTCCAACATTTACTGAGTGTCTCCTGACTACCAGCCACCATGCTACTTGCTGGGCCCTGCCCAGGTCCCTCAGCCTCCATCTCAAGCTCTCAAAAATATCTCCAAGTACAGTCACGATAGACCACTTCCCCAGGAGGTCCCCCGACCAGTCTCTAAACACCCACCAGGCTGTTCTCCTTCTCTGAGCTCTTCCTGCCTGTTCCCTCTGTGTTTTGTCCTATCTGATCTACTGCACTCCAGAGACAGAAGTTGTATTTCGTTCTCCTGGTGGGACAAGTAACTTCCTGGTTGGGGTCGGAGCTAAAAACAGATTCTCCATTGTGCAGAACACTGCAGGTGCTGGCCACTTCCTGTGCAACACCATCCGACACGCCCGCGGGCAGCAGCAGCCCAAGAATTCCTCTTTCATCTCTTCATTTTAAAAACCAAGTGAACTTTCTTTTATTAAAGGAATAGTGGATGACAGGCAGATTTGCAAGGTCAAAGTAATAGGAAGATGGGGGGGGGCATTAAAATGGAGAGAAGAAAAACTGCAGGTACTCCAGAAGCCAGCATCTATTAAACACCTGTTCCATATCAGGTAGTTATGGCAGGTAACACTGCTATTAGAGCTAACCCTGACACCATGCTTTCTCTGAGCAAGACACAGTATCGTTTCCACATGTCAGCTCATCTGATCCTCAGAACAATCTTTTGAAGCAGAACTATTTCCTTTTTGCATTTTACAGAGTAAGAAACCATGGTGCCACTTAAGCAACTCCCCCACACTAGTCAACGGCAGCTCTACGTGGACTCTCTGCTGGCTGGTTCAAAGTGCTTTATTTAATAACTGGGCTTACTGAGTATCCCGTTTGAACTAAATACATTGGTATTTGAGCAATGTCTGGTATTTTCCCATTAGGAACTTTCATTAATGTGTTACAGTATGACCCATGCCTACGTGTGTTTGCTCACTTCCTGAGCCCATGCTTTCTGCCTCTGCAGGTTTGCTGCCAGAATAGGACAGTCTGAGTCTCACTGAAAAACAACATTCATAGAACAGTAAGTAGACGATTTCATTTTGCTTAGCCGCACAACATACAGGGTAACTGAGGGCAAGACTGGGAAGATACACCAACATGTGTGCTATCTTCTAAGCAATGGCTTTTTATTTCAACTCTTTCTGTACTTTCTAACAAGAACCATTTTTACACGTAACAGAAAAGAAGAAATAGGTTGTGTCTTAAAAATGTGCCTCTGTGCGGGGCACCTGGGTGGCTTAGTCGGTTAAGCGTCCGACTTTCGCTTAGGTCATGATCTCGCGGTTCGTGGGTTCGAGCCCCGCGTCGGGCTCTGTGCTGACTGCCAGCTCGGAGCCTGGAGCCTGTTTCAGAGTCTGTGTCTCCCTCTCTCTCTGACCCTCCCCTGCTCACGCTGTCTCTCGCTCTCTCCTAGAAATAAATAAAAACATTAAATAAAAATGTGCCTCTATGAAAGAACGGCTGTGGAATCTCAGGCAAAATACCAGGTAATCAGTAAATCAGGCGAATTAGAGAATGCCCATGTAAATGCGTTAGCTGGAAATGTGTTATGCAAGAGTCCATAGAACCGTTCTAGCCCATCTGCCAGCCCAACTCGCCCTAACCACCTGAGGTGTTACCGTGTTCATTCTGTAGACAAGAAAGTTGAGCCCCAAAGAGAGTGATTAACCCACCAAAGTTATGAAGTGAGAGACCCGGAAGGCAAATGGTGCCGCCCGAGACTGTCTTTCTCGCTGCAGCACACTCGCCCCAGATTCCCAATTCAAAGAGGACCTGTGCCAAATTCTGAAACTTACAGGGAGCCCTCCCCGCCAATGGCCCTCATGTGCTCCACAAGAATGAAAAAAAACTCACCCTTGTAAGTGAAAAGGAACCTTTTCAGGGATAAACTGTCATTTATCTCCCTGCTTGTTCTTTCTTCCACTAAGTCTCTCATCGGATTTTCCTGATATTAGTCTTGGCCTGGAAAAATCTCTTGGCCTCATTCTTCTGAGTTGGACTTGAGGTTACAGAAAGGATCCATCCAAATTCTAAAATTATCCCCAGCCCAGGAATTTCCTGTGGGTCATATGTAAAATGCAGTTACTCTCAAGATGTAAGTGTATACCAAGACATGCCTGGGAGAGTCCAGGGAGCCTCTGTCTACCAAAGTAGAGTGGTTCTAACACTGATCCAAATGCCTAATTCACCCTCAGAGCTTCCTCCACCTCCTGGGATCCTGTGAAAGAAAGTGGGCCCTGGGATGCGATCAAAGCTGCTCCACCAATCCTGTTAACAGAAAGACCTGAGGACAAAAGCAAAGAGCTTCCAGAGGCGCTGGGGTGAAAGCGGTTTTTCCAGCCCTCTCCTTCGGAACAATTTAAAAGCCCTTCTAGGGGCGCCTGGGTGGCTTAGTCGGTTGAGTGTCCGACTTTCGCTTAGGTCATGATCTCGCGGTTCGTGGGTTCGAGCCCCGCGTCGGGCTCTGTGCTGACTGCCAGCTCAGAGCCTGGAGTCAATTTCAGAGTCTGTGTCTCCCTCTCTCTCTGACCCTTCCCTTCTCATGCTGTCTCTCTCTCCTAGAAATAAATAAAAAATATTTAAAAAAATAAAATAAAAAAATAAAAGCCCTTCTAAATAACAAGTTACAACTTGGTACTTTAAAACCTAAAAGAAGCCCTATTCTGCTGTTCTGAAAGACCTAATTATCAAAATTATCCACGAAGAAAACAGGTCTTTTCCCTCGTCATATACCAGAGGCACAGGAGGAGATGGGGAGAAAAGAGAAGAGAGCAAGAAAATAAGAAGATACTGTCCTTGGAGAACAATAACCATTTTCTCCCGAGTCTTTCCAAGCTCTCATTCCTAATTATAGTAGCACAAAGTAGCCTTCAAGAGTACATATGTCTGTGTGTGCAAAAACACTCTTAACTGTGTAACTTTTTTCCACCCTTGCTTCTCCCACGCTATCCAGGACATGTTCAGTCATGTGTTGTGTGTAGACTCAGTGTGATTAGACTTAATCAGCAATTCCTCTCCTTTTTAAAAAACTTTTTTTTTTTTTAAGTAATCTCTATGCTCAACATGGGGCTCGAACTCGTGACCCTGAGATCAAGAGTTTCATGCTCCTCTGACTGAGCCAGTCAGGTAGCTCAGCAATTCCTTTCCTTCTTGATGCAGCTGAGGCTGAAATCAAGTTAGTCTACAGGGAGGAACAGTAAGTAAACTGAAGGGGGAGAAAGGAGCAGATCATACAAGTACCAGGTTTGAAGTGAAAGACTTCAAATAAACTGGGGCGGGACTTTGACAAGACCTTTCGTGATAACTATAGATAAAAAATACAAACTAACTGAGAAGAAGATGCTCCTGTATGTCATCGTCACAAGAAATCCTATGAATAATTCATATCCTGGATAATCTTATAGACAAACAGTGGCACATAAAAATGATTGTGTCCACTTCAAAAGTCACACGGAGCTCCAATTCTCCCGCACCCATCCTTAGGGTTATGTGTTTTTGCCCCACTTAGTATCCCAAAAAGCAACTGAGTTCCCCTATCAAAAAGGAACTATGTTAGTGAAATGGAGAATTCTCCACTAAAATGTAAATTCTTGCACTTTTCTTAGGGATTATTGACATTCGTTTCAGGTGAGCAACAATGATTTGATATTTGTATATATTGCAAAATGCTCACAATAAGTCTGGTTAACATCCATCATCATACATACATTTTTCTTTGTGATGAGAACATTTAAGATCTACTTTCTTACCAACTTCCAAATAACTCTTATTTTTGTGGCCTCAACAAAAACATGTCAAACGAACGAACGAATGAATGAATGATGAAAGCCAAGCAGTGCCTGGCATTCCTCCTAACTGTTCTGGGTTTCTCCCAGTTGGGAAACTACTTGATTTCTGAATCCTGTGCCATTATCCTGAGCAACTCTGGGGACCACTAGGTAGGCTGGCATGAATGATAGCTGGATATGACACTTGTTACAATTCATAACTGGGGCTTTTCATTGTCAGGGACAAGAGAGATCAAAGACATGAGACAGGTGGCTTTCTTGCCTGTGGGTAACTCAGGGTGGGTGGGCTTTTGTGCTTCTATAGGGGGTTCTGAAGGAGACCACCTTGCAGGCTGCCTCATACCATCACAAGGAAAACCACTGCAAGAACACTTAACGGGAGACTGAGGTCAGGCAGCTTTCCTGAGCAGCCCCCAGTTGCTGAAGCCAAGTGTGGGTCCCTAAGATCCCACAGGCCTGTGAGAGGAGTATTAATGGCTGAGGAGAGTACTTGTGGCCTGCTATGGACTCAGCACTGTACCAAGGAAAGGGCCCTGGAGGAGATATTTCTAGAGAAACATCTGAGCCAGCAGCCTAGGAAAGAGATTCCAAGTTTTCCATAGTATAACTAGGTGAGGCCAAGTCAATGAAGGAGACATCACAGGAGAAATCCAGACTAACACCAAGGAGAGTATACAGTTGCAGGACATCTGTCAAAGATGTCATCGCACCCCATAAAACACATTCATGCCTTAGGGAAGAGCCCAGGCCAGCTGATCTGGAGCAGACACCAGAAGGACCCACAGGACATTAAAAAATTAGCCTTCCTTCGACCTCCCCCCAATTGCCCCCATGCTCACCAGAAAAATCACATTCTATGCCGGCTTGGCCAGAAATAGGATTGGAAAGAAACTGGCTAAACTGGATATTATACTTCAAGTGCAGAACAATTAGCAAAAATAATGGTTTTTATTATTGCATCAGACCAAGTTTTTTGTATTAGACTAAAATCTATCCTTTCCCATCCCCACTGCCTGGAGTATAGGACTTCATAAAAATATCAGATCCAAAATAAAGGAACAGAGACAAAATAAAAAAGTATCTGAGTACAGTGTGAGTAAATGTGTGCTACAATTCGCTTTAAGTATTTACCACCTGCTTTCTGTGATCCAGGCAGTAGAGGTGTGAAAAGCGGCCACCCGACTCTGTCCTCAAGGAATTCACTGTCTTAGGGTCAGACATTCAGTATTAACTGCAACACACTAATGAAGTGGCTGTTATAAAACCATCCAAAAGTCAGAGTGGCAAGGATAGAATTATGAATTCTGATGTACCCCTAAGTTTACTGCAGCATTAGTTATAAAAGCCAAACTATGGAAGCAGCACAAGTGTCCAAATGATGAATGGATGAAGAAGATGTGGTATATATACATCATGGAGTATTACTCAGCCATTAAAAAGAATGAAATCTTGTCATTTGGAACAACATGGATGGAGCAAAGAGTTATAATCCTCAGCAAAGTAAGTCAGAGAAAGACAAACACCATAGAGCTCACTCATACGTGGAATTTAAGAAACAAAATAAATGAGTGAAGGAACAAAAAGATTGACACATCAAGAAACAGACTCCACAGGGTGCCTGGGTGGCTCAATTGGTTAAGTGCCTGACTTGATTTCAGCTCAAGTCATTCTCTCACAGTTCCTGGAATCGAGCCCTGCACTGGGGTCTGTGCTAACAGTGCGGAGCCTGCTTAGAATTCTCTTTCTCCCTCTCTCTCTGTCCCTCTGTCTGTCGTCTCCCTTCTTCCCCACCCAAAGCGTGTGCATGCACACGCACGTGCACACACACACACACACACCCAAACATTAAAAAAAAAGGAAAGAAAGAAACAGACTCCCAACCAACTGATGGTTACCAGAGGGGAGGTGGGTGGAAGGATGGGGAAAATAGGAGGTGGGGATCAAAGAGTACACTTATCATGATGAAAAAAATAAATTTAAAAAATTTTTAAGAAGAATGATTAAGTGGGGAAATTCTGAGGTCTTGCGGAAAACAAAAAAAACATTCTAGCTGCGTCTCAGAGAACAAGGTGAGAGATTATATACATAATCTCATAAAAATAAAAGAGGGAGAGAAAAGATTTACTGACAGCATGTGAGGACACGTCACAGAACCAAGGGAATTTAACACCCAAGCCTTGAGCGGGCAGCACCTGGGCCACAACAGACCTCAGGGCAGAGAACGAGGGCCTGGAACCGAGAAGGACCCTATCACGCAACTGCTTCTCTCTTTACATGTCCCCAACGTTTCCTCCTACCACGGAATGCTTTCTCCCCAACAAATGGCCTCTACTCCCACCTTCCAGCACTGCTGCTCATAAAACAAGCTATGTCCCTCCTAACCCCAGTTGGAAGAATCCCAAGGAAGGACTCTCATTGGCCAAGGACAGGTGCTATGATTGGTCCAGTCTGAGCAGGATGATGCCCAGCCCACCGCATCCAAGAAGACCAGGTCACATGAGAAGGTGGCAGCGTCATTTGGACCTATGGCCAAAGCAGGGGAGGGGCCACCCTCTAAGCAATTTGAGCGCTGCTCAGCAAAGGGAAGGAGGACATAGGCAGACCAAAATAATCATCTAGGCCAATGCAGCATTTGCCATCACTCTACATTTCCATAACCCCATGAGCCAACAGCGTATGAGGCTTTCTATCACTTTAATACATTCAAGTTAGTGTGACTCTGCCCCTTTGGAGGGATCTCATGCCTCTTAAAATCCCACCAGGTCTCCACAGGCTATGAAAATGACATCCCTTTCAAACCAACATCCTTTAGTTTGAACTGCTCTCTTATCTTCAACTTTGACAGTAATTTTTCCTGACTTCTCTGGGATTTGTCACTTTCTGCCTTAATAGATCTGAAAAAACAACCACTGGTTCTTGCCTGAAAGTGCAGAGGTAGGGAGGAGTCCCTGAACATGGGATAATAAACTGGAATAGCACCTCCCTTCCACTTACAGGGATTAGTGCAGAAATCACCTTGCCCAAGAATTTAAACCAGCCAAAAAAAAAAAAAAAAAGTTTCAAATATGTGGCCAAGTATTTGTTTAACTTAAGGGAGCCATGGAGGGTATGTAACTATGTTGTTTGGCAATGGGCTTGTAACTGGCATCCTTTCCTCTGCTGATCAAAGTAGGCTTCCAGGCAGACTCTGAAATTAAAACTGCCCTACTCTCCAGTTAAACAGTATGTTCATTGTGAACCAGCAAAATCTTAGCAGGTTATGTCACCTTCAATAAAATGTTTCTCTTCCTCAATAAGGATTTCTGTGGTGACCTATTCCCCCTACGGTGGTCAAACATCCTTTTGGGGAATTCCAGAACTGAATACACACATGCACAAGGAAGTCTATGCATGTATGTTCAATGAAACTTCATGAAAAGAAGAAGGGAAAACATAGACCAGCACAAGTAAGGCCATGAAATAAAAGTCACTCACCTTTCAAAATTATCTTTCAACCTTCCGAAATGTCATCGTACTCTCAATACTTGCTGTGTCAGGGGATTATTTTTCAGGCTGTGTACCTGCCCTCCTCAATGAGTTCACAACAAAGGCTGAAACAGTGGTCTCAGGATTCTTATCTCCAATGCCAGCAAATTTGTTCACTCTAACTTCATCTTTCTGTCGGAGACACACCTGTGAAATTTCCAGGACACGCTGGAAGCTCTCCCATCCCATCCTTTTCTCCATACATCCTGCCTTTTCCTCTCCTCAGCCAACTACCCAATGCTACACACATCTGTCCATGTCTTCCCACCCATGACAATGTGTGGCACTATTATATATACATTAGGGGAACGGATCGATGAAGACATAGAAACACCTCTACCACTTTGCTCCTCCCAAGTTTTCACTGCTACCTCTCTTTCTAGTCAATGATTCACCAAAGAGGGAGTAGCTAATAGGGCAAGACAAAATGGCACCCATTGAATGGAGGGAGCTACTCACTGAAGTTCACCTCCACCAAGATGGGATACAACAATCTGGGAGTAACGAAACCTCGCACCTCAATGCCCTTGTAGTCGGACTGGTTCTTCACTTATTGGTTCTGACCTTGGACCCCTCACTTCCCTATTCTGAGCCGCAGAGCCGCCAACTAATAAACAAAGCAGACGACTGCACCTATTCGACATACAGATCTCTTACACTTTATCTGGGCATTACTCGTGTATTCACTCTCCTTCCTTGCTCTGTCATTGGTTACTATTCCTGCATTTCCCAGCACAGCCATAGGAATCACTTTAAAACTCACCAAGCTTCAGTTTCCTCTCTTGTAAGCCAGACGTAGTATCTACCTTACAGAGTTATTTTGAGAATCAAATATCATTTATGCCAAGCGCCTACCACAGCTTAACTATCAGTGGCTATGATGATTAATAAAGTATCACACAAATCTCATTTTGACTATGGCTACAGAAGACATGGTACTATCTAAGCTCTCCAAGGTTGTGAAGCTTTCTGATAGGCACTGCCTCCTTTGGCAACTACCGACTGGTTTTGCATGAGCAAATGGGGGAAAAGGTCCTCTTTTGCACTCTATGTCATTAGAGAGGTACAGGACCTAAGCTGGAGTAGAGGAGAGTGACAGAAGTTCCCAAGTGGATGAAAGGCACAGAGAACAGTGTAACATTTCCTGGGCCTGGTGATGCAAATTAAAGAATACACTTTAAAGGCTGAAGAATATGGTTAACTTAGGTAAGGTCCAATCCCTGGATTTTTTCACCTTTGATTTACAAACATTAATTTCCTTGGTTCAATCTCCTACTGAAACCAACAAAACAAAAGCCCAGGCATTCCTCAAGTCTCTGAAGCAGAACGGCCATGGATCCTAGCCCACCCCAATCATTAACCACATGTCTCTGGATACAGCCTGTCCTGGCCGTGAAACGACAAGGGGCAACTTTCAAGAATCCCAGGATACTACTGAGGCAGCTTGTTTTTAAACGCTTTCACCCTCTGCTTATATCACATTTCCTTCTAGACATGGCCATTTCCAAAGGCACTGCTTCTAAGTTAATCCTTTTCTCTTTCATTCTGACAGCATGAGGGTAAGAAAGCAGTAGATTCACTTTTTAGTTGATGTAAGTATTGGTGAGTTTCTGCCAAACCCTCTCTATTTCCCCAACTCTCTAAACAAGCCAGGAATGTGTATGTGTATGTGTGTGTCTATCAAAGAATAGTGATAATAAGGACGAGACGGAGTTTTAAAAGACAGAATACTAACTAGGGGAATCAGGAGAAAAGCTTCACAGTAAATAAAAGAGAGTATTTCCAGGGTGCCTGTTTGGCTCAGTTGGTTAAGCTGCCAACTTTGGCTCAGGTCATGATCTTGCGGTTGATGAATTCAAGCCATGCACTGGGCTCTGTGCTGACAGCTCAGAGCCTGGAGCCTGCTTTGCACTCTGTGTCTCCCTTTCTCTCTCTGCTCCTCCCCTGCTTGTGCTCTCTCAAAATAAAAAATAAATAAACATTTACCAAAAAAAAAGTTTCCAACAAAATAGGAGAGGTTTGCTAGTAAGGCAGAAATCTAAAGTCTTCAAAACCTCCCTCCTGACTTCCCAAAGTGACCAGAACTTACCTTCTAAGAATGATGTTGGTGCTAACAAGAAGAAAGAGCATGAAATCCAAGACACCTTGATTTTACAGACTGACAAAAAATCATTAGATCATCCTATAAGAGACCAGAGACCACAGTTCTGGCACAAATAGGCCATAGGGCTGGAAAAAAATCCAGTTTCCTGGTGTTTCTTCCACTATACAGAGGGGGCATGTCCGAGTCCTGTAAGACGGGCAATCCATTCTTAGTGCTAAGATCCCTGTAAGCAGGGGCAGTACCCGTCTGGTTCACTGCTTTGCCCCACCCTCTACGACAATGCCTGCTATTCTGGAAATGCCTGTTGAACACATAATTCTCTATCCCTTCACCTCTTTGGGCCCATGACCCTCATCTATAAAATGAGGTAGGTGGATTGGGTCATCTCTAAGTCGTATGGTTCTCAGGCTCTGTCCAGCCAATCCTGCAGTGTGACCAAACCCACTGTTCACAACCAGGCCATCATCATTTATGTTTATTTGAGAGAGAGACAGAGAGACAGAGAGAAAGAGCATGTACACGTGCACAACCAGGGGAGAGGGAGAGAAAGAATCCCAAGCAGACTCTGCACTGTCAGCATAGAGCCCGATGTGGGTCCTCGATCTCACAAACTGTGAGATCATGACCTGAACTGAAATCAAGACTTGGATGCCTAACCAACTCAGCCACCCAGGCGCCCACAGGCCATCATCATTTAATGAAACAAGCAAGCAGTAGACTCAGACGATTCCCAACTCTCTATCAACTTTATTTCCACTTGTTTATTACCTGCAAATAATGATTTTCAAATCCCAAGTACCTGCTTTCACTTTAATTGAGTTTAATTTAAACATAGCTATGTTGTGACTTTTTGCTGTACCTCAAACTGGATGTGCTCCAATTTTAGATTTCAAACGACAGAGTGATTAATGTGTGCCCTATCTCCCTGCCCCCTGCCCCCGCCACTGGACTCACAAGCTTCTCCACCAGCCTCCTCCTCATTAATCCCACCTCTCTCCAGGTTGTTAGGCCACATGGGCCCCCAGAAACAGAGACATCCGCCTAATCTGCCAGGCACAAAAACATATGAAGATTATTCCCCAAACTGGAATGACTTGGAATGAGCACAAAGATCTAATAGTCCTGCAGAACAGCAACCTGCCCTCAAGCAGTTCTCACTATACCGGAGGACTATTCACTCTAAAGAGATAATAATGACCAAATGTGTCTCCCCACTTGAATGCAGAAGTTAAAAAAAAAAATATTTGGAAGGCATTGCAAACTTCCCAAGAAGTTAGAAGAATAGCACAAAGAACACCATTCTAGTGTCTTTACCCAGATTTACCTGCCGTAAACATTTTGCTCCATTTTCTGTATGTGCTTTTACATGCACATGCTGTGCTCTCTCTTAGGTAAAGTTTTTCCTCCTGAACCATTTCATGGTAAGTTGCATTTAACATGGTCACTGCCCCCCAAAGAAGAAATTAAGTTTGGAAACTCCAATGGAAAAGTGGAATGTGGTACAACAGTTTTAAGTCCCCAGTAAGAGATTTTCAAGGATGTCAGCAGAGCCGTATCAGGACTTTGTTCAGGTGAAGGCTTTCTACTGCCCCTGGATGTTTAACCAATCTCAATCCTGGGGATGGCCTTGATTCCAGCCAAAGAGAAAGAAAGGACGGGGACACACAAACACACACACACACACACACACACACACACACACACACACACCTACCTCTATTTTATTTTTAGAAGGAAAAAGGTCCTTGAAGAAAACCAGGTATGTTGACAACTGCCAACCTCCATTTTTCTCAGCGAAAAGCCCAGGGTGATTCAGTAGGTCATCCTGTTCTAGAGAATAGTGCTCCCTCAGGACAATGCTACAGAGACAGCCCACCCTCAGAAACATCTCTTCTGCCTTTAGGCTCATGAAAACCTTCCTTTCTCCTTGAATTAAAAACATAACCGCATAAGTCCCCACATAAGGTAAGGGACAAAATGGATGACCCCCTTCTTCATTCTGGTAAACCTCAGAAAGCAACAACTGCCACTGGCTGAGGGCCAGCTGAGGATGGTGCAGTGACGACTCAGGACACCTCACTGCACCCCAACACTAACCTATCCCTTGATTTCAAAGGTTTTGTACGGCAAGAAAGAGTTGCAAGGGGGAGGGGCGCCTGGGTGGCTTAGTCGGTTAAGCGTCCGACTTTCGCTCAGGTCATGATCTCGCGGCCAGCATCGGGCTCTGTGCTGACTGCCAGCTCAGAGCCTGGAGCCTGTTTCAGTCTGTTACACCCTCTCTCTCTGACCCTCCCCTGCTCATGCTCTCTCTCTCTCTCCTAGAAATAAATAAAAACATTAAAAAAAATTAAAAAAAAAAAAGAGTTGCAAGGGGGAATAAGTGGCATAAACCGACTGCGTTATTAATCATGCTACAAATAAATGACTTTTTCCTTTGGCAGTAAAGTGTTTTGCATACTTGGTAATTACTAATAATAATGTATGACTATATCCCCTAGAGATACACAGGCTTCCTTGTTTAAATTGCTTTCTTAAAATTCCTTCCTTAGAGCAACTATAAAATCAATAGTATAAAATGGAACAATTTTCTTAGGGAAAGAATTTTTAAAAAACCAAACACCCACGTGAAAACAAACACCAGAGAAGCAGAAACTGGATATCGAATATGTACACAGTTCTTTAAATCAATAGGACTCTCCATTATCAAGGTGGCTCCAAGGTAACTCTGATAAAGTGAATCCGAAACATTTCCCTTGTACTGAACTCCCCTGCCCCCCACTTTTTTAACAAAAGAGAACTGCACATGCACAATTCAGCACAAAGGCAGAGTCAAAGTGAAAGGAACATAAAAACCAGTGGATTTACCTCAGCAGCCTATCTGAAAAGTATATTTAGAGTTAGAGCTTTATAAAGACACGTACAAACTTGCAGCTCACAGGCAAGAGTCTGGCAAAGCAACGAGGAAAAGAAAGGTAAGAATATGAAGATCCCTGGCTTGGCTCTGAGGGAAATAAAAGATTCTGGGATCTACCTTGCTTGGACGGCCTCCGTCGAATCTTCATTTTGGGGAAGGAAGGCCATGAGTAGTTAAAAGGGGAATCCGAGTCAGAATCCATCTTTTTTGTGTTGCTTAAATCAACAAATTCAACAGGAGAGACGCAGGAAGAACTCGGGCGTCCCCAGCCAGGAGGCGAGTCTACGGTGTGATGTCAAAGGAAGGAATGGGGCTGGGTGAAAAGCTCCCGAACACGGGGACGGAGAGGCAATAAACATTTTGCTTCCTTCAGGCGTCCAGGCGTGTAGACTGAGAAGGAGGCTGTAAATATTAAAGCCAAACCAGGGAAGTAGAGAAGGAGAGAGAGGCAGCTAAGAGTTGTACTGGTACATCACAGTCCAGTTATTCAAAAGGTCACTGGGAGCACATGAATCATTAACTCCCCTCTTCTTGTGGTTAGAAATGGAAATTAAGAAGAAAGGTGACTGTGAATTCAAAGAGAGCTGCCTGTGCTTCAAGGAAGGCCTCCAAATGCACTTGTTTTGCTCTGGAGCTAGAGTACAGTTTTCAGAAAGGTCACCATGCACAGTGATGGAAAGATTGAGGTTTATAAGTGTGGACAGCCAGAGAGCTCAGTACACAGGCAAATAAAAGCCATCCCATTCAGGGCGAGGAGTTTTCCAGGGCAATCTGTTCTTTTACAGCATGGACAGTGTCGGCAGATTTTCAGATTCTAGGGACAAAACAACTCTGATCATCCATATAACAATCAAGCCTCCTCACCCTTTTAATGCCAAAGTAGCGGGAAGCTTTAAGTGTTACAGACAATTCTATTCATTAAATACACGCAAAGTCATCTACGACCATTCAGCACAAGTGGGGCATTCTGCTTCAGGTGTCACCAAGTTGGGTTTCAATCTTAAGGACTTGGGTACATTTAGAGCATGACCCTAAATCTACAGTTCCTCTCAAGAGAGCTCATGACTAAGTTACCACAAACCAACAGTCCCTACAGGCCCCGCAGAACAACCCTCTGGTAACCAGCATTCAGTACAAGCCCAACACCACCTCCGCCTAAACTGAACACTGCACACTCACTTCCCTGCTCTCCGCAGGCACACCGATACACGGGCCCCACATAAGCTCAAGTACAGCAGCCAAGATCTGTGGCAGAATAAAAAAACATACCCCGAGTCTCAGAGGGGAGCCTCTTCTAAGCATTTATTTTGTGAGAGCAGCCAATGGTGTGTCTTCCTATGTGAGGTCATCTGCGACCCAAATAAACTAAGACTGTGGAAATGATGCAAATGTCTGTGTGACTCTGCAGACCTGAAGTATAGCAACAGGTGTCATAATTAATATTCCTTTTCACCCCAACTATTTCCCAAATTGTTGACTTTATCATGCCATGCTGCGTCAGAAGAGAGATGCATAATCTGCTCTACAAGAGCTAATCCTGTCTGATTGGGTGGGGAGTGGGGGAGAGGCCCAGATGGAAATAGAGCAAGGGGAGAAATCACTTCATTTCCAATTCAAATCATTACACGAATTGCAGTTGTGTTTTTGTAGGGTTTGCTACATAAATATACAAATACAACAAAATGCAAAAAGACAGTTGTAAGCATTACAACTAAGTCAATATAAACTTTAAAACATGTTCTACTTTCTCACCCTTTATTTGAAAAAGAATTGCTTTTCTTAATTAGCTAAGTAAAATTCTAAGAATAAATTATTCTCAAGCCTGGTATCAGGTAAGAGAGTTTTAGTCCACAAGGATCTTTAGTAAGAAAATAAAATTTTTCAGGTGAATGTTTCTATTCATTCTCTGAGTTTTAAAACTGAAAAAAGTGCCAGGGACATTGTGAGCCTATGATGAATGAATGATTTACACTTACTTAACCTGTGGCTGGAGAAGATTTACATGTCATCTGTAGTATTTTTTTTAAAAAAAATTTAATAGTTTATTGTCAAGTTGGTTTCAATATAACATCCAGTGCTCATTTCCACTAGTGCCCTCCTCTATGCCCATCACCCCCCCTTCCTCTCCCCCACATCCCCATCAGCCCTCAGTTTGTTCTCAGCATTCAAGTGTCTCTCACGGTTTGCCTCCCTCCCTCTCCCCCACTATTCTTCCCCTTCTTCTCCCCCATGATCCTCCGTTAAGTTCCTCTTAATCCTCCTATACGTGCAAACATATGGTATCTGTCCTTCTCTGCATGACTTATTTCACTCAGCATAACACCCTCCAGGTCCATCCATGTTGCTACACATGGCCAGATTTCATTCTTTCTCATTGCCAAGTAGTATTCCATTGTATAGATAAACCACATCTTCTTGATCCACTCATCAGTTGATGGACACTTAGGCTCTTTCCATGTCTTGGCTATTGTTGAGAGTGCTGCTATGAACATTGGGGTACATATGCCCCTGTGCATCAGCACTCCTGTATCCCTTGGGTAAATTCCTAGCAGTGCTATTGCTGGGTCATAGGGGAGTTCTATTGTTAGTTTCCTGAGAAACCTCCACACTGTTTTCCACAGGGGCTGTACCAGTTTGCATTCCCACCAACAATGCGAAAGGGTTCCCATTTCTCCACATCCTCGCCAACATCTAGTCTCCTGATTTGTTCATTTTATCCACATGAATAGACACTTTTCCAAAGAAGACATCCAGATGGCCAACAGACACATGAAACGATGTTCAACATCACTCACCATCAGAGAAATACAAATCAAAGCCACACTGAGATACCACCTCACACCAGTCACATTTACCAACATTCTTAAAGAATAAAATTACTGCCATTGACCAGCCATATAACATGAAGTTAACACATAAAATGAACTAGAAATATTGTTTGCACACCTCTATTTTTAGGCCAGTTCATTCTTCTTGCTCACCAAAGAACTTCCCCCAAATGTGGGTCATTTATCTTGTTTTCTAGAGTACTTAACTTTTCCCCCCGTTGTACCACTATGATTGCATTTAAATCAATTCAAGATGTTATTTATATCTCACTCATATTCATTGGATTAAATTACTTGCTTTTTCTGGCTGATTTCTACCGCAGTTGGCAGATTTCAATGATATGTCCCCCAAGGCCACTTTCTCATCAGATACCATACAACTATTATGATGCCAGAGTGTGAATGATTTCATCAGCCTTACAGTGCATCCTTTAATTAGAAAATCCTTTGCATAGAAAATTACCTCCATTGGGTTACAATCATGCAGGCAGATGCTCTGACATTTGATCTTTCTGGAAGACCTACACGGAAGGGAAGCTTCCCTTGATTCTCCTCATGTCATGACAGCATGCCACCTACCTTTCAACCTTGGTGACATTAATCTTCCTCAGAGGGTATTTATATTTTGATTTGAATTATAATATTTGTGCAATGTTCTCATCCTCTAATAAGCCCCAAAACACATGGAGTGCAACAGCTGTGTCATATTCTTAAGGAGCCAGAAGCTACGAAGAAAAACTCTGGGTTTGGGGGGAGCCATTATGTATCTAGGCTTGGTCATTGGCTCTGTCACTTACTTACTTAGCAACCCTAACCAAGCTACTCATGCTTTCTGACCTTCAGCTGTTTCATATAAAATGAGGTCATAACATCCTTACAACAAAAGAGCTGTGAGGATCAAATGGGGTCCTAACAGTAAAGGACTTAAATTTTCATTACGTTTTCACTTAAAGTGTCCCTTTCACTGTATTTTCTCTTCTACATTATACACACTGAAGTATTCTTATGTGTGCACCTCAGGAGTGATAGCTTTTCTAAACTGAGGGAATGCCAGTGTGCGGGGCTAACTCAGCAGGTAGAGCATGTAGACTCTTAAATTGAGACAGACTGATGTGCAAAGAAGTTCCAAGACAATCATACCAAGACTGAAAGAGAAGATTTGTTTTCCTTCTCTCTTCCACTGTCCAACAACCAGAGACCACAGTTTGACACCACGAGACACCATTCTGGGAAAAAGTCATTAAAAAACAGAAACAAGAGGAGGCCAAACCCCTAATGCCAGGACAAGCCTATCCTGGCCCACTTCAGCCCACAAGCGGCACTGTAATGGAGCCTGGGGTGAAAATCAGAGATGGTCAGAAGCTTCCTCAAAAACCCTTAGAAGGCACGCTGTCATCTCCTGGCATTCAGCACAAGCAGTTCTTTGCCAGAGAACATTCTGAGTCTGGTTATGCACCAAGTGAAAGGCTTGGCTCTTACTGAGAGCCCCTACTCTACAGAAAATAAGGATCTTTAAAAGTACAGCTCCATCCAGGTGCTCAAGATGTGCTCTGAGAAGTACAGTGGGCACAGTACATTCATACATAGCTACAGTGTCCCAGTCACTTAGGGAAATGGCATCATGAGTGGAGGCAGCCAGAGGTTTGAATTACTATTTTTCTCTCTACTTCCACACTGGGTTTCAACAGAGCCCATAAAATTGATTCCATATAAAACACACATAAATTGGAAGCATGGGGCAACCACTGCTGCCATAGACTGGAATTCTAGGATGCCACCATTTCATAAAGCCGCCTTATTTTATACATAAGAGTACTTTTTATTTCTTAGCTACCTTTATTACCATGATTTATTTCAGTAAAAAGCCTACATGCCCTTTCAGAAGTTTTTATATCACCCTACTGTCTAAGGGGAAAACTGGGTATACCTCAGAAATCCATCAAGATGACGTTACTTACATTATGACATATCCACATGCAGTTTAAGAAAAAAATATCCAAAAAATTTGGACAGGAAAGCAGATTTCTACATGAAGCAACATACTCAAGAATTATCATGTCAGGGGCACCTGGTGATTCTGTCGGTTAAGCGTCTGACTCATGGGTTTTGGCTCAGGTCGTGATCTCAGAATCTCAGAGTCGATGAGATCAAGTCCCACGTTCGGCTCTGCGCTGACAGTGTGGGGCCTACTTGGAATTCTCTGTCTCCCTCCCTCCCCCACTCACATTCTCTCGAAACAAATGCTTTTTTTTTTTTTAAAGAATTATATTGTCAATACTTCCCCCAGTTGTTAATATGGCCAAGACAATCAGTTTCTACTTCAGATGATACTTTGAAGGGGAAAAAAGATTCCTGGGGGATTTATTTTTGTTTTAGACCTTGAAATCCTTGGCATAACCTAAAAGGAAAAAAGTAGGACAATTTGGCTAAGTTTTTCTCAACAGTGAATTATGAGGAATTCTGACTCTATTGTGGACAGGCAGCTGTGGATGCTGGATGTGAGAGGCCCTCAGGGTGGGAAAAGCAAGAATATGAGCCCTGAGACTGGACACAGCAAGGGTGGAGGGATAATCAAGTTTCTTGTCACGGCCTCAGGGCAAAGGGATTCTTCATGGTAGAAAGAGCCACGGCACTTAGGGAGGGCAACATCTACATTTGAGGTTTTTTCCTGATAATGTTCTGTTTCCAGTTTTCCCAACCCTTCCCCAAAAAGTTCTTTATGTCCCACAAACTTATTCACAAACTTTTTTTAAGTCAATTTTAACATTCAAAGTTCAACTTACTCTTCTAAGGACTTTTATATGGTTATGTGCATGCCCATGAGTTAACTAGGAGATATAAAATGAACAAAAAAGGTAAACAATTAGTTCTAATGTAAACAGAAACCTATCAATTCCACAGTTCTGAAGTTAAAATTCCCACAAAATGGAATGGATAATCCTAGTTTTAAACAAAGGGCGGCTCATCTTACATATGTTACTAGAGTGTTGTTACTTTGAGGTCCTGTCAATGGAAAGAGTAAGGAAATACCCACATGTGTGCCCTAACATATGCATACACATTTCCCTACAAATATTTCTATAAGCAATCATGTGTATCTGTGTTAACTAATCATGAGTGCATACCCCTGTGGCCAACTCTAATTCATTAGCATAACGATCATTCTAGCCTCCTCTCCTTGGTTATCTACCAACTCCCACTCCGATATAAGAAACCCATCTATAATCCATTTGCTTAATTGTTCGTTTCCAGGGCACCTTTACTCTGGTTTAACCATTAACCTGTATCCCAGTGACCAACAACTCCATCACCTAGAGAACAACGCCGACGTACAGTTTGTTTTCCTGTAGTCTTAAGGAGTCTACTCATTCCCTGAGGTCTGAACTCTCCTCATCCCCCACAGTAAGGCATTTCATACATTTTTGGTAGAGTTAGATTGTTCTGTCACATTCTGCCTCCATCACAGGATCCTCCAACTTAATTATTTTTATTTGCCCATATTAAAGTTCACTCTGCATGCCATTAAGCTCCATGAGTTTTGACAAATTCAGTGTCATGTATCCACCATTAGAGTATCATAAGGAGTATTTTCACTCCCCTAAAACAACAACAGCGACAAAACCCCACAATGACAGGAATATGTACAAAGGACAAAGAAGCCAACAGGAAGAGTTCCCCACTGCCACAGTGAGACCACTTCTGAACAACGAAGCAGTACCAGATTATTACCCAAAGTATCCAATAAATATCCATGAATCTACACTGACATAAATGATTGAATAAATAGGTAAGGAGGGGTATAAGTCTCCCATGTAGGAGAATTCCAAATTAGTTATTAGCACACAAGGACATATAAAGATGACACCCCACCCCTTAAGTATGGGCTGCACATCATGACTTCCTTCCAAAGAGTATAGTATGCAAAGAGTAGTGGGCAAGAATCATTTTACAGTGACTAAACCTGACAAAACCCACCTCTGCCAGATAATAAAGGTCCTCAATAACAGTAAAAGTAACGTTGATAGGTATACACCCATGACGTGAGGACAATGGCATTTTACCTCTGTAGTCTTCCTTCCAAAACCCGTAACCCCAATTTTAATAATGGGAAAAACATTAGAAAAATATCAATTGAGGGAAATTCTACCTAACACTTGACCAGTACTCCTAAAATTGTCAAGATTATTAAACACCAGGAAAGTCTGAGAAATTCTCACAGCCCAGAGGAGCCTAAGGAAACATGATAACTAAATACAATACGGTACCCTGCATAGGATCCTGGGACACCAAAAAGAAATTAGATAAGAACTAAAGAAACCTAACAAAAAAAGTATGGACTTTTGTCATTAATCATGCATCAATACCAGTTAATCAGTTTTTTCTTTTTTTTTTTCCTTTTTTTTATTTTTTTTTAACATTTTAAAAAAAAAAATTTTTTTTAATGTTTTATTTCTAGGAGAGAGAGAGACAGCATGAGCAGGGGAGGGTCAGAGAGAGAGGGAGTCACAGACTGAAACAGGCTCCAGGCTCTGAGCTGGCAGTCAGCACAGAGCCTGACGCGGGGCTCGAACCCACGAACCGCGAGATCATGACCTAAGCGAAAGTCGGACGCTTAACCGACTAAGCCACCCAGGCGCCCCCCAGTTAATCAGTTTTAACAAGTGTACCATCCTATCAGATGTTAACAGGGGAGGAGGGGCATGTGGGAACTCTCTGTACTATCTTAATACTTTTTCTGTAAATCTGAAGCTCTTCTAAAAAATAAAATTTAAAACATTTTTAAAGGATGAGGCAAAAAAGTACAGAATCTACGTTCACTAAATGTTTGTGGAATTCATGCTAAAAGACTGAATCACTTACTTAATGAGACATGGAGAATTCATGTCATGCATAAAACTCCACTTTCTTTAGCTTAAGTTTTATGTGAAGTTATTGACAGCTAATTAACCATCAAAGATGATATCCTGAAACTAACTTTATTTCTTCATAAACAAATAGTGTCTCTTTGGAGTTAAGAGGTTCCTAAGAAGTAACCCGAGGGAGAGGCTCCCATATGCACCTGATCGTACGTGTGCCTACCTCACCTGGATCACAGAAATCTTATCAGCAGGTAGATCTCAAAAGCATGGATGAAACCCAGCTAGCTTACTCTAAGTTTTCTTCTCAAGTTCTAGATACCAAAAAAAAATCACAGAGTGAAGTTAAAGCTATTGACATTATAAGCAGATTGACTACTGAGTCTCCTATTCAATTTGTGATTGTACTACTTCCCTGTACTTCAGTTCTATACATTCTTCAGCAGAATCACATATTGTGAGGAATAAATGCTGTTGGCTTTCTTGCTCGTGGTTGAAGTAAGAAGGCCATGTTTCATAAAAGTGTCCTGTATATTAGCCACTCGCAAAGTTAAAGCAATGTGTCCCCATAAATTGTTAGCTTTCATGCCAGCAATACGAGCTCTAACTTAATTGCCCTGAAGTCCTTTCCAAGGGATTAGCCCCTGGTACTCAATTAAAAGCAAGCCTAAACTCACATAAGCCCACTTACACTGCTGTCAAGGCCACAGCCCAATGATTCCTCTGTGAGAGCAATTTTTCCATTCAATGTCTGTACACACTATACTCAAGTGCTTCAACACAAGAGGAAGAAATCTTAGGTGGAATTTTAACTTTTCTTTTAAAAATTTTCAGTACTATTTCCAGAATATATTTCCTATTTTTCATTTGTTTTCCTGTTTTATAGATTAGTTGTCATTTCTTTAATATTTTACTTTTGCTTGAATTCTGTATCTAATCATCTGGCTTACACATCAAAATAGAATCTTTACAGATGGAGCCTATGGAATTTACTTATTCTCTAAGCTCGTTTATTTGGAATTGAGAATCTTATTTTGGGGAATGAAAATTTAGAACTCATACATAAATGGGAAAAAAGGTAGCCTCTTCAATAAAGGTGTCAGGAAAACTAGACTGCCACTTTATTACACCATATATAAAAATAAATTGAAAATGGATTAATGACCTAAATTTGAGAACTGAAACCAAACAAATCCTTGAATACAGCACAGGCAGTAATTTCTGTGACATCAGTCAAAGCAACATTTCTCTAGATATGTCTCCTAAGACAAGGGAAACAAAAACAAAAATAAACCATTGGGACTACTTCAAAATAAAAAGTTTCTGCAGCGTGAAGAAAACCATCAACAAAACTAAAAGACAACCCACTGAATGGGAGAAAATATTTGCAAATGACATATCCAATAAAGGGTTAGTACCTAAAATATATAAAAAACAGATAAACTCAATACCCAAAAAAACAAATAGTCCAATTAAAAAAGACGTGAGCTGACATTTCTCCAAAGACACCCAGATGGCCAACAGATACATGAAAAGATGATCAATATCTCTCATCATCAGGGAAATACACATCAAAACCACAATGAGATATCACCTCACACCTATGAGACTGGATAAAACAGATAACACAGGACACGACAAGTGATGGCAAGGAGTAGAGGAAACAGAATCCTTGTTCACTGTTGGTGGGAATGCAAGCTGGTGCAGCCACTCTGGCAAAGTGTAGCAGTTCCTCAAGAAATTTAAAACTGAACTTCTCTATGATTCAGTAATCACACTACTGAGTATCTACCCAAAAAATACTAAAACACTAATTCGAAGGGATACATGTATTCTTAGGTTCACTGCAGCAGTATCTACAATAACCAAAGTACAGAAGCAACACAAGTGTCCATCAACTGATGAATGGATAAAGAATATGAGGAGGAAGGTGTATAAAATTGATTATTCAGCCATAAAAAAAGTACAATCTTGCCATCTGCAACAATACAGAGCTAAAGAGTATAATGCTAAGCCAAATAAGTTAGTCAGAGAAAGACAAATACCGTATGATCTTACTCATATGTGGAATTTAAGAAACAAAACAAAGAAGTAAAGGAAAAAAACAGAGTGACAGACAAACGAATAAACAGACTCAACTACAGAGAACAAACTGATCATTACCAGAGGGGTGGGGCTGGGAGAATGGGGGAAACAGGAGACGGGGATTAAAGAGTATATCTACCATGACGAAAAAATAAAATAAAATGAAAAACAACAACAGAAAGAACATTTAGAATTCAGAGGAAAAAACTGCCATTTTTCCCCTCCCCAAGTTACATTTCAGAAATTAAATTTGTGAAAAGAACGAAAAAGGCAGTTCGGCTTGTACCATCAGTACTAATGCCAAACACCAGGCATCCTTGTGAAGCCCTGATCACGTTAGCATAAACCCCATTCCCTTCATCCTCACCCGTGTGCCTCGCAGTCCAATAAATGCCTCTGAAACCAAGAAACAACCACAGGATCCCTTCTTAATATTTAACAGTGATTCATCTTTAAATGTTAATCATCTCGTTTAGGTTTAAATAGTTGGGAATTTTTCTCAGTAATTTTTTTCCAGAGGCTTTACCTTCCCCATAGATATAGGATGATATTGACGGCGATCATCATTGGAAGTCTGCAAACCCAATACAGACTGGCTTCCATTAATTGCTTTTTCAATATATTCCAATAAACGTAGAACCACTATTTCCCCAACTCCAAATGTAGGGAAAACGCAAAAAGTCACGGTGATTTCAGCAAAGCAGAGCTTCCTTAAGGAAGTATGTCACAGTTCTCAAACTCCAGCCACAATTGAGAATCGCCGGTGGGAACCCTCAGAACTCTTTAAATGCAGACTACAGTCCAGACCAATTAAATCGGATTTCTATAGGGGCGGGCACAGGTTTCAGTACCGGTAAAGCTCCAAGGTAATCCCAATGTGGAGGCTGAGTTTAGGACCACAGGATGACAGAGTACCTATGCAACTCTTTTATCTTTACTCACTTTTATTTTGCCTTTTTTACATTTATAAGCTAATAGGCAGAACATCAGGGTCATGATAGATTTGGGACTTCCAGTTTAACAGTCTCTGTCATTTTTCTGTAATGTGAAGAAAAAGCAATATCATACTCTACACCTTTGGTAAGGTTTTAGTGTGTACATGTTTCCTAGTTCATAGTATATATTCACCTAAAAATCCCCCAATTCTTTAATGTATGGGACATGTTTCTGCCAATAAATATTCCTAGTGTCTGATTTAAAGAACAATACTTTATTCACATCCCACAAGGAGAATGTGTCCAAACAGTGAAGCCACAAACAGAACAGACAGAACACTCATGGTAAAAGACCTAAATTGAGCTTACAACGCTCAGCAGAATTCTAGTAACTCAGTAAATTCTCCTACCAAAAACAATGTTTAAAACCTCAACAAGCATACTAAATATTTTCACTGAAGGCAACAGAGGGACTAAATGAGTCCGTTTTTACAAATAACTGTGCATTCCCAGTGGTTTTCCTGGGATACCTGCCCATCCACAGCCCCAGCCCCTTTGTTTCAACATCAAATCACTGATAAGCTCTGGCTTGTGGTAAAGAAATGACACCCCAGCCTAAAAAAAGGAACCCAGAGAAAATTCTGTAGCTTGGGGCATAGATTGAGATCTGCCCAAAATTTCAAAACTTCTTTTTCAGAAGGTTTTGAGCTCTGCTAGGTTTCCTTCTCCCTGACATGTTTTAAACATCCCTTCAGGTTTCATTTAACACTCTCCAGATCTCAACATAGATATACATTTATTTATTAGTAAGTAAGAGCCAAGAGACAGCCAGCTTCCATTGACGTGCAGCTAGATCTCAAGATTCTGTCTGGAACCATCTCATAACTACTTTCACAAACAACTTAAAAGTGCTGTTTTACAAGCTTTTATAACTTAGCAGCCTTGATTCCATTTCTAAACTTTTAGTTAATATAAGAAACCCAAGACTAACCTGATTAGCCCTACTTACTTGGTGGGTTATGCCAAACGAACATGAATGATTATACAGTCTCCATGCATCTTACCACTGAAATCCATGGGCCAGGACCTCTCCCAAATAAAACTGCAAATGGGGATCCTGAAAGCAGTTTCTAGTATACCGAACATCTTGTTCTAGAGAGGCTAATCCTTTGAATCTTTCAATCACTTCCTTCCAGGCTACCCTCGCTCACATTTTTTCCTAAGCTTCCTGTGTAGGACCTTCGTTTCTCCTTTGGAGTTTTCTCTGTAGTCATGAAAGTCTGTCTAGGTTAAGCAACCTGAAACACTTCACTTCCTACTGTTTGTTTCTGTCTGTTTCTGCTTCCTTCTCTTCACAAGCAGTCTGGATGGTTCTTTTGGGGGAGGGGGGTAATCAGGTCGGGTTTCTTTCCACAACAGTTTTGGTTCATCTGTCTCCCTAGTACCCATCCCTCCCTGTCCCAACATCACTAACTGAAAGTTTTCCTTTTTCTCATGTTACATATAAATAACAACAGTAAAAGCAATGAAGTGAGCCAAGGTATTTAAGAGTAATTGGGATTCAAGCCTCAGCATAAACTGAAAATCAGGTCGCTCTATAAAATCAAACAACACGTATTATTTAAAAATGACTCTTCTCACTGACAAACACTTGTTGGCATCATCTAAGATACTTTCCCTTACATTTTAGAAAAGTGGGACGCCTGGGTGGCTCAGTCGGTTAAGCGTCCAACTTCGGCTCAGGTCATGATCTCGCGGTTCTTGGGATCGAGCCCTGCATCGGGCTCTGTACTGACAGCTCAGAGCCTGGAGCCTGCTTCAGATACTGTGTCTCCCTCTCTCTGCCCCTCCCTCGCTCATGCTCTGTCATACTCTGTCTCAAAAATAAAAAAACCATTTAAAAAATTAGAAAAGTAACCCATTTTTTGTGTAGAAAAAATGTACAGAATCATTTTAAGCTACCTACTAAAATAGAGCTTACTTATGGCATATATTAAATGAATAAACCAGGACACAGAATTCTGTTATTTATGTGATCACAATTATGTAAAAAAAAAAAAATGGGCGTATAGTAAAATTACTGGTAGGAAACACACCACAGGTTAATGGCAGCTGCTTTGGGGCAGGAGAATTATAGGGGTGTTTCTCTCTTTTTCTACTTTTTCTAAGATTGCCAATTTTTCTACTGTGAGCATTTACTACTTCCATAATTTAGAAAGATTATTTTATCCACATGTCTTATTTGGCATGATATCCTTTTTTTTTAAATTTTTAATGTTTTATTTATTTCTGAGAGATACATAGAGAGAGACAGTGTGAGCAGGGAGGGTCAGAGAGAGAGGGACACACAGAATCCAAAACAGGCTCCAGGCTCTGAGCTAGCTGTCAGCACAGAGCCCGACGCAGGGCTCGAACCCACAAACCGCGAGATCATGACCTGAGCCGAAGTCGGATGCTTAACCGACTGAACCACTCAAGCGCCCCTTGGCATGATATCCTATTTCAATCTCTGATACTTGCAGGAAGCCTGCTCTCTGCCAGCCCAGCCTGGAAGAGTACGTGCAGCTCTGCCTCATGCCCAGAGGTTCAAGGTCCCGGGACGTCTTAATCAAGGCCAATGACACCAGCCAATTCCATCAGGAGCTGCCCCCCATCTCTAGCTCCCTACTGCCTTGTTCCATAAGGAAAGCTGAAACATCATCACCTGGTTCTTATTTTAATAAGTCTCTTTCACCAATCCTTCACTTTTTCCATCTAAATCATCATACAATATACAGCTCTAGGTGTAAGTTTCAAAGAATCTTTGTCCAATAAAGGACACAGCTGATAAGTTACTACAGGAAAAGCAACATCCACATGAGTGTCACTAACTCTGGTCTGACACACACAACGTCACTCACCCTCTTGAGTATCACTTGCTAGGCTGGCAGGAGGGTTCCCTTCCAGGACCTTCTACAATTCACCTGAGATATTGGCACTCTTGTTTCACAGTCCTCAAGCACAAACTTAACTTTCCACTGGAAACCTTCATTTCTAACCAGGCAATTTTCGTTTTTCAAATTCAGCCTTTTAAAAGCAGGAGTTTGCACGACAGCAACAAATCAAGCCGTGTGCAACTTGGCTGATGCAGCGGTGGTTTACACATCTTTGTATGCAGGTGGAATTCCAGGAGGGCGGCAGAGCTCACCATGGTCCACATTCCCACCACTGTCCACTGCCATTCTCCCCAACACAGCGTCTGCTGCGGCCCACCACTGAGCTTATATTTCTTAATCACATTTAGTCCACTTGAGCCAAGTGGACCTTTCCTTCCTTCTTAATTTCGTTACCAACCCATCTCATCTATGCTCTGTAAATGCTCTGCTCTCTCTCTCTCCGTAACCGCCTACAATGTGAAGGAAATACACACTGAGAAGGTGCACCCTTCACTCTGACAGCAAGAGAACTGGATCCCAGCCCTTCGACTAGTATCTTCCTCTAGGAGGCTCTGACGGCACCCACAGAGAGCAGGGCCATCACTCCCAAAAGTCCTCTTGGTACTCCCTGAGGGGGTTTAGAGGCACTGGCTTGGGTGAGCTTACCGGCCGTTACCTACCCAAGACATCAGCCCTGCAGCATCAATGGTCATTTTCAGCGTATGAACTAACAGGCAGTATAATTCTTGATGCTTTGATGGTCAACAATGGGAACTTCCAGGGCAATAAATTAAAAAACAATTTATAAATCAATTCCTCAGTCATAGATCATACACTCAACAGACCTATGTGGCTACTGGCTACCATTGCGAATGTAGATATAAAACATGTCGGTCATCACAAAAAGTTCTACTGGATCAGCACTGATGTAGCTTATAAGAGCACGCTAAACTAACATCATACTATTTTGAATAATCCAAGTCAGCAAAGACCTATTTCTCAAACCCAGATTAATCAACTTGTCCTTGCAGACTGAGCAGAATGTAAGCACATATAAACTAACACAACAGTTTGGAAGTGACCTTGGGGAATAGCCATTTCAATCTCCAGACTCCGGCTTACCATCCAACTACTGCTCACTGCTTCCTGCCCCCTTCTGTTCCAGAAGTTTCTTTTAAAATCATTATTATTTTCTTTGCATAAAGTCGGGTGACTTTAATTTAAATGAAGAAAAAAGCAAATGTTAGCACAGGAACAATCATCCATGGTCCTTTTCATAACTCACGGAACTAACGTCCTACAAGTTTGTCTCAAATCATTTATTACAATGCTCCTACAACGTTGTTACTGACAAAACACACAGATTAGGGCAAACTACTACAATCTCCTTACCACGTGTCTTCTCACCCAGCATGTGTACCAGTTTGAGAATGGAATTTTTAAGACTGAAAATTAACATCATCCTATTTAACCCCTGTAACAGCCGACACTCCCTCCGCCCCAGCAATGTGCCTTGGTAAACGTTCAAAGCTAACATCCTGAGGAGCGTGATGCAACTTGTAGATGAGACCTCCTGTACACGTGAGCAACAGCTACAACCCTGGCTTTCATGGCCTACGACGGTCACTGAAACGGAGATGTCTGCTTTCATTTCTCCTTCCTCTTCCCCTCTTCTCTAAGTCAAGCACTGCTCTTACCTTATACAGCAGAAATATTAAAGGTGTGCAGATTGCTCGGCAGAGTCTCCGTTTCTGTTCCAATTGCAGAAGAAGCTCATTCAGGGAGATCCTGCAAACGCGTCTGGCTCATGGCCAAGCTACCAGCAGCACAGCCAACGGACGCTGACGGCGCTTCCTCCTCGCCATGCTTTACTCTTCATTCCGCCCCCCCGCCCCCCAACTGCTGTCACTGCTCTGCCTGCGCGTGCCAAATGTGCTGACACTGGCCTCCAGGGAGACCCCTGCACCACTAGGCTCCCGGGCCCACCCACCTTCACTATTAAACTCAAGCTGGGCACCGTGTTGGTTTCCCCGTCTTTCCCACCAGCTGGAGCACTTTGCCACGGAGGGCAGGACCACCACCACACTCTCGGCAACGCTTCACCCTGCTCTCCCTGCATGCCTCCCAGGTGTGCGAAGGGCCCCGGCTTCGCCTCGTCTCAAGAAGTCAACCAGGAAAGCTGATGCATACGTGCCGTGCACTGAGCCCCAGAGGTCTGCACAGACCACCGAGCGGCCCAGAGGAGACATCAGCTGATAGCCCAGTTTACGGACGTTCCCCAGCCTCCCACAGCTTCATCGGGCTCTAACTCGAAGGGGAAATCTGGGGTCCATATTAGCCCTCAAGAATTAGAAAATGGCCAGGGGCATCTGGGGAGATGCCCTAGGGCCTTGTGAACAAGAAATTGTGGGCAGGTGAGAAAGTCCAGTCCCTGGGAAAAACTGCATTCATCGCCAAGGGATCTCCTCGTGCCCAGATGCACAGCCAGTGACAAACATCTGGTCTTCCCTGAGACCAGGGGAGAGGACCATGTAGGCTCAGCTCCGAGGCCTACCCAAGCAGTTACCAAAATGGGATGGTGGTAAGCTTGGGATTCTGGGGCCAGGCAGAATGAAGTTAGGAGTCTCTGTTCCACCAGCTGCTCCCCAGGACCCCTGCCACTTCATGTGAAGTGAAGCAGTGCGCATCTCAGAGAAATAACAAGGTAACTAACACAGAATGAGTCCCCAGGTAGAGTCTGGCTCAGAGTTCAACTGCTCAGGAAAAGCCTTCATTGCTTTGTCTTGATTTGTTGTTTAAAGGATCATAAGTGGAGACTCGACCTCTCAACTCCTAATATCAGAACTGTTGTTGCAAGGAAAATTTACATCCATTGGATTCAAAAACTCTCCCAAAATCCAAGGAAGGAAGATTTCTTTTTACAATTTCTCTTCCTTCTGTCCTCTGCATACCCAGAGCTGGCATACTCCTGTGAGTACAGGGGAAGGTGGCATTTGGGAACATACCCACATCTAGACTGTCCCGATCTTCGTGTTCATTCGGGTGAACCATCGGGCTTTCCACACCCTGGAAAAAGATAAAGTCAGGCAGGGATTTTAAAAAATTACTTATGTGCCACAGTTCTGTTCATGGTTATCAACTCAGAAAAAAACAATAAAGACGTGTCATGTGTATCACCATGCATCAACAGGAGGCTAGTCTTGGACTTCATTAGTCTTATGGAAGAGCTGACTTAAGGAAAGGACCGGCCCCAAGGGGAAGCATGCCTGAGCGCTCTCCACAGGTGCTTTTATTCCCATAGGTTGGCTCTCAGGTCTATTCCTGCTGTCACATTGCTGGCAAACATCCATAGCTATCAATCTTCAAGGAAAAACTTCTTTTGGAAAACACATATATAACGGTTCTGCATATACAACAACAACCCAGAAAGGCAGCCAGCCTTGGTCATAAAGATAACTGCCAATTTGACACAGGAAACAGAATTGCAATTACTCTGAATGTGACTTGGGGCATACCCCTGGGGCTTCTTCACTTGTTTTTAAAATCTGTCCTTTAAAACATTTCTATTACCACTAGATTTTCCCTTCTACTTCAGCTCTGGAGAAAAAGTAGAAGGAGGAAAGGGGGAGAGGAGGGGACAGAGAACCATTACCTTTATATCGTCTTCCTTTCCCGGTGATGATCTGCCAGACACCAAATTCTTAATCTCTGCAAAAGGAATAATCCTCATCAGGCTCTGCTGATAGGAGCTTTCATTCAAAGATGGCAAAGAAAACAAACAAAAAAAAAAACTAGATGACTAAAGATAAACGAGGAACTTTCTGTATGGAGCTAGGTTTTCATAGAAGGCTTCTTAAAAATCAACTCTCCACAGAGCAGAGTATCTGACAGCTCAGCTACCACACTCTGGTAATATTTATGTGAACCAAGAGGTAAACAAGCCCAGGACCTCCTGCAGGAAATCCTGAGGGGGCGGGTGGGAACCCAGCATTAAATAAACAAATGCGCTGGATTCAGAGGGAAGGCTGCTCACAGAACGAAAGCTCTTCAAAATAGCCCAGATTCTAAGGACATGACGAGTACCAAGAGGTAAACAAGCCCAGGACCTCCTGCAGGAAATCCTGAGGGGGCGGGTGGGAACCCAGCATTAAATAAACAAATGCGCTGGATTCAGAGGGAAGGCTGCTCACAGAACGAAAGCTCTTCAAAATAGCCCAGATTCTAAGGACATAACGAGTACCTACCTGAGGAAATCCCACGTCTAGTTTCTCAAATACCACACATTGCATGTTTCAAAAGAGCCTAATTCATTCCAGATGAGGTCCGGCCTTTCCTCGGGCGTCCTTAAAAGCCAACAATGCCAGCAAAACCCTTGGGCTCCCACCACAGATGATGCCAGGCTGGGCACAGACACGCCACAGGCACGCTGAGCACCCTCTTTCTGAATAAAGGCTTTCCTGGAAATATCAGCGATCGGGATGTTCTGGGCTAAACAGGAAGGCTTATTTACAGGGTATTTTTTTCTGGGTCCTGCCTAGTTCTCTTCCCACACAGTGGCCCGTAAACAAGAATCACTGTTGCTGATATGTAACTCCCCAAACCAGGTTGGGGCCTGGGGAAAATAAGTGTCGGACCCTCCCAGCAAGGGAAGACGGCTAAAAATCTTTACCACCAAGTGTATTAACATACAACAGTGTGGGCCGCCCACGGCTTCCCCTGAACCCTCCCTCAGGGGCCCTACCACCATGGCCCTGCCTGACACCAATTCTGGGGAAACCTGACTTAACTAACTATTCGCCACTCTGCTTTGCCATTCCCATTAACTGAAGTCACCTAAGGCTCCAGACCTTCCAGGTCGATTTACTCAAGCTCTCCTTGCTGCTAGGCACCGAAGCTAGGAGTTTCATTCCTGTTTTTGCTTAGACAAAGTATAAGGCGTTTAGCTAAAAAATCCTAGTAAGTCAAGGACAGAGCACAGAAGTCAACTCTCTCACTGTCATGATGGGTTTTCTTTTTAATTTGCTAATAGAAACTTCGTGCTTACTAACAAGTAAGGAGGTATTTATATTCCACAATAGTTTATTGTCCTTGAATTCAGAATCCTTACAAGATCTATAATGAAAAATGCTAAGATAATAGCTTCAATTTCAAGTGGTCATGTCAACTGACCTCAGCAGGGGGGAGGCGCACAGGGACACCCAGCCTGGGCAGCTTCTGTTCCCTGGATCCCTACCTACCTTTAAATGCACAGCCCACTAAGGGCCTCCAGGTGGCAGCAGAGTACCGTCTGTGGAACAACATGGTCAGCAACAGGAATGCCAAAAGGAGCCAATTTCACCCTTTAAAAGCCCGCTGCTTAAGTTTCAAAATTCAAAACACTAACATAAAGCTTTCTGTCCTGTTATACAGATGCAGGAATTGATGTGAAGCAGCTGCAGAAAATATTAGGGGTTTTGTTTTGAAGCACACATACCCAAACCCTGAAAGCCGGCTAGGTGGGGGGAAATAGCACCACGATGTTAAAGAAGGCGACAGGAGCCAGAACCAAAGTTTCAGTGAACACTTCTGATAGACTCCAAGAGAATCACACACATTTCTGCTTTGGCACCATTAGATATGCCTGTAAAGCCCTTGCAGACCATATGCTCTTAAATCAGGATTCTGCATTTCTAAACAATTATGTACCTACAGCAGTGATTAAACGCAACAGCACACATTTTATTCAAGACTGCGCTAATGAAGATAGCCCTAGTGCCTGGTAAAATCCAATAACAAAAGATGTGCCACTCTGGTCATATGTTCAGATCCCAGCTTCCTGCCACACTCCAAATTCCAGGCTTTGCACACTGTCAGCCTACAGTTTTGTGTTGCATCTGTTGCATTTTTCTTTTGTTCCAGGCTATATTAAAAGGGGCACATCTTTATAAAATGTGTATCATTACTTTAAAAATAATTTTCCAATTTATAAGACCTTTACCCAAACATCGTTACAAACATTTGTGGCAGTGTATGGATTCAGGATAATAATGTATCATTAATTAATCTAAGTGTATACACGACTTCATCCTAGAGCTTTTAAAGAATGTGGCACTCATTCCACTGGAGTTTAATCAAATTGTTCGAGGAGAGACTCTGCTAAATTACCAGGATCCTTTTACACTCACTCCCCTTACCACAACTGCACCTTGCAATCAAACCACTCATTGCTATAGCAACATCCGGCAGACAATGCTATCAGTAACTTCAAACTACTGTTTTAAAGGCCTATGAATCCTGCCTTCATGGCCCACCCAGGATTATCCCCTCTAAATCCGATTTACCCAACTTAACAAACATGTTTTCTTATTGCCAAACTGTAATGGAAGAAATAACCTCTAAGAGTCATGTTCACCAGAGACACTGCACCAGCAAACAGGGTTTTCACAAAACAGGGTTAAGTAGCTCTATGATTCCTGCCAGTGTTTCATTAAGAAACAGATGAGCCTAGTAGATCTCAACTCTGCGTTAAGCCTTACTGTCCCCTTTTGAAGAATGGGAGCCCAAGGCTATATTCAAACAAAGCAAAAAAGCTTACACTGAAAGTACAGGATGACTGGTCTCCTTTAACTATCCTTTGCTGTGCCATCTGACTCCTCCCACAAAGAAGGCATAGATAGATAGATGATTGATAGATCGATCGATCGATCGATCAATCAATCCTGATCAGAGACTGCCAGCCAACTACTGCTGCTACAGCCCTGGTTCAGGTTCAGCTGTCCACAGTCAAGTCCGCAACTGGGTTCCCTTTGCAGAGCATTATCAAAAGCACAACTGGAAATAAGGGTCATGCTCTCAGCCTGCAATGCCTACTCCACAAAGGTCCAGAGGAATTCTGAGCGGTTTACAGGCTTCGAATGGATCCTATTCTCCCAACAGACTGAGTTCTAGGAAGGCTGAGTCCAAACTGCTTTTGGCCCAACACTTGAATCCCCAGTGCCGGGCAGAGTGCCTAGCATATTAAAGGCACTGAGTAAAATGCTCCTCTCCTCCACCTAATCTGGTGGCCGAAAATAGCTGATGAGACGTAGTGGATCATTAGGCAAACTGTAGGTCAGAACCAGGAAAGGAATGCAGTTGGCTTTTTTGGAATATTAATTCAAACACTCTCAATACCAGCACTGTTTATCCCAACTTGTAACCTGCCAGATTGATCAGATGAATGAACACTTTTCCCTTTGCACCCTCCCACTCCTCCAGCTAGGTCCAAAAGCCACCCCTTCCTTTCCAGTCATGCACCGGTGTTTCCCTTATATAACAACATCACTTCCACGTATCATTTTAACGTCTTATCCCAGAGTGCATATCGGACTAGCAAATGCCAGAGAACTAAAATGGCGAAGGGAACAAATTCGAGAAGCCTTCCTTCCTACTCTTAATTCAGGGACCATTTTAATACTGTGACATTTTGTTTCAGTATCCCAGTTACTCCATGTTTTCCTAAAAGTGGGAATGCTAGTAAAACCTATCTTTTGGACTTTCCAGTATAAATATGGACTGGGAGAAAACGAAAAGGCACTTCTCTATAGAAATATCAGCATGAGCCCCATTCATCTAGGAGCCTTAAGAGTCTATTCAGGTGAACAAACCTGGCTGGACCCCTGCAGAGACACAGGATCAGGTGGGGAGAGGATATCAAGGCGAAGGAAGAGATTCTTGCCCTGACACAATTCCAAATGTTATTTTACAATGTAATTTGCATAGGTGCGCTCTGCAACCTTTGAAAAAGAATTTAAGACATCTTTTTGAAATGTTTTAAAATGACTTAAGACACCTTCTGAGGCCATCAGAGGAATTAAAACTTTTTTTGAAAAGATCAAAATAATCAATAAAAACCACTGTTAATGTTTTAGTACATACTTCTTCCCTACAAGCTATTTTTCAACAGCTTTAAGGTATATCATACTAATTACCCATTTAGAGTGCACAATGATTTTTTACATATTCAGACTTTTGTAGTCATTACAGTTCGGGAACATTTTCATTATGGCCAATAAGAAACCCTCTACCCATTAGCACTCACAGCCCATTTCTCCCCAACTGCCTTCATTCCCATCCCAGCCAAAGGCAGCCACTAATCTTCATTCTTTCTTAACGGATTTGTCTATTCTGGATATTTCCCATTTTTAAGGTTCATTCATGTTGTCATGTACCAGAAGTTCATTCCATTTTATTGCCCAACGCCATTCCATCGTGTGCATGGACCACATTTTGTATATTCATTCCTTTTTTTCTTTTTTTTTTTTTTAATATTTTTATTTATTTCTAGGAGAGAGAGAGAGAGAGCAGTGAGCAGGGAGGGTCAGAGAGAGAGGTCACAGACTGAAACAGGCTCCAGGGTCTGAGTTGGCAGTCAGCACAGAGCCCGACGTGGGGCTCGAACCCACGAACCGCGAGATCATGACCTAAGCGAAAGCTGGACGCTTAACCGACTAAGCCACCCAGGCGCCCCTGTATATTCATTCCTAAATGGACATTTAGGTTTGTTTCCACTTTTGGGCAGTTATGAATAAGGCTGCTATGAACACCTGCATACATTGTATTATGGAGATGTAGGTTTTCATTCTGCCTGAGGATGTATCTAGGAGTGTGATTGCTGGGTCATATGGTAACTATATTTAATATATTTGTAGGATATAGTTCTGGGTGATTGTTTTGTTTTTCAGGTCTCCAGTGTGCATCACCCACTCCCCATAAAATTTCAGAGACTGAAGAACTTAGTTGTGGGGATTTAAAAAAAAAATAAAAAGATACCCTAAGCCCAAAAATGTAGTTACAACCATCAAGTAAGCAGAAACTCTAAATCATTACATCTCCAAATGAGGTGAGAAAATCATTTTTCTGATTTACTCAACTGCTTGAATACAATGAGGCAAGTCATATTTGAAAGGTATAAATCACATTCAGTTTTGTCTGGAATACTCTTCTGTCCTGATGACTTCCCACTTAGATTCTAATTCAACTCAAGAAAGAAACTTCTTTGCTGTACAGTTCCAACTTTAGCTTATTTCAATTGTGTTAGACTCCTAATACAAGTCAGTTAATCCAAGTCCTTGTCTCCAGCCTGCCAACCTGACCCGGCTGAAATAGCATCCAAGGCACATCTGAACAGAATTTGTTACATCTAGTGGAGTTTGGAAGAATCTGAGATTCTTTTCAGCTCACACTACCACTCTCTAATTCTGCAATTGACTGGGGAGTCAAGGAGAAGAATTTTTCCTTATGTGTGAGAAAATACTAGTATGGTAATAATAATAAACAAAAGGTACATCACAGTAGGTTGATATGCTATTTTTATCCCTGTCCCTTTAACGATGAAACCCATTCACTTCTGTGGACAGGAGAAAGAAGACGGGCGAGGTCAGTCTCTAAAGAAAGTACAGAAAAGGCTGAGCTACCCTTTAAGATGACATTAACAATTTCAAATCACTCCCTCGGGCTGGAAAGTACATTCTCAGGGTATGATTTATAATTGTCTTTATGAAGCCTAAATGCTTGACTTTCAGGTGAAAAGCCCTGATCAAGTCCTTGGATGGATACACCACACTAGGGTTAAGGTAAGAACTCTGTGTCCAACTGAGTAACCATCCCCACGAAACAGCCTCCTCAACTGCTGTCCTGAAGCCCTCAACACCTCAGGTCCCAGCCAGCCAGGCTTAAAAGACCTGTATCTTGACAAACATTGGAATTATATTCAACGCTTCTAAAAAGACATTCAGTTACAATATTTAAAATGAAGAATCTTGGAAAGGAAACTCTGCACACATAAAAGCCCTCTTGTTTTCCCAGTAACTCATGGGAAATACTCCAATAAGGAAGATCCACCACCCAACTCCCTCCTTACCTTTCACTCACCCAGAGCACGCAGAGAAGGGCTGCAACCTCATCTAAGGAACACGCAGATGAAAGGGCTGCTTACCTCGTTACTCTGACAGGAAGAGCTGTGTCCTGGTGTCCCAACACATGCACGATTACCACTAAATCCACCCTAGCACAGGTTGTAACTTGCACTTGTAACAAGCTAGTAGGGCTATGAACTAGTAGTGGCTAAGCATCCGTGTTCAGATCCTAGTCCAGGGGCTCTACTTGTATTTTCTCATGTAAGCCTTACTATGAAGGATTAAATGATACTCCCAACCCCACCATTTTGCACCCAAGAAAACAGATGAATAACCTGCATGATGTTCAGAAGCGAGACCGTGGTGGAGCTGAGGGTTTAGTAGATCTGCCTGTAGCTGGTGTGTGTCATCAAGACATGCCTGTGCATGTGGGTCATAAATCCTTGTAAGGACTTTATGAGACAGGTCAGCCATGTGGAAGAGAGCTCATTTCAGAGCAGTGCTTCCAATTTTACACTTTTCCATCATACAGATGCTGGAGAAAACTCTCAATCAGCAGCCCAACAAAGAAATAGGTAAGTGTTCCATTATATAAGGGTAGTGGCTACTCTATACTATGATAGGTTAAGAGAATTTACCTGCCAGACTTCTGACTACCTGAGCAAGGGTCACATGAGACGAGTTATGTGACCTCTCTGTGCTACCTTCTCATGTGTACAATTGAGAAAATACACTCCCAACTCCGAGCAATGTCCCTCTCAGTGATCACCGGAATGCACAAATTACGCTCAGCTCACAGCTGCATGCCCAGGACCTCGATCAGTGTGTCAGGCACTCAACAAATACTGGAGTGCAATTATATAAAAGTAAACTCCTTGAGATTGGGTTGTTTTTTTTTTTTTTTTCTCTTTGCCTTTTTTAGCTACTGCTATGCCTGCGGGGCTCATGTCTACTTGCCTAGACATCGCCTTGCATTTGCATCCATAGCCTCTCCCGCCTTTTGCCTTTCTCAAAGGGTCATGAAGAGGAAGCCTCTCCGCCCTGCTGTGAACTGCTGTTTTAGCCCAGAGGAAAGTATTCTCCCTTCGGTCCTCTGTGAGGAGAACTCAAGCTGCAGCTCCCATTCCCGATTTCATTGTTACTGAAAATGTGGAACATAATTAACAGAGAGAAGCCAACAAAGTACAGGACTATTTAACACAGAAGTGGAGACAGTTAGCAGATCACAAAGTGTTTTGTTTTTAAACTACAGAAGAATATAAAAGAAAATGGAGTCACCTAGTGGTCAATCGTACTGCAATCATTCTGTTTACCGTCGCCCCAGAGGCTCTAAGCAGTCATCAACCTGCCAAACAACACCAAAAAGCACAGCAGGGTGCGGGGCAAGGCACAGGTGTTCTGAATATTCAAGGTGACCGTGAGGAGTTTTAAAAACACCTCCCTTACCAGGCTCCCAGGGTGAGCATCTGTACTAATGGATGGAGGACCCATATGATCATGAAAGAGGAAGGAAATATGGTCTAGAAAGGGCAGGAACAGTAGAAATGAGGGAGAGCAACATCCCCCCAAGTTCCTTCCATGGACCACCTCCATGAGATGGTCTAAGTACTGTTGAAAGGGGATTCTTGCATGAACCATTTAGAGAACTATTAAATAAGGTCACACGGGGGTCTTGACTGCAACAAGTTCAATAGAAGCTGAAAAACATTTATTGTACTCTCAATCCCCAGAATGAATGAAAGTCTCATAGAGTGCATCTGTTAACCTTTTTGGTCCAAGAATCCTTATTTATCAGAGCATCTCCCAAGACTGGTGTTCTCTCCGACACTTCTTAGGAAATCGTAGAACAGGAGATCAAATAAGGATGGAGGCGGCAAGGGACAAAACCGTGTCAGTTGGTAGATTAATAAATACTAATCATTAGCTTATTCATCTCAGCATGTTAAAAAATCAGAAGGCTCTTTGGCTATTTATTTAGTTCATTCGGAATAACATCCCATCCTGCTGGCAGTACAATTACAATCATGAAACTATGGAAACATAATTGGCTCAAAGGCAATGATGACAGCATTTATCACGCTAACAGGGACTGCAGAGCTGATCTCCAGCATAACACTGTCATCTTTTAATCAATGGCAGCTACGGATACAAGCTGGGAGCCTCCCACTTGGAGGAGGAACAGAAAAACATAGTCTCTTAAGACTCTCCTAGTAGATCACAAAGGGAAGGTTTGCTTTTGGGGTTTAAAGAAGGAAAAGAAGCATACTTTGACATTCAAAGTGTTTTCTTCTTCCAGGTGAGGGGTCTACAGGCTTAAGAATGGACAAAAACTAATGGGAGTATTTCCACTTTGGTTGAATACTGCCCTCTGCAGGGACGTGCGGTTTGTAATGTGTCCTCCAAGCATATACAAATCGAAGCGTTGCCTACCAGGGTTTATGTACTACATACACTAATTTTTGGGGGTTGGCGCGCTTGGGTTTCTGTCCAAATTCTTTTGCTTATTGGCTGTATGACCTCAGGTACCTTACCGTGGCTGTTCCTAGACCCATAAAACTCAACCATACACAACAGAGTAACTTTTTTTGTCATGATGCTGCTTCCTGTAAGGTCTCGCCCAGTTACGAACACACTGGGACTGGAGGAATCCACCCCTTCCCTCACTGCTGACACCCACCTGACATCCTACACCCATAGGGCGGTCCCCATCTGTCCCCACCTCTCCACTGTCATCACAGTGCTGTGGTGCAGACCCTCCTCTGTATTCCTTACAGCAGCAACCACTCCTGCCTCCAACTCCTCCAATCCATTCTTCACGTTCTCACAGAGTGATCTTTGGAAAATACTAATCTAATTTGCCTGAAGCAGCTCTCACAGCTGTCAGGGTGAGGTTCCAGTTCCCTGCTTTGTGTGTAAGCCAGCTTGATATGCCTCCCCCTGAAGCCTGTGTCACTGGACACACACACACACACACACACACACACACGAAATTGACAGGACTACAAAATGATCTGCGTTTCCCTCAATTCTGTATTCAGAATTGTGGTTCAGAACTCTGTATTACAAATATTTCCATTGTCTCAAACTCCCTTCCCTCCATTTGATCACAGCTCCAGGGTCACCTCCTCCAAGAAGCCTTCCCTGCTAACAGTCAGAAGCCACAGAGCTCTCAGAGAGTACTGGCATATGACTCCCATTTCACTTATCATAATGTACTAGGGGCAACATGTTTTTCTGTCCTAATGCCAACTGTCCACCCCTTAAGGGCAAGACTTCAAACATTTATTCAGACTCTACTTCATTCTAAATTAGTTTAAAGGTAGATTAGAAAAGAAACACATACAAGTAAAAATCACAAGGAAAAAGCAAGGGTGAAAGGTCAACAAATAAGGCTAATACAAAAATGAACTTAGCAGCACCCTACACATTTGCAGGTGAGAACCTTAGCTCCAAGTTTTTGTTTTTGTTTTTTTCAACCAGCTTCAAGGAAAACAAAAACAAAACCCTGGGAAGTTACTGTTAGAGCAGTAAAAGCAAGCCAGATGCTCAGGAGAAGCCGGCATTGCTGACACCAGACCAAAAAGAGGTTTTCCTACAGAACTTCAGGAGAAAGCATAGTCGCCCACAGCCTCTCAGACAGGCAGGGCAAGCCTCGGCTCCTTGGTGCCACCAGCACAGCATCTACAGGACACACGAGTGAGGGCAACTCCACAGGGACCCAAGCAGGTCCGGCTTGAGCAGGAAGCTCAGTGTGCCACCTTACCCCACGAGTGTGTGCAATATGGGCACACGGACTTGCAGCATCTTGCTACAAAAACTCCTCCTCCAAGACTACTTTTTAACAAACACGGAGGCAAAGAGTTTAAGATGTTAACAGCTGACAAATACCTACAATGCAACTAGTCTACGTGGCCAGTTACAAGCAGAATCAAAAATACTAACCAGCGGCCCACCTGGGTGGCTCAGTTCGTTAAGTGTCCAACTTTGGCTCACGTCACGATCTCGCAGTTCACGGGTTCAAGTCCCATGTCAGGCTCTCTGCTGACAGCTCGGAGCCTGCAGCCTGCTTCGGATTCTGTGCCTCCTTCTCTCTGTCCCTCCCTCGCTCTTCTCTCTCTCTCTCAAAAATAAATAAACTTAAGAAAAAAATCCTTTTAATTAAAAAAATATATATTAACCAGTAGTCAACGACACTGGCTTAGGGGCAATGGGTTTGTCCTGGCTTCTCTCCCTAATGCCAGCATCTAATATGGTGGTTTCCAGCCCTATCCAACTATTGTCCCTTTACATAATAGATATTTTGTAATGCCCCTCCACTATCCTGAAATTAAATAATAATGTAGTCATGCCCCCATATATATATAAACCTATCCTCACACCTAATTTCAAAGAAAAATAAAAAATATTCTTAAACAGAAAGCAAAAGGAAGGAATTAGTTTCCACTGTGCTTCACTAACTACTTTAACCACCAGTTAACCTGTTAGTTACGAGCACTCTCTGGGTTCCCCAGTGTGGGGGAAGGAGCTTGTATACCTTCTTCAGTTTCCACAGCACTGGAGGGCATGGCACGTCTTTCCTCCGGCCTGGCTTCTTGATCTTCAAGAGCCTAAGAAAGAAGAAACAGATTATTGAAAACAACTGGAGGCTTGAGGTAATGGGGCAAGGAGATGGAAATCACAAGCATGGGTCTTGAAGAGAGACAGGCCAGGCAAGGCCTGGGGAGGTCTGGAAAGACAGGGAGGGGTAAAGCCACCAGGAGTACATAGAGGCGGCGCCCCAAGATGATGATGAGAGACACTGGGGGGAACCCAGGGGCATGGGGTGAAAGTGTCCCTGCCACTAATGCTCTACTGCTTTCTTCTCCTTGTCACAACCAGAAGGTCCTCAGGAAAATAATGCATGAATCAAAAATGGGGGCAGAAGAACAGAAAATCATGACACTGTAAGGAAGAGCCACTATTTATGCATGTGCCCATCCTGACCACCCTCTACCCATACCATACAACACAAGGGTCCTGGGGACGGGACCCCCATCAGAGAGAGGGCCCAGGATGACCACTGGCCTTGGGCTGCAAACCACCATATGCTGGTGCAGGCTGCCCAGGCTGAGACCAAGCTGGTGCCCTTAGGGAGTAGGTGCCCTTAGAGAGTAGCTGCCCTCCCGGAACCTTCTGCATTCTCTTTTCAAATGGATCCCCCGTGGCCATGGGAAATGCAAAGAGCCACAGAATTACGTGCTAACGTGCCAAGTGGTAAAATAACCCAACACTGCAACAAGACATGTTCCAGAACAAATGCATGAGTAAACCTGGGCAGGCAACCCTACAGCTGGCCCAGACCCCTGAATCCTCATGGACATTTTAATTTTTTAAAAATTGTTTATTTATTTTTGAGAGAAAAAGAGAGACAGAGAGACAGAGCATGAGTGGGGGATGGGCAGAAAGAGGGGCAGACACAGAACCAGAAGGAGGCTCCAGGCTCTGAGCTGTCAGCACAGAGCCCGACACGGGCCTAGAACCCATGAACTGTGAGATCATGACACTTAATCAACTGAGCCAGCCAGGCACCCCATCATAGGCATGTTATTAATTAATTAAACTCAGTGTATCAAATGCCTTGTCCTTGACTATTTCATAAGAACATCCTGCAGCCAGAACAACAACAAAAACCCAAGAAAACATACACACTTAACCAAACCACAAAGGGGGCAGGAAACAAGCACCCAGTTACCTACCTTCCATAGCTGTCAACTGCTGTCACCCTTATCCCCAAGATGTAATATTCTCTTTTCTAGTGGGCACCATGGAATTAAAGGGTGGACCAGACCGGGTACATACTGGGAGAGGCTAAGGAGATGGGATCTAGAGTGGCTACGGTGGGAAGAGATCTCACCATGCAGGCTCAAGGCCAAACACAACCACCGGCCCACTTGATCGCCTGGGTTAGCCCTGACACTGAAATCCTAGTCCTTCAGTGAGGACAAATGGCAAGCCTGTGTGAAAAGGGCATTAGGCAATGCCAGTTTCTGATTACAAAGCAAAACCTGAAGGAAATACTTCTTTTTTGGTAAATGGCAGGTATTAATGTAATTGGTATTCTTCTGAGCAAATTTCGATGCAATTTTAGAACACTTTAATTTCCTAACTGAAATTATTATTAGTGTTAGCCAAGTTCTAGAACTCAATTCTCAACATTCTGATTAACAGCAACAACTCTGTTACAATGAGAAAATTAAAGCATGGTTAGAAAATGTACCTAAGATTTTGCCTATTGTCTCATTTCCTAATATGTTCACTGTTTGGATATTTAGCACCAACTTGGCATTTTTTAACACTCGATGTTTACTGCCAAATTATCAGTTCACCAGTGTCAGCTATAATGCAAGGGGCTAAGATGAATCCTCTACAACTCTTAACAAGTATGGCATCTGAATGGGATCACTTCCTGAATAGCTCTTGTCTACAGTAAAGCAGACTCAGGTTTCTGCAGCAAGGTTTTATTGCTGTTGTTCTAGATGGGCTGCAGGTACCTAAGCCCTGACCAGATCCCGAGACTCAAGATGCCTCCTTGACAAGACTAAGGCCATGATTCAGCTCCTTAAGAATAAATTAGTACATCAAAGTCATCTACACCTGTTATGTAAAAAAAACAGACTTTTCCACATCTAAGATTTAACAGAACATGAATACTTTATTACTATACATAATTATATATTTGTTCTCCCAAATTATAAAGCTTTAGCATAGACAACCTGTAACCATCATCACCTGTTTTCATTTAAATAGCAACAAACCAGAAAGAAATACCACTGAAAACTTCGAATTCCAGAATACTATGGAAATATTTTGTAGGACAGGTAAGGATGAACTATTTTGGATGTCTGTCAGGGTTCTGGACCCAATTCCAGGAGCAGGAGGGGGGAGGGTCCCTTACCAAGGAGCAATTCTCTGATTACCAAGCAAGACTGGCCTCATCCATTTCAGATGTCCCTTACAAGTCCCAGTTGTTATTTGTACTTCTGACCAAGTGACTATAAATCAGAGGTTCCCATAACCTCCCCACCTTGGATTTGATTAATTTGCTACAGCAGCTCTCAGACCTCAGAGAAACATTGTACCTACCAGATTACTGGTTTCTTATAAAAGTATGTACTCAGGGACAAGGACTAAGGTATAGGCAAAGAGCTTCCATATTCTCATGGAGCACACCACTCCCAGCACCAACCTGTGTCACCAACCCACAAGCTCTCTGGAACCCTGTCCTTTAGGGTTCTTATGGAGGTTTCGTTACATAGGCAGGACCCATTAAATCACTGACCACTGGTGAACTCCATCTCTTGCCCGCACCCCTCCACCCAGGTCAGAGGGTAGAATGGAAGAAAGTTCCAACCCCATAATCACAGTCCCCAACATTAGCTACCTTCCCAAAGTCACTTCATTAACATAGCGAAAGACACCTATATCATTGCCAACTCTTCAAAATCCCAAAGGTTATGGGAGCTATGATCCAGGAAGCACAAACAAAGATTTTCCTAGAAATCACAATAACCTCAAGAATCTCTGCTCTCTTCCCTTCCTGTTCCTCCGCTCACCACCCAGCCACACAACTTCTACTATTCTATTCAGCCCTTCTCATAAAATGACAATCTGCAAGAAACTGGAAAGCAATTTCCATTTGGCCTCTGGTACTGAATCCACTACCATCACTTATCAAACGCGGACATCTCACCCTACAGCTTCCAAGTCCTCAGCACTATCCCCAACGTGTCATGAGAAATCATGAATCCAGCCTCAGAAGGTGGTCACTTTTTACAATGAAACAAATGTTCATAGTTTTTGCTATATACAGGGTAGGCCCTATTGCTTTTAAAAGTTTTGTCACCAGGTGCTACACTGTGACCAGATCACCCCATCTAAGGACACACATGCTCCTGAGCTCTGCCAGTGCACAGGCGCAGGGAGCCGAGCACATCATGAGCAATGTTGCTTTCAAGGCCATGGCTTGGCCTGGTCAGAAAATCTGCCCCTGGGGGCTTGGGTGAGAAGCCAAAGGGACAACTGATGGCTTTAGTATCTTTAAATGACAAGCATTCTTGAGCAAATGAGGAAATACTGTATTGCCAGAAAATGATACATTTCCTAAAACCCAACAAAGGAATGTAGTTCATACTGAGGAGCATGTTTCATTTTATTTCTTTAATTTTTTTATGTTTATTTTTGTGAGAGAAAGAGAGAGAGTGGAGAAAGGGCAGAGAGAGAGAGGGAGACACAGAAAATGAAGCAGGCTCCAGGCTCTGAGCTGTCAGCACAGCACCCAACATGGGGCTCAATCTCACAAACTGCAAGATCATGACCTGAGCTGAAGTCAGATGCTTAACCAACTGAGCCACCCAGGCGCCCCTCGTTTTACTTCTTTAAATAAAAACCTATATATGGACTAAACCAACCATAAACTTTGACAGCAATTTTTTAAACTAAATCTGCAGTTTAATTATATGAAGGAAATATTTTATAAAATCCAAAGCTGTGATAAATGACAGTATCATTTTTTCCAATGGTTTCCTTTGTAAAGCCTATACAGTCATGAAACTTGTGTCTTGCTCCACGATTTGCTTGAGAACACAGAACATCAGGGCATGTGGTGAGTGAATCCATGACACCCTGGAGCACTGTCAACTAGATGGACTCAAGTTTTGTACTCATAACATCTTGCTTCATGATAATTAAAAGATGTAAATTTTCTTTATATTCTTCCAGATTCTACAAAAAATTTAAAAATAATGAAGATGAAACTTTTTCAGTTCTGACAGGAGCATGCTATGAGGTCACTGAAGGCTGGTGTTTGAACCGGCCTTTGAAAAGGAACAGGTTTCAAATGCCCACTCCCATTCATGAAGAACCAACATACTGAGACAAATGCTTAACAAGATTTAAGCCTTAAGAAAGCCCAGAAGTGGGTATTTTTCACGTATAACAACCATAAATACAATGGCTTTAAATAAAAATTAAGTAAAATCAGGGACACCTAGGTGGCTCAGTCAGTTCATCGGGCCAACTCTTGATTTCAGCTCATATCCTGTTCTCATGGTTCGTGGGATTGAGTCCCTTATTGGGCCCTGCACTAACAGTGTGGAGCCTGCTTGGAATTCCCTCTCTCTCTCTCTCTCTCTCTCTCTCTCTCTCTCTCTCTCTCTCTCTCTCTCTCTCCCTCCCTCCCTCCCTCCCCCTCTGGGTGCCCCTCACCCCACTCATGCTCTCTCTCTCAAAATAAACATTAAAAAAAGAATGAAGTAAAATCAACAAATGAATACAAAATATCCAATATTAGATGATTAAAACTCAACATTTGGGATGCTGGCTCCTGGAAAATAAATCCTTACACAAATTTCTATTTTCTACCTCCAAAATATTATGCAAAAATCTTCAGCCTACCAATGTAACACAGTTTCCAATTCCATGTCCCCAAAGCTTTATTAGAAGAAGATAAAGAGCTACCCTCCAAAACTCTGTTCCCAAAGCAATGAATTTGCCGTCTGTACTCTTAAGGAGTATCAGTTATTACCTACCAGAACGAAGGGACACACACCTGGATGAGAAAGGCTCTGTCCCAAAAGTATTTCCTGAAGAGTTTAATATCTCCCTCCAACAAATGCTCAGCGGTGTGGTTCACAGTCAAGGTCAGCATTTCTGATGAGTGAATATACTGCAGGAAGGCATCTTCGCTGAGCTGCACTCGGGAAAAGCCCGGGGAACGTCTGCCCTGGAAACTGAAATGTCACAAATCAAAACCCAATGGAAGTTTCAGAGATATCGTCTCCAAGGTTCCAGTACCCTCACTGCCCCCAGTATTGCAAATTTAACTGGCCAAAAGATCCATGCAAGCCATCTACTGACAATAAGTATGCAAGACCATGTAAAGAGAGCCTAATAAAGTTACCTTCTTCCACCTGCAGAAGACGTCAGTTGAAAAGCTATTCACATATACTGCATAAAGATATTCATGTAACTAATCAAACTACTGACTTTTAAACATAGTGTTTTACCTAAATATTCCATTCCCTTTTGAACTCAAAAAGATGCCTCTTGCTTTAATGGGGTCACGTGTAAAAGAACAAATTAGCTGGCAGCCAACAACTTCTTAGGTGATTACAGTGCAAAAACAGATATGATCTCCAGGGAGCACGGTGAGGTTTGGATGTTACAAACAAGTGACATATTCATAACACACTGGTCCACTGTCATAAATAATTTTATCATGCAAATTAAAAATCCATCAATTTCATCTTGTTCTATTCTTGAAAACACCCATAAGAAACAATATTCCCAAACTAAATTCTTGAATACAAACTAATTTTCTGTTTTGTTTTAGCCAAGAACAGCTGTACGTTTATTAGTTACACACAGGCTTTACAGTTAGTATTATAATATTCTGGACGGCTCATAACGTCACGCAACTGCAACAGTAAAGGAGCCTCAGGAGGAAAATGCTAGGGCTTCCGGACAGGAGCTCACCTCAGCGGGTTGTCATGTCCCCACAGATTGCCCCTAGGTTCCTCACTTCACAGAATTAGTTCTATGCCTCTTTCCTCCTCTTACATGACCTCATCTTGTTAATGAATGTTTGCTTCACAAAAATAGAATATACTTTCAATGAAATAAATGTTATCTCTGTCATATGGAGCAAAAAGAGATCCTAATTTCTTGGCATGAATTACTCACAGCACCTCCAGAATCTTCTAGAAAACAACTCCCCATGCTAACATGCCACTGAAGCAAATGGACTCTAAAGCCTGAGCCAAAAAACACTGTTGTTAATTTAAAAAATGGAAGCTTCATCATATACTCGGGATTTAGCTCACAGTCTACTCCCAATACCATTCATGAACAGATTTGTTAGACATGCCAACTTTTAAAGCACATCATATCTTCTGGTCCTGGAGACTGCAGAAAGGTACCGAGCTACCCAAGGTCAAGTCAGCCTTCTGGACTTTGATCTAACACTGAACCCTCCACAATGACGAAGTCCAAGAAAGTAGTCCTCCCTTGGTCTTTTTAGCCAAGCAAGTGGGGTCACGTTAGAGCCAAGAAAAGGGCAACACCTTTTGGATTGGCTTCTTCCTCGGCTGGTGGATGTCATGTGACCAAGGTAGGACAAAAGGAAACAAAAAGCTCTGACTTCTATGCGAATATCCATTTATGCACCATCAAACCATAAATTACATTGAGTTTCATAAGCCAAACAAGAAAAACCAGTCCATTAAGATACACCAGGTAATAATACTCTGATTATACTTAATATTTATGTAGAACTTTGTAATTTTCAATGCACTTTCCCATTTTTTAACACCTGGTAAGTCAAGGAAATCATTATACATGAATCTCCCTTTCTTAAGAATAATCACCAATCTGAACGACTGTAAATAAGAAACCACAAATCCTTCCTTCAATGACAATGTTGATATCATCATCAACATAGTAAACTTTATAGCTCCTTTACATTGTTATTTCTTTTACATTATTTCACTAAAACCCTAATAACCACACAGTATCTTAGAGTTTGTCTATTACTGATATAACAAAAATTTAGGATGCCTGGCTGGCTCAGTTGGTTCAACAATTTATCTTCTTTCAGTAAGCATTATATGCTGAAAATGTATCAGAAATACTACAGTGGGAAAACAGTTTCATCCCTCAAGTGATAAAGGAAGGAGACCTAGGCAATAAATGATGACCATATACAAAATTCTAAATAATATTGTTAAAAAAATAATATTGGTAAAATTCTAAATAATATTGTTAATAATTTTAATTACCATGTTATAAATTAATCTTAGGGCACCTGGGTGGCTCAGTCAGTGAAGCATCTGACTTCAGCTCAGGTCATGCTATCAGTTTGTGAGTTCAAGCCTGGCGTCAGGCTCTGTGCTGACAGCTCAGAGCCTGGACCCTACTTCAGAGTCTGTGTCTCATTTTCTCTCTGTCCCTCTCCCATTAGTGCTCTATCTCTCTCAGTCTCTCAAAAATAAATAAACGTAAAAAAATAAAAATAAAAATAAATTAATTAATCACAAAAGGCCCTAACAGAGATGGCATCTCTGAAAAAATGCTGTTTATTTATATAAATTTTTTTTTAAGAAGTCCTATTTGAGCTTAAACCTGAAAGATAAGTAGGGGGTTAGGCTAGTGTTTGCCAACTTTTCTCTTCATTATAACTCCCTGTGAGCCTTTTAAGACTTTTCCCCCTAGCTGCCCCCATGAAATGTTGATAACAAATATATCTATCTGCTCACATACTCTCTACTTTACACACGAGAACTAATGGTAAAACATAAACCAACAGTAGCTTGTGGTTTGGTTGTTTCAACTTTTCCACGATACCTCGAACACTTTTTATACAAACAGATCAAGAGAGAATCAGTCTATCAAGTAGCCAAACTCACCTTGAGATGTCTTCAACCAGCTTGGCGTTTCCGGCATGTAAAGCTAAGTCTAATGGTGTGGCACCTTCTTCGTTGGGTAAAGCCAAAGCCTGGACTCCACCAGGGAGACACAAGAGGAAATGAGAGAGCTTGGGTAGGCCCCATCTCACAGCCAGGTGTAGGAGAGATTCTCTGCATAAAGGCACTGAAAAGGAAAACATAGGATATGAGATCCTGTTTACAAACTTTGTCTTATATGTTTTATCTAAGATGCCCATGTATTTAGACCTAGTAAGAATGTTAGAACTGAAAGGAACTATCAAAAGCATCTAGGGGCGCCTGGGTGGTGTAGTCGGTTAAGCGTCCGACTTTCTCTCGGGTCATGATCTCGCGGTTCGTGGGTTCGAGCCCTGCGTCGTGCTCTGTGCTGACTGCCAGCTCAGAGCCTGGAGCCTGTTTCAGTCTGTGACTCCCTCTCTCTCTGACCCTCCCCTGCTCATGCTGTCTCTCTCTCTCTCTCTCTAGAAATAAATAAAACATTAAAAAAAAATCTTTAAAAAAAAAAAAAAGCATCTAATCCAAAGACCTCACTTTATAGCAGTGGACAGGCCAAGTGATTCGTCCAAATTTATACAGCCAGTTAGTGCTGGAGACAGACTGCTCATCGCGGCCCAGCGCTGCTTCCGCCCACTACAATGCACACTCAAGCCACTTTTCTCATGTGCGATAAAGTCATCCGGGGAAGCAAGTGCTGGGAGCACACCACCCTTTAGAAACACTCCAAGGTGCCCTTTAAGGAAGGGGATGCTGCTACTTCCATAGGGCAGGCTCTCGGAGGCCCCACCTGTAAAGGAGCCCTCGTTCCTACTTTTGAGAGTTTGCTCCGCCCCTGATAAGAAGCTGGGACAGAAATGGGTTTCCTGTGTCCAGAATACTTGTGACCAAGATCCTTCCCAAACTTCACGGAGGCACTTTCACCCATCTGTTAGATTATTTCAGTGCTGGAAAAACCACTCGGACGATCTGCTTAAAAAAAGTCAGCCTGTGCCTTTCACATGCCCCTTGACAGAGGGCTCTTGATCAGTCTTGATACTGAGTTTTCCCTGTAGTATTTGCTGCTTTACATTGTGGTGTGTCCTGTGTGTATCATGGTATAGGCTGAGAAGTTGTTGCTTTTTTTTTTTTTTTAATCTCAACACCCAGCATAGTATCTGACAAACTGAAATCACCCGGTATTGGGGGAGTTGAAGAGCAACTATTAAAATCTCCGATATTTGTCTATGTTAAAATCGCCTTCTTTGTACAGTTTGTACACCTATGTTTCTTTCTGTTGCAATACCCAGAGCCTGGAACACAGATGGCTCGTGATAAATATTATACTGGAAATATGGAGAAGAGTAAATATGCTTACATTAAAAAAAAAAAGTAGGCCCATGAACTCCCTAGGCATCAAGACGCCCCTTGAAACAATCCTAGTCTTTAGAAACTCAACCTGAAAATCCTAACAATATTTGTTGGAATAACCACGCAGTAAGAATTTGAATTATATACACCCTCAAGTTGAGTCATGTTATTGGCTGCAGTTCTAATAGGAAAGAGGTCCAGAGCACACTGCATCACGCTGCAGAGAAAAGCCAGAAGGGGAGGGACCTCCTATGTCATCTACTCTAGTATTGTGGCTGGCGCATGGATATGCTCTAGAAATATCTGCCTATTGAACGAAATATGACCAAGGGGGGCCCTTTCCCTGAGGAGTACCCATGAAAATTAGCTTTTCATAGATGACTGCACATGCTAGCTACCATCCTTAGTTCTGCCTCTGATAACACAACTAAAATCTGTGAACAAAAACTACATACTCTCATGGAGTCTCGACACTGAGGTCAAAAACCACCTACTTCCCCACACAGTTTACGGTCTCCTTGAACATGATTTTACTCTTCCATTGTCTTCATTAGCATAACTCGACTAGTCCAGGAGCCTCTTCCCTGGGCAAATGACTGCGTGTTCATTATCCCTTCAAGACCTATCAGCCGTTCTGTAAAAAAATGTCAATAAGCTTAAGCCCTGAAACCAATCTTTAACTATAATATCACAATCCTTATCCAGTCCTAATCCAACTCCCTTCCTTGCCTACCGCCGCTCCTCTGCCTTAGAAGACCATCATTAAACCCAACTCCAAGTTCTCATGACATTGCAACTCTGCCCTCCCCCTTGAAGAGGCTCCGTAGAGGTGTTGTTCTACCTTAACAGGGTAGGCAATTAACTCAGCTTTCTTTCCCCTGCAGGCTGTACTGATGCTACTTGGAGAGCCAGCATCCAACACCACCTGACTTTCAAACAATTAGAAGGAAATACTCCACTACACAAAACCAGGAGAAAACGGCTTAGGCTGTATTTTTAGTGGGGTTTTTCTTAACGTTATTTATTTTGAGAGTGAGAAAGAGTTCTCACAAGCAGGGGAGGGGCAGAGAGAAGGAGAGACAGAATGCCAAGGAGGCTCTATGCCACCCATGTAGAGCCCAATGCAGGGCTTGAACTCATGAACTGTGAGATCATGACCTCAACTGAGATCAAGAGTAGGACACTCAACCAACTGAGCCACCCAGGCGCCCCTAGTGGTTTATATTATTTACCTAGACCTTTTTTTTAATTCTTTTTTTTTCCAGTTCCAATTCATTTTTTTCAATTTTTTCCATTTATTTTTTTTTAATTTACATCCAAGTTAGTTAGCATATAGTGCAAGAATGATTTTAGGAGTAGATTCTGGTAACTCATCCCCCATGCATAACACCCGGTGCTCATCCCAACAAGGGTCTTCCTTAATGCTCTTACCCATTAGCCCATCCCCCCACCTACAAGCCCTCCAGCAACCCTTAGTTTGTTCTCTGTATTTAGGAATCTCTTAGGTTTTGTCCCCCTTGTTTTTATATTATTTTTTGCTTCCCTGTAAAGGCTTCTATCTCAAATATGTAAATAAGCCCTCGCAGTGAAAAGCACAACCTCACCGTGCATTTGCTCCATCACCTGTGTGACACAGCACAGACCCCCTGTCCCACAGGAGGACAACTGAAATGTCAAAACATCTAACAACAAAGTGGTGCACCCCTGCCAGGCATCTGTTTAATACACTCGATACCTTCTAAAGGCTATTAAAGAACTTGTGTTTATTTTATCCTTTAAGTTTTTGACCTTTAATCTCATTTTATTAGAAAGTAGGGTTCTCTTTTTTAACAGATTCCCAACAAGTCATGTTTGAGATTTCCATCTTTTTTCCCCTTCTTAAAAATGAGGAAGAGACTGGTTAGGATCAGGTGATGAAACCAACACGCATGCACAAGAACATCCCTGAACATGTATGTCAGCATGACATCATGACCAGCGATCCTAGGATGGAATTTCTAAGTCCTAGATCCCAGCTTAAATCTCATGAGAAAAATCACATGGTTCTATGGGATACGATTTTCTTCCAAGAAAAAGAAGACCAAAAAAGAATATCTAAACCTTTTGCATTCCTTTTTATTTTTTTAAATAAGTCACATCTTTTTTAATTTATTTATTTTGAGAGCAGAAGAGAGCACGAGCAGGGGTAAGAGCATAGAGAGAAGGGAAAGAGAATCCCAAGCAGGCTCTGCACAGTCAGTGCAGGGCCTGCCGTGGGGCTCAGTCTCAGGAACTGTGAGATTATGACCTGAGCCTAAACTAAGTGTCCAACGCTTAACCCCTTAACCAACTGAGTCACCTAGGTAACCCTACGTTCCCTTTTAAAATAAAAGGGTTGATAAAGTCAAGTATGGTGTCAATCATTTAAATACAACTCTCTACACTGCCTGGGGGCAGTGACACACCTGCCCTTGAACCTGGGAATTAGGTCAGTGTATTCAATCAAGCTGACAGTGCGGGTGTGGGGAAAAGTTTCCTCCTCTGGGGCACTTTCCAGGACTGTTGTGCTAATTCAATTCAGCTCCCTACTCCTTCCTCAGGCTCCAATCTCACAGCTAGTTCATAAGAGAACACAGCAAACTTGTGGGACTAAACTGCTCTATGCTCAAACTGTCCCTCCCTCTCTCTCCCTCCCTCCCTCTCAAAGTCCTCCCTTCCTGGGAAGGTGGGAAGGCAGGGGAAGAGAGGATCTTCAGGTCTTTGAAGAAAACAAATAAGAAGCTGACCAAAATGTTTTGAGTGAGAGCTTTCTCATTCAGTATGCAAGTTCCAGACATAGAATCAGGCAAACAGCCTGAAATAGGAACCACTGTGACATATATAAATAATTCTGCTTGTTATAGAGTTTCAGATTCTTAACAGCGGTCAGGAAAACAAGCTGTGAAAAGAGGTTATACAATTTGGCAGACATGGGGAGGAGGGTGTTTAAAATGTCTTTTTAACCAAATAAATAGGCCTCTTCCTGTTTGGCTGGTGCCAGGAGTTATGTGAACTAATGTTTCTAAAACAGAATTCCTAGTAATTGTTCTAATGGCAAACAGTAGAAGGTATGACCTGTCACATCCCGGGAGCAAGATCACCCAGACACAAAACAAGAAGTGAGCAGGCTGTGACATTAGCCAGCATTTCCCATCCTGGCATGAAGGGATCTGCCCTAGACCAGGAAGGAGGTGCAAAGCTCAAGCCTTCGGCTCTGTCATACCTCAGTTTCTCTGCCTGGAAAATGAGGCTGTCAGATCAAAGGCACACCCTCGTCCTGACTGACCAGGGATCAGCATCCATGAAATCCAGGACACATCAAGGGACCTCCCAGAGAACGTGAGCACAGGAGCAGAGACAGTGTGGCTGATCCTAAAGGAGAGTGACTTTGCATACGGTTCAGTCCAAATATGGGACCATTATAGCTTCCCATCTATGCCTTTACATTAGCAGAAAGGTCACGTTGCAAGACTGAAAAATAAATGATCAAGCCCTCAGGAATTCACAGTCACAGCTATGGGAAGTGTAAATTGGCATAACCACTTTGGAAAACACACTGGCATCATCTATTAAATCTACCGAAGCTTATGTTGTATCTGAGCAACTCCACTCCTACATAATCAACCCCACTGAGGACTATGCCTTATACACATGAGCAAACACACATGAAGATGTAAAACTGCCAAAAACTGAAGTGATTTCAATGTCCATCAACAATAGATTAAACTGTAATATAATCACACTAGTACCCTAACTGAAAAATTAGATTAATATAGAAAAAAACTAAGAAATATAGGGGCACCTGGGTGGCTTAGTTGGTTGAGGGGCTGGCTCTTGGTTTCAGCTCAGGTCATGATCCCAGGGTCCTGAGGTCAAGCCCCATGACAGGCTCCACCCTGAGCACACAGCCTCCTTAGGAATCTCTCTCTCTGCCCCTCTCCCCCTTTGTGTGTTCTCTCTCTCTCACAATTAAAAACAAAAATGAAAGAGGAAAAAAATTAAGAAACACAATGTTAGGGGAAAGTCACAGAAGAAAAATGGAACATGTTTCAATTAATAAGATTTTAAAAAGCGAAAACTAAGGTACGTTTTAGGAATACGTAGGTAGCAGAACTTCAAGGAAAAGCAAGGAAAGGTTCACTGTACAAGTCAGCATTGCCTCTCTGGGGGACAGAGGGGACCATGAATGGGACTTTGCTTCTTCTGGGGTCTAATGTCTCTCCCCACACATGCAGAGAGCTGTGTTTAAGACTCTTTGCAGGACAATTAAAACAGAATTTCTGGTGACAGGACCCACACATTAACTTTTTTCTCAAGATTCCAAAGCAATGCTAATGCAACATCAGCGTTACGATCTGCTGCTTTCAGTAAGTGGTTAACAAAATGCCAATCTCTGCTTTCTTTTCACACCACTCTTTACTCAATCATCTCTTAAAATCTATTAGCTAAAGCAAAATAAGTTGGAAAAAGACAGGTATCATAGGACTTCACTCATATATGGAATTGGAGAAACTTTACTGATAAACACAGGGGACAGGAAGGAAAAATAAGATAAAAACAGAGAGGGAGGCAAACCATAAGAGACTCTTTAGATACAAAGAACAAACTCAGGGTTGATGGGTGGGGGAGGAGGGCTGAATGGGTGACAGGCATTAAGGAGGGCACTTTTATTAAAGAGGGCACTTTTCAGGATAAGCGCTGGGTGTCAAATGTAAGAGCTGAATTACTGGGTTGTACTCCTGAAGTCAAGACTATACTGTATGTTAATGAGAATTTAAAATTAAGAAATAGATTTTGGGGCACTTGGGTGGCTCAGTTAGTCAAGCATCTGAATTTGGCTCAGGTCATGATCTCGTAGTTCGTGGGTTTGAGCCCCATGTCAGGTCTGTGCTGACAGCTCAGAACCTGGAGCCTACTTCAGGTTCTGTGTCTCCTTCTCTCTACCCCTCCCCTGCTTCTGTTCTCTGTCTCCCAAAATTAAATAAATGTAAAAAAAAATTTTAATAAAAAATAAATTTAAAAATGGTCTATTATCCAAAACATTTCACCAATAACAGAAACAAGTTTGTAACTGTCCCAAGTTATTTTTATTCTATGATACTTGCTACCAAAACAAGATATATCCTTAAACACTGTAAGCAAAATATTAAAGATAAATGTGACAGGGACAATAATCTAGAAGCAAATATTTTTAAATACAATTTAAATTCAGAACTACTTCTACTTTGTAGGACTAACATTTCATAACTCGTGAGTGGAGTCACTGAAATGTATTCGACACTAGAAGTTTATGAATAACACAAGATTTTTTTTAACTCACAACAAAGGTTGGTTAACATTTTGTTTTACCTTGTGGAACTAGTACTAAAACAGCTGAAACATTAAAAAGTCCTTATCAGAACTCAGAGATGGCCATCCAATTTCTGGCCTTCACTCTCTGGGGACATGTCCAGACTGAAGCATACAATGTGGGCATCGATATTCAGTGTTAAGAATCCAGACACAACAGCGTATAGCACAAAGGTAAATGGACCAAAGAATTGAAAAATCTGGATTTAAACACAGAGATATAGCTCTGGAAAGGTCACTTAATTTTCAAGTTTTTTTAAGTTGCTTGATCTGAAGAAGCGAAGTGTTTCCTTCCCAGCCTACTATGCAGGATGGTCAGGGTCATGTAATGAAAATACCACATGAGACGGGGGTCTCAAGAACTATGAAAGCCAGTACTGGGGGACTTACCAGTAGTATACATTTATCTGCTCTCTTGCATACAAAAAGTACAAGTGTCACTGAAGAGAGACACGATATACTGCATAACAATTTTCCTCTGGTTATAATTTAAAAGCATAGTTTAAAAGAACCAGCCATCTGCTTAGGAGGGCACTGTAATTGCATCTATGTAGGACACCAGATGTGCCATTAAGACAAATGTGCTAGAGCCCCACACCTTGGGCAGCAGGCAGTCATTAGGGACCATAAGCGACAATTATGTCCTATCTCCTTTCCTGACTGTGCACTAGAGTTTTTTTAACCATTTGTTAATATTTCTGCAAGCTCTTGTGTTCTCCATTTAGTTATTCATTTGACATTTGCTGAGAGCTTACTACGCACTGAGCATTCTTTCCCCTCGCACCACAGGGGAGCCTGTGGAACTGCCAAGCATCCCTCCAAATTGCCCCTCCAAGAACCTTGTTCTGTTTGGGAGACAAAGGAAAATACTAACTAACTTAGGAAACTAACTTAGGAAAAATAACTAACCATCTAACTTTATTATTGACAAGCAGAAAAAAGCTGTAGATTCATCAAATCTTGGCAATGGCCTTTTGAAATCTGCACTGGGAGTGTGAATGGAAGTACAACCTAGCAAGCTCTCATCTAGAGCTGGGCAGGGCCCACTCACTGCCCTCACCCGGACTGGAAGCCAGAGCCCCGAGTGCACGGGGCTAGAGTGAGATAGTTAACTCCATGGTTATGAGGCACAGCATCAGTGGGGAGACCTCATCCCATCTTTCAGCATAAGGGGCACACTCAGCAAGGGATATTCTGGTGACAGAGAAGAGGAAGTTAGATGGGATAAATCAGGTAACAAATCAGTGTTTAAGGTGCTCCCTACCTGGGATGAGGTTGAGGGTGGGGAGATGGAAAAAGCTCAGTGGAAGTCCACATGAACAGCTGTTACATATGAATGAAAGCAAAGGAACGAACCAGCACAACCACCTTTTTTATTTCAGGCTTGTTAGTTCCAGCGACTCTAAGAACGTTACATTCCTTGTTTCCATCTAACATTTATTATGCGACTTAGATATGTTATCTTATTTGATCCTGATAGCCACGGCACAAGGTAAGGCCTATCATTTTCTCCATTTAATAGAAGCAGAAACTGAGGTGTGACACCATCATGCAGTTGTCCAAGCTCATTCAGATACTAAATGGAGCACCAGGGATTTGAACCCAGGCTTTCCTACCTCCAAAACTCAAATTCTTAATGACAAAGAAATGATTAGGTAAAAGATGGCAAAAACAAGAAGGGCAGTGAAGATGGAGCATAAGTCAACAAAGCGAGAGTAAGGAAACCAAGCATCAAGAACTAAGCCACATCAACCCTAAGAGCACAGGCTCATATCCAACTCTGCACATGTTGGCCAGATAGGTCAACACACACACACACACACACACACACACCACTGTCTCATTACAGGTCTACAAATTAAAGTAGACTACCAATGTAGGGCAGAGAAACAAGTATGGCAGCATCCTTACGAACTAAAACGCAGGGCAGGATTACAAAAGATCTTGGGGGAGGGGGTTCTACCTATATAGCCTCATGATCACATAAAGGCACACATTTTAAAGAGTCAAGACAAGGCCTTTTAAAGTTCACTGGGACCACAAGGAACAGGTCACTGCCAAAGGACACAGGTTGGTCATGTCCCTAAGAACATCTCCTTACTTGTGCCTCACTGCCCACCTTCTTTCCAAGTCTGTCTTACCTATCTCTTCAACCATCAGCCTTTATATCTGCAAGGCTTGGTAGTTTTAAAGCCATTTTTTTAAAGAAATAAAGTAATACAAGGACAGCTGCTAGCATTCAAATCCTCTTAAAGAAATCTAGGAAAAAAAGCAAAAATTGTATGTTTCTCTCCTTGAGTATTAGCAGAATCCTTGAATACTGTCATTTTCAAATTCAATCGGTTAGTCCCCTGAGTGCAATCAAAAACAGTCATATGTATCCTGCTGTTTGAAGGGTTTCCAGATGAGAGAAGCAGGGATGGGATATGACCACCCAGAGGTAAATCCCAAATCCTTCCACTGTCCTAAGTTCTTTAGGATGCATGTTAGGGTAGGGTGTTTGAAAAAAATAAGAGCTTCCACTTAATATTATTTTTCCGTGACAATTATGAGGGAGGGAGAACGTAACCTGAATACAACCCTCTGCTCTGTCCCTGATGTGAGAACGAATATGTAATTCTCAATTGCAGTCTAAGGGCCATTAATGCCAGATAAAAGTAGGAAGCTTATTTTTTAAGGGAAACTTTCAGCTGCCTTTTCATCTTTAAAAGAGAATATCTTAAACAGAGAATGTGCCTAATAAGACTTTAACTGAAAAATAAATTCAGATTACTGGATGATGGGTTCCTTTTCCTTCAGAGTTCAATTTCATATTAAATTCTTTACCGCCAGAAAACCCATTCCTTAAAAATGAAAGGCTAAAAAAAGGGATGGAAGACATAGAAAACATTCTTAAAGATTTAAAACTTCAGGGGTGCCTGGCTGGCTCAGCCAGTAGAGCATCCAACTCTTGATCTCAGGGTTTTGAGTTCAAGCCCTACAATGGGTATAAAGATTACTTAAACATAAAATCTTAAAAATAATTATTTAAAACTTCACAAATGATGCATATTTGTATTCACAACCTAAGTAATGTGTAACACTTTTACCAACTTAACATGGAACCTATTCTAAAAAAAATTCTCTCCACCACTAGCACTCGTGCAGGTTACCTTAGCAACTGAAGGAATAGAATTCCAGCTTAAAATGTCAGAAAAGGAAGTGTGGAGATGTTTGTTCCATGAGATACTATCAGAAGTAACACAAGGCTAGAAAGTAATATTGAGTGTGTACATAACTATTTGAAAAATGTCAAGATTTCCAAGAAAAACATTTAAAAACCTCAGAGTTCGTGGATACCCGTCATGCACTAATTTCTAAACTCTTCAATCTTGTTTGAACTGAAAACCTGTGTTTTGTAATAAATCTGTCCTTTATGGGTTTCCTATCCACTGGTAGGACACCAGCTGATGTTATTTCAAACTTGCTGTCCAGTACAAAGCTTTGGGGCTCAAAAACAGAGCTGACTTGTCACAATCAGTCTTCAAGTTCGACATGCCATCTCCTGGCTAGTAAGACCTAGAACACAAGTCAAAGCCAACCAACAGGGTGATGTTCCTGAGCCTTGCTCTATTTTTTGTATTTCTACAGCCAGCAAATTGTACTCAAGGATAAAAACACCAGCCAAGCTCTACTTCAAGTGTTAAAGAAATCTTGCTTCTTACTGGCTACAGTTCTCTTTCCTCTATTCAAAGAAAGGTCAACAGATATTTTCCTTTGTCAAACATTACTGGCCCACACATTTCCTTCTGCTCTTGCCTAGAAAGAAGGTGAGGATTCTGGGTCTGTGGCTTGAAGTATGATGTAGATGTCACAGAAAAGTGACAGTTCTCCCTGAGTCTTTAGTTAAGAAACTTTAATTCCCAATTAATGGCTTTGCCTAAAAATAAAACTCTTTGTTTTTATTTGCTCTTTAAACCCCTTAAAGTAACAGTAAACAATCAAGACACGCTTTAACAATTGCTGAATGACCCCCGCCTTTATAAACTTCCTTCCAAAGTTCTCTTGGCCTTCTGCATTTCTTTTCCCTTTCCCCGCCTTAGTCATCATGTGTAGAAAAACAAAGATTCTCCTTCAGGGGGAACTGATTTACAAAGATCTTATTAACAAAACAGAACATAACCACCAACCACCCTTCTTGGTAAGAGCATGTGCTCTCCATTAAACTTACAGTCCCTGACAAGGCTTCTACTTTTCCTTTAAGTCAGTATTAACTACAATGTAATTTGTTTTTACACAGACTGATACTACGTAGACTTACCCTTCCGACATATACTCTGCAACTAATAGATTTCTTTAATTAGTGGATTCTCAAAGTTTCTCATCTTTGAAATCACTAATTAAATTAATAAATTATCTAAGCTGCTTTCAATGGATCCTACTAGTTCCACCCATTACTTTTTTGGGGACAGCTCCAGAAAGAGAAGCTGGTTCCCTAAATAGCAGTTGTGTTTAGGTCCAAGACAGCCCTGCAGAAAAGTTTCAGAGACCCGGTTGGTTCTCCCTAAAACTTTCTTCCATTCATAGAATCAACTTAAAAGGCAAGAGTAAAGTGTAATCTTTAAACTTGATAGAATGTAACAGACAGAATTTTCTTTTTTTAATTAAAAATTATAGGGGTGCCTGGGTAGCTCAGTTAAGCATCCAACTTCAGCTCAGATCATAACCTCACAGTTTGTGGGTTCGAGCCCCGCAACAGGTTTTGTGCAGGCAGCTCAGAGCCTGGAGCCTGTTTCAGATTCTGTGTCTCCCTCGCTCTCTGTCCCTCCCCCACTCATGCTCTGTTTCAAAAATAAAAACTATAAAAAAAATTTTTTTAATAATAAAATAAAATAAAAATTATACAGTGTGGGGAGCCTAAGTGGCTCAGTCAGTTGAGTGTCCAACTTCAGCTCAGGTTATGATCTCTCAGCTTGTGGGTTCAAGCCCCACGTCGGGCTCTGTGCTGACAGCTCAGAGCCTGGAGCTTGCTTGGGATTCTGTGTCTCCCTCTCTCTCTGCCCCTCCTCTGGTCACACTCTGTCTCTAGAAAATAAACAATAAAATTTTTTTTAAATTATGCAATGTGTGCCCTGCAGGCTGAATTCACGGTATCACTTTTCTTAAATGTTTCCACCACAAAAAGGAAATGGTGATTATGTAATGGATGCCGTTGTTACGTAATGCTATAGCGGTAATCATTTTGCAGTACATAAATGCACCAATGAACACACTGTATACCCTGAACTTATCCAGTGTTATATGTCAACTATATCTCAATGAAGTTGGAAAAAAATTTTTTATGTTTTCATAATTGGAATAATAGTTACATCTTTTCCATAACTAAAAATTTGTACCCATGAGACCTTTGAACATATGAATTACTTTACCTAGAAAAAGTCCAAATTGACTTTCCTAATAATTTACTGTAGCAGATAAGGTCTTGAAGCTGAAAACTGTTGCTACATATTGTTTTTTCTACTTTGTTTAAAGATTTTAATTTTAAGTGATCACCACACTTCCAATGTGGGGCTCAAACTCACAACCCTCAGATCAAGAGTCACATGCTCCACCGACCGAGGCAGCCAGGCGCCCCTATATGTATTGGTTTATTTATTTATTTATTTATTTTAATGTTTATCTGTGAGATAAAGAGACAGCATGAGCAGGGGAGGGGCAGAGAGAGAAAGAGATGCAGAATCCGAAGGAGGCTGCAGGCTCTGACCTGTCAGCACAAAGCCTGATGCGGGCCTCGAACCCATGAACCATGAGATCATGATCTGAGCCAAAGTCAGATGCTCAACGGACGGAGTCACCCAAGGTGCCCATACATGTTGGTTTATAAATGTAAATATACGCTGAGAGAGAGAGAAACTCTATAGGAGTTTGTTTTTAATGTAAGTGGGCTTATTTTTCTTATATCAGAAAGCTTACACAGGACAGCATTTACTTATTCCATAAGTTGGGAATAGGAGCTATTATGTTCCTAAAGGCAATGACATCAGTCCTCTGAGATGGTATTTCTAGTCCCTTTGGGCTCTTTACTCAAATGGGAGCCTTCTCACTAGAGGTGGCAAGGCTGGTGCTTTCCAGGCATGTCAGGCTTCTGGGAACACAAGTGAAGTAACATGGTTGAGCAGGAAGGGAAGACTAACTCACCCCCGGAAAGAAACAAAGTATTTTATCTGAGAAAAGCTCTCAGTCCAAAACAGAAGAAAACAAACAAAAAACAGCAACAAGAAAACTCACCAAGCAAAATACCTAAAACAAAATAAAGAACATCAGTTGTACCATCTTATTGGATATATGACTATCCTCCAAGTTTTACTGCAAATATAGAGTCCTGAGATCCTGCAAAGGCTTTTATCATGAAAGCTATTTCACAGAGAGAACTGGGTTTGATTTTATGAAATACAAAGCCAATTTATTTATGGCACAAAATTAAATAAAATGGATATTTCCTTCCCTAGAACATATGATAAAGGTGCACTGTGAGTACTGACAGGTAAGAAGCAGGGCCAAGAAAAATCTCCGCTTTTCCTTACAAGACACAACACCCTGCTCAGACTGGCCCTTCTCTAGGAGCTCAGCCTTCCTGATAATGCTCAGTGATTAAAAAGATAAAAAAATAAAAAAAGAAGGATTACAAGATGCAAAAAGCAAAGAAATACAGTAATGCTTCCCAGTAAGGCTTCCATCAGTTTCTTCTGAAACAGTCATAACAGAAATCAATTAACACCCATTCAGCACATCCATTTAGCTGGCAAAAAAGCATAAATAAAGAAACCCCAAGAATTTTTAAGTGCAAGTGGTGAAGTTTTAAATAGTTTCTGGATAAGTGGTAGGAAAATTAATTACTAGGAAAAAAGAGTTGTTTTCAATGATGCCACTATCCCTTAACACACAATAAACTTCAGTAGGCCTTATGCCACAGTTTCTCAGTTTATTATTTTTCTACCTTGAAGACAGGCAACACTAATAAAATAGATACATTAGGAAAAGATGTATTGAGTATGTAAAAGATTCTAAACTGCACAGATTAAAACTCAACTGAATTGAAAATGAGGGACCAAGCTGTGGACACAGGACACCCCTCCTTCAATGGAAGAACCAAATGTAATTTGGTCTCTCAGTAATTCCCTGAGAGGAATTTAAGAACTAATTGAGTGACTCTTATGCACAGGGTGCATGAGAAAACACCCACATCAGAACAGGTACAAAAGGCTGAGACACACACACCATGAGTTCTAGCTCTGGCAAAGCACAATACAACAACCAGGAGGGAACCCCAACTCCTCGCTTCCTCCTAAGGAATGGAAGGTTTGGATCACCCCAACTTTTCAGGACTTCAGCTAGCTGTGAAAGCCAATGAAGCTTGCACCCATGAGTCCTACAGGACTACAGCAAACAAAGACACACTTAATAGACATTCACCAAGACTACCCCCACAGGGCTCAGCATAGAGGAAGGAGGCATAAAAACACATCTCCCAGTCTTTCCCTGGAAGGAATGTGACTGCATACTTTATAAACCGCTATGGAAGGGTCCACTTTCTAATTAGCATGCATCTAGGAGCTGACTGTGATCCTCCCTGGGCCTCACAGGGGTCAATGGGCAATTTCCCGCACATTCTTGCTTTGGTTCATTCCAAAAATAAAGCCAGGTCACCAGCATCTCTCTGGAACCAACTTGTACACACATCTGGCACCCCAGGTTTTACAGTTGTCCCCCGAGGGACAGCTCCCCAGACTGCCTTGCTTTCACAGCCAATGTGGCTTGCATTCATGAGTCCCAGAGGATGGCAGTAGAAAAAGAATTAGATATTAATGGGTTCACACAGAAGCACTAGCTGCAACTATTCCCTCAGGGCTCAGCTCAGAGAGAGCCAACAAAAAATGCCCACCTGCCATTCTTTCCCTGCAAAGCATTTGACTGCATATTCTACTAACCTGTGTCTAAGCATCAGCTTTCTAATCAGCCTGCATCCAGGTGGTGACTGGGAGCCCCGTCTTCAGGATACTGATGGGCCTAAGCACACCTTCAACTCTCGGGAGCCACTAAGAACAAAGAGAGCAGCCTGGGCAATCACTAAAGTCTGAGAGGCAACCAGGCACTTGGGCTAGGCTGATGAACAAGTTTCATCTCCAAGAGACCCGTGTCTCAAGGCTGGGAGAGGTGTCTGATTCATTTAAGGGAGTCAAAGAAAATGAAGAAACAGGAGAATAGGTTCCAAACAAAACAATAGACAAGATAACAAGATAAATTCCCAGAAACCAACCTTAACGGAATAAAGTGATTTATCCAACAGAGAGTTCAAAATAATGGTCAAAACGATCCTCTCCAAGTTTAGGAGAGCAACATGTGAACAATGTGATCATTTCAACAACAAAAACAAAATAGAAAATACAAACAAGTACCAATCAGAACTCACAGAGCTCCAGAATACAATGAATGTAATGAAAATTCAGTAACAAGATTCAACAGCAGGGGGACCTGGGTGGCTCAGTTTGTTAAGTGTTTGACTTGATCTTGACTCAGGTCTTGATCTCAGGGTTGTGAGTTCAACCCCTGCTTTGGGCTCCATGCTGCTGTGGAACCTACTTTAAAAAAAGATTGAACATTCAACAACAGACAAGATCAAATGGAAGAAGGGGGATCAGTGAACTTGAACTTGAAGACAGGGTAGGAGAATTCATCCACTCAGAGGAGCCAAAAGAAAAAGGGCCATTAACTCCATCCCTGAACAGTGATGTCGTAGACAAGTCCCCTTCTAAGTTTAGGCTGCAGGCAATGTTATCTCAAGCACTGTAAGCCATTCCGAGACAAAGTCAAGAAAAGTTCCTAGAAATTTTTAAGGAAATGTTTACAATACCAGTATTTTATCCTTTGTAGACTCATTTGTCCAGACCAAGTATAATTTGCGTTCTACATCTGTACAAACAATATATTCTATATATGGAAATCCATTCACATACACCTGTGAAAATCATATTCTACTGAGAATCTGAGAATGTAGTATATTCAGACATTGTTGGAGAAGATTCACTATACATTATCTAATTTAATCGTTATAACAAGCCAATGAAGTGAGTACTATAATGCTTCATTTTAGAAATTAAACTATATGTCATTAGAGCTGAAGTAACTTGCCCAAAATGCCTCATAGCCAGGAAGCAACAGGGTCAGGATCTGAACCCAGCTCCCAAGCACAGGTTCTTTAGGACACTAGAATTGTTCTCCCGTCTATACCTCACCATGCAAAGGAAAGAAACTCTTGGTGACATACATCTGTCTACTATAAAGATAGGGATAAGCCAAAGATTGTGACCAAGGGAAGCTTAGAGAACATTAATACATTTCCAAACAGCAATAAAAATGGCTGTAAGGGAACCCTTGCAAACTTGGTGATTAGCCAAGTGTGTGCCCAACTTAATTTATTACGTATCTCAGCAAAATGACTGCGTATACATACACCCACCCACTCCCAACAGAGAAAATTGTTTGCATGTACTATTGCCAATCCACAGATGAAAGGTTAGGAAATCTTAATCCATTACTAAATTTGTGGATGAAAAGATAGCATGTGGGTAATGTGAGTCCCATTTTGACGGCTCTTAGTTTAAGTTATTCATGTGCTTTACTTGTGCCCGAGTGTAGTGACTGGTGAGAAATTATGAGAACTTTATGCCTTTGCCAAAACCAATCTGCTTTCCAAAAAGTAAAATACCCTCCAATATGAGAGTTTTTTTTTAAAAAGCCAGGACGCTTAAGAAAATGAAGTTCCTTACCCAGAAAACACATATATACACCAATGAATATATATGTATATACATGTATATGTGAATTTACATGTATATGTATGAATGTATAGGAACAGGTTTGTGTATATATGCATACACAAACTATGAATAAAGTTCCTTAGCCAGAAAACATATACATTTTTCATATATATATATATATACATATATATATAAATTTTTCATATATATATAAATTACAAGAGTGGGATCCAGAATGTGTGACTTCCTTTTGAAGGTCCCAAAATACAACCTTCACTCATATGACAAGCACTTCTTGAACACTTGATATGTTCCAAGCCATTTGGTAGGTCCTTGGAGATACTGGTGAGAACAAATACCTCCTACTTTCCCCGGACACCCACCTCTTCATACACATCGATCAGCTACCATACAGCTAAGTACAGAACACAGGAGTCAGACATGGCTCCACCCTGAACTAAAATAATGACTTGCCTCATCTAAGGTCTTAAGAAGTAAGAAGCATGTTTAATTTCCCAAGAGAGCTTTACTTTAACCCTGGTGGAAAGAAAGAAATGAAGATCCTCTCTGTGGCTGATGGCCTTATGATTCTGTTTACAAAAATCATATCCCTTTACCCAGATTAGCGCACTTCATCCCATCGATGATCAAATTTAAATCAACCTGTAATCAGAATTTATCAGGAAGCAGAAACTCTTGAACACAGCATCATCCAACCATTAAACTAAAGTATGCAATACACAAAGACAACAACAGTATATTAGTTTTTAATTAAATACAGAACATCTTTTTTCAATTTTTTTAATGTTTTATTTATTTTTGAGAGAGAGAGAGAGAGACAGGAAGAGATAATGAGTGGGAGGAGGGGCAGAGAGAGAGGGAGACATAGAATTTGAAGCAGTCTCCAGGCTCTGAGCTATCAGCACAGAGCCCAACATGGGGCTCAAACTCATGAACCACGAGATCATGACCTGAAGTCAGGTGCTTAACCGACTAAGCCACCCAGGCGCCCCTGACAACATTTATTTCTAATAAAATTCTGTGACCTGTAATCACCAGAAGTATCTATTGAACAGTTTAGCTTCATGCCTTGTATGGACGTATACAAAACATCCATCTTTGTTCACATACAAATGGTTGATGTTCAGAGTCTGTTCAGTCTTGGGGCACCTGGGTGGCTCTGAGCATGTGACTTTGACACAGGTCGTGATCTCACAATTCATGAGTTTGAGCCCCGCATCAGGCTCTCTGCTGTCAGCACGAAGCCTGCTTCAGATCCTCTCTCCCACCCTCTCTCTGCCCCTCCCCTGCTCTCCATTTACCTCTCTTACAAATAAGTAAACATTGAAAAGAGTCTATACAGTCTTTTAATACATAGGAACCATTCCAGAGGTATCTTCAAAAGTTAGTAGAAACATTTGGATACTCTCTGCAACACCATTTTTAAAATGTCAACATTTTGGTTTTATTTCCTGCATGGCCACATTTCCATAGCTCAGTTCCACAGAGCTGGCTTCCTGTTACTCTTTGCCTGATGTATCTACCCACTTGTAAATAGGGCCACCAGCTCACAGCAAGAACAAGTGCCAAGGGAAGTTGAGCCACAGCCCAGAGCAGCTGGCACGAGAGCCTACCCCCAAGCAAGAGTCCTTCCATCCTGCAGGCAAAGTTCTTCACCGCCTGCAATAGAGCTGAAGAGCATCAACCAGCCCAGAGGTGAAGGACCCAGGATCTCAGGGAGCCCAGCCGCATGAGAGTGAGGCTCCGGTAAAAAAAATGGACGGGAAAATCAACCCACGGAGACAGACAACAAAGTGTAAGGAACACAGAGAAAAGACATCTAAACATCTGGTGCAGACCCACCTTCAAGTGAAGAATTTCCCAAGACAGTCCACCCAAGAGGCAAGTCCAGATGGGTCAGAGCCAGCACGAGCTCCTCATCCAAAGCAGGCAGCGCTCCCACCGTCACGGCAAATGGGGTCAGCAAGGTCTGATGACTTCCGACTGTGAGGCGATCAGCCTGGGTGAGCAGCAAACGAGCCAGCCTGCAGGCCATGTTGTCCACGTAGGTCACGGAGCCAGAGCCCATGGTCACTGGGGAGTAACCTTCCGAGCAGAGGCACACAGATACCATCACCGTCTCCTGAAGCCCGTGGCCTGGACAACAAGACAGTGAACAGGTCACCTGGCGCCTGCGTGAGATGCTCACCCAGGCGGGGGTCGCTAGGCTCACTGCACTGCCTGCGCAGACCACATGCTCCAGGGGAGTGAGGCCAAAGGGAGATGTCACCAGCTATCTTTAAATGCTGCCATGCTTGGGGGGCCGAATTAACGTGGGTCCCATTTTCTTTCAGTAACTCCCAATTTTAAAACTAATCTTTTTAAGCTCTGAGTATTTCAGTGTCTGTTCGCCTATCATTATCCACCACTGCTACTGGCCTACCTTCACCTTGTGCTTCTACCCTACACACTGAATTCAACATGGTCATTTTAAAGCCCTTTGCCCTTCATAAGATATGAACAGACACTTCTCCAAAGAGGACATCCAGATGGCCAACAGACACATGAAACGATGCTCAGCATCGCTCCTCATCAGGGAAATACAAATCAAAACCACACTGAGATACCACCTCACGCCAGTCAGAGTGGCTAAAATGAGCAAATCAGAGAACTCTAGATGCTGGCGAGGATGTGGAGAAACGGGCACCCTCCTACACTGTTGGTGGGAATGTAAACTGGTGCAGCCCCTCTGGAAAACAGTGTGGAGGTTCCTCAAGGAAACTAACAATAGAACTCCCCTAGGACCCAGCAATAGCACTGCTAGGAATTTACCCAAGGGATACAGAAATGCTGATGTATAGGAGCACATGTACCCCAATGTTCATAGCAGCACTCTCCACAATAGCTAAAACATGGAAAGAGCCTAAGTGTCCATCAATGGACAAATGGATCAAGAAGATGTGGTTTATCTATACCATGGAATACTACATGGCAATGAGAAACAATGAAATCTGGCCATGTGTAGCAACATGGATGGACCTTGAGGGTGTTCTGCTGAGCGAAATAAGTCAGGCAGAGAAAGACAAATATCATATGTGTGCACGTATAGGAGGATTAGGAGGAGCTTAACAGAGGACCAAGGGGGAGAAGAAGGGGGAAATGGTGGGGGAAAGGGGGAGAGGCAAACCATGAGAGACTCTTGAATGCTGACAAAAACTGAGGACTGATGGCTGTGGGGGGAGGGGGGATGGGCATGGAGGAGGACACTTGTGGGGATGAGCACTGAGTGTTATGTGGAAGCTAGTTTGACAATAAACTATTTGTAAAAATAAATAAATAAATAAATAAATAAATAAATAAATAATAAAATAAATAAAGCCCTTTGCCCTTTCCTGCTCTGTCACTTCTTCCCCTCTCTTCCATTTTTAGGTATTTATTTAGATAATATTTTTGGGAGATTTTTAAAAATTATTTTTAATGTTTTATTTATTTTTGAGAGAGAGATAGAGACAGTATGAGCGGGGGAGGACCAGAGGGAGAAGCAGACACAGAATCTGAAGACAGGCTCCAGGCTCTGAGCTCTCAGCACAGAGCCCGACACGGGGCTTGAACCCACGAACCATGAGATCATGACCTGAGCTGAAGTGGGACGCTTAACCGACTAAGCCACCCAGGAGCCCTGATGATAGTTTTATACAGTAGCTCCACAGAGGTCCTTGGAATATGAGTTAGGATAAGTGAAGACAACTCAACAGAAATACTCACACGTATTGTTCACGGCTCCCTACCCCTGCCACTTCTGAGAAGAGCCTGTGTCTTAGAGGTGTTCTTAATACTTGTGGTGTGGGTGGTCCTCTAATCCTGCCACCCATCCCTCCTTCGTACACTCCTCCTTCATCTTGTCAAGGTGGGAGAACCACTACCCAGGTACCCTTTTATGCTGCACTTGGCACAATCTCCAGAAATTCGTACCACCAAATGTCTGTGATTATTAGCATCATTGCCAAGCAAATAGCTAATTGGAGCCTTCACAGGAACACAAGCATCTTGGTTTACTAAGTGAGAATTACTGCCATTCCACATCACCTCTTTAAAAATGATCCACTGGAATGAAACCCGGCCATTGGTAGCAACATGGATGGAACTGGAGAATATTATGGTGAGTGAACTAAGTCAGGCAGAGAAAAACAGATACCATATGTTTTCATTCATATGTGGATCAGGAGAAACTTAACAGAAGACCATGGGGGAGGGGAAGGGGGAAAATACTTATGGAGAAGGAGGGAGGCAAACCATAAGAGACCCTTAAATACTGAGAATAAACTGAGGGTTGTTGGGGGCAGGGGGAGAGGGGAAACTGGGTGATAGGCATGGAGGAGGGCACTTGTTGGGATGAGCACTGGGTTCTGTATGGAAACCAATTTGGCAATAAACTATATTATATTTTTTAAAAAATGGTCCACTGGTACAGGCATGGAATGCTGCTCCCCACCCAGACCATAAGCTTCCAGTACATACTACAGAAATCCAGTCTCCACACATCTGAGAGGTTACCGTGGGAAAGCTGCAATGGGAGACATTTACGGTTCAGAAACAGGGACTGTCACCTGCCTGTACGGAATCTGCTAAAATAAAGGTAAGACCCCTCACTTCAAAACCAGTGATCTTATTATCAGAAAGATTTTCTCTAACATACAAGGAATGGGAAGGAGGCTAACCCCTAGGTGCAAGTAAAGAAAATGACAGAAGTTTCGATATTAGGATTTACACGTTCATTATTATTTTCATTCTTCCTCCGTAAGAGGCTTCCTAAGGGAAAATGGAGCAAGGAGGGGGAAGCAAAAGGCAGTAGAGACATCAACCAACATACATGCCAAGGCAGAAAGACAAAGGCTCAAGAATCACAGCCAAAGTGACTCTGCACCATTACAGAGGTTTGGCTTTTGTTCTTCTGAGGACGGAAGTTATTGGGCCAGAGGGAGAAGTCCTTAAAGTTGCCTTAAATGGTGTCAGAAATGTGACAACAGACTGATCCGGTAACCAAGTGAAGTAGGGCTGAAGGGCCTTTGCACATGTCTGCAATTATCACTCTGTGTTGTTTTCAGGTTTATTGTCTACCTTCTTCCCACATGTAACAGACAGAGTGCAGAGGCACTTAGAAATATCCTTCCTCCGGAGGCACCCGGGTGGCTGTCAGATGAGCATCTGACTCTTTATTTCAACTCTGGCCACTATCCCAGGGTCTTAGAATTCCAGCCCCATGGCTGGCTGTGTGCACTGTGTGGAGCCTGCTTCAGATTCTTCCTCTCTCCCTCTTTCCCCCTCTCCCCTACCTGCACCATCTCTATCAAAAAATATAAAATACTTTAAAAAAAAATCTTTCCTCTAAAAATGAGGCCAATCTGATCCATAAAAAAAAACTGAAGATTCCCTCACAATGCAATTTAGAGGGCTTAAAAGATGCATTTAGGTTAAACACACACACACACACACACACACACACACACACACACACACACACACACACACACAAATACAACCCATCAATAAACCAAACAACAAAATCCTCCCCTCCTACAAATAGTAAAATCTTCATTATACTCGGGGGCTAAGCTTGATGTCTCAGATACATAACCTACACTCCAATGAAGTTTCAAAAATAGCTGCCTCTGAGAACTATTTAGCTCTTAACTAACATTAACATGAAACATTGTCATCTGTCGCCATGGAAATTGAAGAAGACATGTAGGAGAATGACAAGGTTCTGAACATGAGCATTCGGGTGGTGGGAAGAGAAGGTTATGGAGCCTGAGATCTGGTGAAGAAAAGTCTAGATGCATAGAACGCCATGGAGGGAACCCCAGCCACCAAAAGGTGCAAGCAAGAGAGAGGCAGACACTGGGCTTGCAGACACTGGGCTTCCAGACTCCATGCAGGGGAAGGAGGCAGGGAGAGTGAAGACCTCCTGGCCCAGTCTCAGTTCTGCCTGAGCCATCCTGGCCGTAGGCTCTGGGACAACAGAGGTGATCCTAACATAGAGTGACTCCTCCATTCAACCACATCCAAAGCGGAGCCAACTGTGAAAGTCAGGTGCAACTAGCAAGACGGTCTGCCCAGTCTAAGGCAAGGGGGAGACAGCTAAAAGAATTGCAGCGAGATAACCCAGGGTGCGTGTTCTCATGCGCTCCGCCCCTCCCCTCCCCCACCCCCACCCCTCTCACCCACACCCACCCCACTGGGAGCACTGTTTACTTGCTCCTCCTGGTCCTCTTCCCAATCTATGTCCCTGGAGGAAAGAGGCTTCCAGACAGATTTCCCAAATGCGGAGTAAAGACTATACTTCACCTGGAATGCTGGACTGGAGAACGTTATCCGCGGTGCGCTCCGCAATCACGACATGTCTCTGGTGAGATCCGTCATAAATAAAGTAAAACTCGGCATCTTTAGGAAGATAAACATTTTTGCCAAACTTGGCATAGACGGTCATCTGCCCCTAAAAAAATGAGTAAGTTGAGGCATCATCACACTTTCTTGTCCTGGCTCTAAAAAAAACCACAGTTACAAGGGCTGGGGTCCAAAACGGTGGTGGTGTGTTCATTTCACGTGGTTGAGGTTCAAATACCACAAGTCCTCCTTTCTGAAAACAAACACTTTCGATGACAGATGCTTTCTGATATATTAAAGGATGTATGTCAGAGATGGATTGTTCTGTTTTAAGCCTGAAGAAGTCCAAAGCAGAGGGAAGAAATTTCTTACATTTACTAGCTATAGAAATGTAATTTAACTTTGTTGTCCTTTATTTCCTGCCTGACGAACATCACTGATTCTATTAATTTGTTTTTGTTCCTGATATACCACCATAGTACAAAGGTTCAAAACAATTATTTTTAGTTATTGCCTTACCCTATAGTGGATCACAGTAGGTGGTAAGAACTTTAAATATTCACAAACTTTGCCAAATAAATAACATCACATTCTCCCACACTTGCAGTGCCGGTTCGAAGTGCTATTTGTCTTCTCTGAGGCAATTCCAAGTCCTCTCTCTCATCCGGCCTGGCCTCACACTTTCTCCCGAGAGCTTCTGGTTGGCACAAAGCCCACTAACTGCCCTGGTCCAGAGGATAGGAGCTGCCCTCGGGTCCCAGAGACACATACCAAGGAAGGAAGGTATGTCAAGGAGGCAGGCAGCAGGTGAGGGCTCCTCAGTGTATCATCATTCAGAGGCTGCATTGCATGGAGGGGCTAGATCAACACTGCTACAACTGTGGGAAGAGCAGTGATGGACAAGGCTGCTGGACCATCTTGGGATGCTCAGAGACTCAAAGGACTCGGGCCACTCCCTCCACTCTCTCTCTCTCTCTCTGTCTCTGTCTCTCTCTCTCTCTCTCTCTCTCTCTCTCTCTCACACACACACACACACACACACACACACACACACTAAAAAACAATACAAAGGGCGTCCTTCAGGGAGATGGTACATTCCACCCAGCCTATGGGAGTGGCAGGATAATGGAAACGAGGAGGTGGAAAGGGTCCCCCACTTTGGAGGGCCTCCAGAGCTTGGCCCAGTGCAGAGAAGCATCTGGGCTTTTGTGTGCTTGCCCAACAAAAACAAACCCTCTCTTGGCAAGTGCCTCCCCCTATGATAGCCGAGGAAAGGAAACAGAGGAAATTCTAAACAGTCTCCTTAACATCTGTTTGCCTTTGATGGATATCAGCACTACATTCTGTAGGATATTGAGAATTATGTCAATCAGTATCAGAAACAAAATCAGTGCACAACTTCTTTGTCTAATAATCACACGGATATTTCATCTAAACTTTAAAAATAAAACAGCTATGTTTTCCTGGCAGTTTGTAATCCAAAACACACATGAAACATTATCTTCTTTTTTTAACATTTATTTATTTTTGAGAGAGCAAGAGCAGAGGAGGAGCAGAGAAAGTAGGAGACGCAGATGGGAAGCAGACTCCAGGCTCTGAGCTGTCAGCACAGAGCCTGGTGCAGGGCTCAAGCCCATGAACGGCAAGATCATGATCTGAGTCGTAGTTGGACACTTGACCAACTGAGCCACCCAGATGCCCCTGAGATATTCTTTAATTATGAACTGTTATAAACACAAACTGTGGTTTCATGGGGAAAAAATCACAAGTTTACAGTTTTGGATTGTCCTTTCTCTGCATGTGAGCATGCGCAAACATGCACAAATGTAATCAATAGAAAGTAACATGCCAAGAAAAATGCACCATACGATAGCTTCCAAAAAAGTTCAGGAAGAGGATCTGAAAAGCAAAAAACAGTAACAAATGTCTGATATGAGAGAGAGGAAACTTAGATGAAATCCCATTTCCTAAAAAAGGAAGAACAGCTTGTGTTAGTCATGTTCCTGGTTGCTAAAGAGACTGTTAATTGTCCACGAACAGAATCTGACCTGCCTTGTCTTTTTTTTTTTTTTTAAAGAAAACAAATCGTATAACCAGATTGAAGTTTTTCCACAGATCGAAAGGATATCTAATCTGGAACTGTTCAAAACAACCATCACATTACTACTTTATCTGTTTGGGGGAACAAGGACCACATTTATAAGGAAGTTTAACTGCAATCCTTTTCAAAGCAATACTCCCCCACCCCCAAGAGAACAGTTTTACAATTCAGATGTGCCTTCTTTTTGAAACCATACCATGCTCTACATCGATAAAAGAAGATAAACAACAGGCCAGTAATAAGACATAACCATTAAAGAGAGATGTACCCAGTCTTAGCACTAAGAATAATACTCAGCAATGAAAGCAGCCCTCTTCTTTGCTAATCACAAGGAGATCAGAAAGAAACAGAAGATATTATAGGAGGAGGAGGGAAGGGGGTGACGCAGAAACTAAGAAAGAAGCCCAGTGTGACAGAATGGGATGGAGGGTTGGCAGAAGACACCAGAAATAAGCAATATGTATATGAAAGAACATGAACATTTTCATTCAAGAAAGTTAAAGCTCAAAGGAGATTCAGATGAAGCTACACACAACAGGAAAAATGGGTTTCTGAAAATGTTCTGAAAAACAAGTACGGTATCGGAAGGGCGGTAATGGGCATGGAGGAGGGCACTTGTGGGGATGAGCACTGGGCGTTTTATGGAAACCAACTTGATGATAAACTATTAAAAAAAAACAAGTATGGTATAAATAATCAGTGCCAAGGGACAATTTGCGGGTCAGACTGGGATCTTTCTAACTGCTGTGGCCACCGAAAATCAACTCTTTTTCTTAAAGGGTCATTGACTTTATTAATGGCAAAGATAAATCCCAACCTACAGAATTCCAGTGTGCCTCCATCATTTCCATCTGGAAGAACAGATACCCAAGACCAGGAACAGTTTGGAGAAAGACAATGCTTAGGCTCTGCAGGGTGGGGTCTGAATTTGCCCTACCTCAAAGCAAAGCATACAACAGAAGCATAACTTAAATAGAGTGAGAGAGGACACAGACAGACCTCTAAGTATGAAGTCCAGAAGCAGATGCATGGCAAGTACATGATAAATGTGACATTTCAAGCCAATCACTTTTGGAACAAAAGCTATCTATTGAGGGGGTGGGGAAGGCATCATGTCACATATCTCAACTTCCAATTAATTCAGTATTAAACCCCAAAATTCATAAGCACATAAAGTTAGAAGGATGTCTAAAATTTATCATTATTGAAGAAAATAGTAGCAATTAAATATATCCCATCCATCCTGACACCACCCAAAAGTACCAACTTGTTTTCATTCCTCCATTCCGTTACAGCCTTTGTTCAATGCACAGCGGATTCTTATAGAGTGATCATCACAGCTTAAGTATGTGTATGGTTGTGCTTTTCCATCAAAAGTACTTTTCCATGTTATAATTTTGGCACCATTTTTAATTGCACTCCATCAAATATAATGTTCTATATTTTACTCTATCATCCCTGTACTGCTGTACTTTAAGACTGTTTCTAGCTTAACATTATAAACAATACTACACCAAACCTTTTCATGTACATTATGCTTTAACTTTTGTAGAACAAAATTCCAGAAATCGGTCCAAAAATGTGAAAGCTGGGCACAAATTGCCTAACTGCTCTCTAATAATGTTCCATTGAATTTCATTGTCACCTGTGCTGGTCATAGGTATCCTTTTCATCGCAGCCTGGTCAAAACTTTTAGTTGCTAATTTATGGATAGTCAACAGTTCCTCCTTGATTTCATTCATCTTTTTTCCTTTACCAGTGACAGTTGCTGCCCACTTTTATTAAAGGGTGCTGCTAAATAGTGTCAACACTGTTAGTGGTATAACTGAATGGCAAGTTTAAGAATTCTGGTCTTCCTTTTGCCATTCATATTTGTCTTAAGCACTTCAACATTTTCACTTTCTCAAGTCAACGGGTTGAGATGAACATCAGAGCCAGTCCCTTTCCTCTCTGAACAGTGAAGGTATACCACCAGTTATCTACTTTTGCCCAAATAAAAAGCACTCAGGTACTCTTGGAAAATCTCTACAGGCCAGTAACATAGAAATTGAAAACAAATACTGAGTAAAAATGCTGAATTACAACCATACTAAACATACCTCAGTATAAACACACATACACACATAAATTAAACCAACATTTTCTACCATGAAGCACCTCACAGAGAAATTCTGCTTGTAAAACTTATCAATACTTGGGAAAGATCAAACCTTCTGCTGAAATGCTGGGACATCTGTGGATTTCTTCTCAAAGAACCAAAAAAGTTTAACGTGGCAAAAAGATTTAATGCCATTTCTTTCATCCAACTCTTTTATTCCTCTTCCGATGAACGTTTCAGATGGAAACGGTCGACACCAATGTGCACATTCTAAGTCTTTTTTCATTAATCGAGGTCTCTAAATACCTTGAGTAACTTGGCGCCTGTATGATCTAATCACTGGATATCTTTGTGCTAATGTTCTCCCTACAGTCTTCACTCTCGCCCTCTATTGACCATGTATGTGTAATTATATCTGGTTAGTAACGACGTCATTTGCTCAAAAAACTTAACCATCTAGTTCCTAGAGTATCTGGCATGAAGAGGCAATGAAAACAGTAGTTTCAAATGATGACACGGAGAACAAAGTATGCATCTTTTTCTAGTGGGATTTCTTCACTTGGAGCCACAGGAAGACTCCATAAATAGGTTCCAGGTGGCCTGGGACCCCTTCAAATTGTTATCCAAACTCTCTTTTTATGTGTATGTGTCCATTATTCTGTGTAAAGGTTTATAGATTTCCTCATATTCTCAAAGGTATCTGTATTATTCAACTCTAACTTTACACCACTAAGTAGAAATGGGAACTTACAGACAATGGTCAACTTGTGACAGGACAGTAAGACATGCCCAACTATTTTTCAAGGTTCTCTGCATGGTTTTTGTATGGACTGATTTTTATGATGCCACTAGAAGTGTGATGCTAAATGCTGTACTAAAAGTTTACTGATACTTGCCAATAAAGCTTGTCTTCTTCACAACAAAAAATAATTCTACAAAGGACCTTCTCTGAAGAGCAGCGTTAAATATATCCTGAGATTCTTGAAAACTTTGAAATGCATTATCCAATTTTAAATGTTTTTTTTTTTAATTTATTTCTAGGCGAGAGAGACAGCGTGAGCAGGGAAGGTCAGAGAGAGAGGGAGACACAGACTCTGAAACAGGCTCCAGGCTCCGAGCTGGCAGTCAGCACAAAGCCCGATGCGGGGCTCGAACCCACGAACCGCGAGATCATGACCTAAGAGAAAGTCGGACGCTTAACCGACTAAGCCACCCAGGCGCCCCCCAATTTTAAAGGTAAGTAAATACAACTACAGGAACTAGTCAGTACTAACAAGATCAAGCCTCCAGAGCCAGCTGGACAGTATAGAGTGTCTTGATTTCTGTCCCAACCCTCAAGTTACGTCATCCTCTTTCCATTCTTTTTTTTTTTTTTTTAATATGGAACGCTTCACAAATTCGCGTGTCATCCTTGCACAGGGGCCATGCTAATCTTCTCTGTATCATTCCAATTTTAGTATATGTGCTGCCGAAGCGAGCACCCCTTTCCATTCTTCAAACACAATTCCAAAGAAATTACTACAGGCACTGAGCCTTCTCTTCTATATTACTCTACTTAAGTACTTGTTTCAACAGGCATGAGAAAATGCAAATTATTTCCTGTATGTGTGTGCACATATTATAGATCTATACATATCTAAACACACATATTATCTTTTATGTGCACACTGTTGCATGATTTATCAAGTGCTTTATTGTGTATTTTCTCATCTTATTCCCACAGTGAAGGCCTAGGAAGTATTTACTGTAACTCCCACTGTAAAAATGAGAACCCTGCTATTATTGGTCCCGTGAGTGGCAGAGCCACAAACCCAAACCCACATCTTCCTGTCCCAGAACCAGCACTTTTCTCCCCAACATGTGACTGTGCAAACAGCTGTGCTCGTGTATTTAGTGACTTCCTACACCTTTACATTCACCTTTATTGCATGTACTTAATGGAATGATTCTCACCCTGAAATCCACAGGTGGAGCAGGGAGGGGAGGGAAAAGAAATGTTCCTTAGTCACCTCAAAATGTGTGCGGGGTTTCAGGTATTCGTCTGCAGAGAAACTCTTAATCAGAGATTCTTCTGAGTGTACAGAAACATATGGCTCAAAAAGTTTAGAAAGCACTGATTTAAAGCATGTTTAAGCCATCTTTTGTGTAGTATAAAATCTCAAGATCATTCAAATTTCTTATCCCAAATCAAAACTAAATCAACAAAACATAGGTGAATACAAATTGGTTAAATCCAAGGGGACTATTAATGTATGATTTTTTTTCTCTGGGACAATAAAACAAAATGACTCCCAAGGCTTCTAAGACATTGCTTCAGCAAGAGCCTTCTATCAGGAATGGCTTCTATTTCCAGACAGGATGGAATGGACCACAGCAGGCCAGCGTTCCTGCTGACCACAACTAGAAAATACAGATGGGAAAATTAGAAAGTCCCATTCTTAAGGGCATCAGAGAACTATGGAAAAAAGGGCAAAAGGCATTAAAATCCCATAAAGGAGAGAAACTCTCCAAGAAGTTATGGAAGTCAGAAAACTGAATGGTATCTTTAAAGTGACAAAAATAATGGATGTTGTAAAATTCCATGCCTATCAAACATTCTTAAAAATGGAGCTGAAATTAAAATGATTCAGACAAATACTGAGGAATTCATTGCCAGCAGGCCAGCACTAAAAGAAATACTAAAGGGAATTATTCAAGCAGAAATAAAAGGATCTCAAACATAAACAGACCCCTAAGAGGAGATAGCGAATAGTAGATATAATGAGTATCTAATGCACAAAGCAACAACTATGTCACAGCATTTAAAATACTTGTGGAACTATGGTACCAGTCTGTCAACAATAATATAAAAGGCAAGTATCTACCAGTTTAGGGAAAGTGTTAAAATAGCTTATTATACTCATGTCAAATATACATGTTTTAGGTTGCAAGTGAACACTAGTAGAAAAATGTGTAACAAACAAGTTATAAAAGAAAAGCTCAATTAGAAATTATTTTATTAATCAGAAAGATGGGAGGGGAAAAAAAGTAGATCAAATAGATGGTTATAGGCTATAAAGTCAAATATACCAGCAATTGTGTTAAATGTAAATGAATTGATCCAAACACAAAACCAACACGGTCAGAAAGGAATCTTTTAACTCAAAAATAAAAATAACACAGAAAGCTTAAAAGTAGAAAGACAGGACACCTAGGTGACTCAGCTGGTTAAGCGTCTGACTTCGGCTAAGGTCATGATCTTGCAGTTTATGAGTACAAGCCCCACGTCGGGCTCTGTGCTGACGGCTCAGAGCCTGGAGCCTGCTTCAGATTCTGTGTCTCCCTTTCTCTACCCCTCCTGAGCTCACACTCTGTCTCTTTCTTTCTTTCTCCTCTCTCTCTCTCTCTCTCAAAAATAAATAAACATTTAAAAAAAGAGCAAAAAGATATACCAACCAAAAGAAAGCTGATAGGGCCAAAATAGTATCAGAAAAAGAAGATTTTAAAGCAAGACATATAGTAAGAGAAACGGGAATTTTGTATCATCGTGAGTTGAAAAATAGGTTATCATTGTATTAAATCTGTATTTACCTAATAAAGTAGCTTAATTTAAAAGATTTTTTAAAAAATTAACAAGCCCAAGACCTACACCAATCCATAATCACTAATGTTAGACTTTACCATGCCTCTCTCAGTAGCTGACACAACAAGAACACAAAAAAATTGTCAAGGATTTAAAAGACCTGAATTACATACTTAACACAGTTATTTATTAAAATGAGTAATTACCATAAATTAAATGCATGTTAATATTAAAAAGCCACCCATTTTTCATACCTCTGCAATAAATTCAGTTACACATAAATACACAAGTCAAAAATTCTCCATGAGTTTCACACTTGATGTAATGATTCACCTCTACAGAAGTGGAATAGCCTTTGTTTCTGTATTAAAGCTAAAGTGAGTAAGGAAAAAAACAATTCGTGACTGGGCTCAGTAAATTACTCCAGATGCCACAAGAAAAAAAAAAAGGCAGCTCTAAAAACCTTAGTTTGCTTCTTTTTAAAAATCACTAACTTGGGGCACCTGGGTGGCTCACTCACTTAAGCATCCGACTTCAGCTCAGGTCCTGATCCCACAGTTCATGAGCTCGAGCCCCACATTGGCTCTGTGCTGACAGCTCAGAGCCTGGAGCCTGCTTTGGATTCTGGGTCTCTGTCTCTCTCTCTCTCTCTCTCTCTCTCTCTCTCTCTCTCTCTGCCCCTCTCCCATGTGTTTGTTCTCTCTCTCTCTCTCTCAAAAATAAACATTAAAATTTTTTTAAAAAAATAGAAATGAAACAAACTGCAGTTAACAACTGGACACCAGTTAGGATTTTACCACTAATTAACTATGCATACGTGACCAGTGAGATGGCCACCCAAAAATGCTAATTCTGCCCTACCCTGCATGGATGAAAGTCCACGAACTCCAGTGAGTGGGTATGGTCTGGCTCTGCTGTCATCAGACATACGTGGGCCATGTAATACTTAAGTACAGACAAAATTGACAATACATTCAGGGGAAAAGGACAAGGATGCGAAAGGGACACAAAAACCATGCTGTCATATGAAGAACAATTGAAGGAACTGGGACTGTTTTGCCCAAGGAGAGAAGAATCGTGGTTAAGTGTTCACTGTTACAAGTATCTGAGGGTCTATCATGCAGACAGGGGCCCTGATATGTTCTGCAGGCCCCAAGGGGGAAAGCACAGAACAAAGGAGGGAAGGACAGGGCACAGAGCGCAGCTGTACAGTGAGAGCCTTGTAGGGATCACAGATGTCCAACGATGATGAAGACTGCGTTAGCTTAAGGACTAAGAACAACCAGAACACAGCGCTTTTTTGTTTTTGTTTTATTTAATATGCATCGTAACAGAGAATGGAACTAAATCAAGACTGATCTCGTCTTGCAAATCTAGAATCTATGATACCTGTTACAGAATTCTAGATTAATGCCTTCAGTATGAAAAGAATATGTGGGTCTAGATAAGTGGTCTTTTGGGTGTGTGTGTGTGTGTGTTTAAATTAATCTCTCAATTGGTGTACCTGGGTGGCTCAGTCAGTTGAATATCCGACTCTTGATTTTGGTTCAGATCATGATCCCAGGGTTGTGGGACTGAATCCCACATTGGGCCCCATACCCAGCATGCTTAAGATTCTCTCTCTCTCTCTCTCTCTCTCTCTCTGTCCCTCTTTCCCCCATCCCCCCTCATTCTGTCTCTGCCCCTCCCCCACCCTCTCTCAAATTAAAAAAAAAAATTCACCTCTCCCTATTCTTTTGCTTCAGTTTCCTAGCTCCTTAGGTTGATGGTTAGTTCATTCTCATTCTCTCCATTAGTGGTTTTCAAACAAACACTGGATTCTAATGGAGACTAATAGACACGTTGAGAGTTCACAAGCATCCCATTTAAATGTCATTATGGAAAATAGGTTTCTAATTATTTTTAAACCTAAAAAGATTGCATTCACTTATATGTCTTAATTACCAAATTTTAATACACTGGAAAGGACCTGAACTGCCAGGCTAAGTCACTGCTCTCAGTCAATTAATAAATGGAATAGATTTATATTGAAGAATACATTTATTTATTTATTTATTTATTTTTACAAATAGTTTATTGTCAAATTAGTTTCCACATAACACCCAGTGCTCATCCCCACAAGTGTCCTCCTCCATGTCCATCCCTCCTCCCCCCCACATCCATCAGTCCTCAGTTTTTGTCAGCATTCAAGAGTCTCTCATGGTTTGCCTCTCTCCCTTTCCCCCACCATTTCCGCCATTCTTCTCCCCCTTGGTCCTCTGTTAAGTTCCTCCTAATCCTCCTATACGTGCACACATATGATATTTGTCCTTCTCTGCCTGACTTATTTCGCTCAGCATAACACCCTCAAGGTCCATCCATGTTGCTACACATGGCCAGATTTCATTGTTTCTCATTGCCATGTAGTATTCCATGGTATAGATAAGCCACATCTTCTTGATCCATGAAGAATACATTTATAATAAAGAAGTTATGTCCATTTTATATATTAAAGTTCCCCATAATACTTTGGGAAAAAAAGCATTTTCCTTTGGTGGTAAAAGTGTTTTCCTATGAGGAAAAAAGGTTTTCCTAAGAGGAAAAAAATTGGTTTTCCTTCAGGAAAAAAGTTTTAATGCAATCTGTTTAGTCTAAGACCTCTCTGACTCTAGGATCTCCTCTGGTAGTCTATATTAGAAGATTAAGTTCCCCTATCCTCATTTTCTTTTCTTTATTTTCTTCCTATTTTTAAACGTGTACCTATTTTTGAGAGAGTGGAGGGGGGAGAGAGAGAGAAAAAAAAAAAAAACGTTAGTTCAGTGCATATGAGTGAAGAAGGTGCAAAGAGAGGGAGACAGAGAATCCCAAACAGGCTCTGCACTGTCAGCACAGAGCCCAAAAGGGGGCTTGAACTCATCAACAATGAGATCATGACCTGAGCTGAAGTTGGACATTTGAAAGACTCAGTCACCCAGGTGCTCCACCCCAACTTCATTATCTATTTCACATCTCAAACAAGCTTTCCATTTTCAACACCATAAAAACTACAACTTATCAATTGTAGATCTGGGTTGAATTCAAGCAGACAATATCATCATTTGGTTATTATTTACTGCTTGAGGTCTACAAACGTACATCAAACCAAGAGTCATTTGAAGGTCAGTGTGGGTTCACAGATAGCACTGAATGTGCCAAACCAAAACCTAGACTATAAGGAATACAAAGAACACTAAGTTTCCATGAACGGATAACTCCTGGGCAAAGAACAGTGACACAATCGTCTATGTTCTTATTTCAGAGTATAACACATAGCTCCTGCGTTTCACAGGAAGTCCCTCTTATGAGGGTACAAAAGAATGGAAGAGTGCCCTTTTTCTTTCTCATCTAACCAGCATCTTGCCAGAACACAAATTCTACTCTCTACCAACAACAACAACACACACTCACATACAGAAGCCATTCTTAAATAAGAGTACTAAAGGTCCTACCAAGGAATGACTAGCACAATGATAAAAGAATCAGAAATGCCTGCGCAGATAAGTAAGGATTCAGAAAGTACAAAATACAGAGCTCGAAGAAGTCTCAGAACTCATCTGATCAATACCTGACTTACGGGTGAGGAAACTGAAGGCTATACCAACAGGTGAGTTGCTCTGGATCCCACTGTACAGGAGACCCAGGGCAGGGGCCCAGGTCTTCACACTCCTTCCAGGGCTCTTCACATGCTCCAAGTCATTAGTTGGAAGATTTACCACCTCACCCCGGACACCTCCTCCAGGGACTTAGGAAAAAAAGGCCTCCATGGAAACAAATCAGGAGCAGAATCAATCAACTCTTTCCAAGTTCCCCAAAGCCCAGTGCACAACATCCACCTCTCCCCTTGCACCTGTCTCTTCTCTTCCTCCATTCTCACCGCCTCTGTCAAACCACACACCATGCTCTCAGGACCTGCAGCTCTTCTCTTTACTCTTCCCTTGCTCCAATGGAAACAAGTGCAGGTCAAAGCCAAGCAAACCACAGCATGCCCACTATGAAGCCACAGAAAACGAGGGCAGAGGGCAAAAGGAAAGGGCACCTAAAAACTCTGTACAGCCCTAGCTCCAGCAGAGGGTGTGGAAGGCAAGGAAAGAAAAGGAAAGGATGAGAGCTCAGTGGGGAGGGAAAGGAGAAAACAGCAGCAGCAATGGGCTGGGGAGTGATGGCAATGGCAAGGGGAGAAAGGGCTAGAAAACCAAAGCAACTAACAATTTAATTGAAGCAAGGGCAAGAAAGATGGAAAATACACAAAAACGAGAAGAGAGATAGATCCACCCTACCAGGAACTGCAATCTGGAAACCCCTTGGGTAAAAAGGAGGAGGGGGGGCAGGGAAGAGTTGACTTTTGATGCTTACAAGGATATTTCATCTGATCAAAATCAAGAATGGAGGGCACTTCCATAGATGGAACTGGTGAATCACTATCTTGTACACCTGAAACTAATATAACAACATATCTTAAGTAAGCTGGAATTAAAGTTTTTAAAAATGAGCTCTTCCCATTTGCAACAACATGGATGGACCTAGAGGATATAATGCTAAGTGCAGTAGGTCAGAGGAAAACAAATATCATAGGATTTCACTTAATGAATGAATAAAAAAAAAAAAAGAAACAAAGGAAACAGACAACTGGTGGCTGCCAGAGAGGAGGTAGGTGTATGGGTAAAACAGGTAAAGGAGATTAAGAGTGCACTTATCAGGATGAGCACTGAGTAATGTATAGAATTGTTGAATCATTATACTTATACATGAAACTGATATAAAACTAATTTAAAAAACTGATTTTTTAAAATTAAAAATGTGGGAGAGAGGCTGTCCGACTTCAGCTTAGGTCACGATCTCAGTCTGTGGGTTCGAGCCCCGCGTCAGACTGTGCTCACAGCTCAGAGCCTGGAGCTGCTTCCGATTCTGTCTCCCTCTCTCTCTGCCCCTCCTCTGTTCATACTCTGTCTCTCTCTCACTCTCTCAAAAATAAACATTAAAAAAAAAACTTCTTTAACATGATGGAAAAAAGAACCAAGGGCAAAAGAAGCACTATGGAAACTCTCTTTGTGACACATCACAGAAACTGCTTTTCTAAACTACTCACATCCAATTAATGGCCACACCCTAGCCATAAGTCCATCTCTCCCATGCCATACACAATAGTGTTGAGAGGAGGGGGCACACTAAGAGATTTCCTTTCCCATTCGCGGTCCCACTTTAGAATTGACAATGACTCTGGAATACAGGAGCCCATTTTTCTGGCCTTGTCCTTTTTAGCCCTGTACTTTGAACTTTCTCTATATCTTCAGGTCAACTGTCCAGGGTTCTCTGCCAGTGAAAAAGAAGACCTACGTACAGAGCAGCCAACTACAGGCTTCAGCAAGGGCACCATTCAGCCATAAGGCAATCGGAATCTAGTCTTTCTTCCTAATTCAGCACATAGTCCAGCAATACCTGAAGCTCTATAGCCACCAACACAAAGAAGCAATCCCAAAAGCCAAAGTGCGTAATTAATCTTGGTAAGAGTAAAACCTTCCGTGTCCTTAGTGATTCACTGTTCACAAGGCACTTCTGTGTATGCTGTCCCATTTGAACCTCACAACCTCTAATGACACAAACAGATGAGGGACTGGCCCACAATTCCCCATGGAGCCAGAACGAACCACTATGTTTCTCCATACATTCATCCATCGGTGAGATATACTGCATGTGTACTAGATGCTGTGGTTACCACAAACTACCTGGCCTCAATATCGTTTTACTGGAAACAGAGACAGGAAATAATCAAAAGCCTAAAATGTGAGGGATTTGCAAAAGCTCAGAAAAGTAAGGTGGGGAAAAGAGAGATATCTTAGACAAGAAAGTAGGAAGATGCCCCCAGTGAGCTGATATTCTATCGCAGACCTGAATAAACTAAGAGTCAACCATATGGGTACGAAAGAGAATTCCATGCTGAGAGACTGCAAGTGCAAAGGCCCTAAAATGACATGTGCCTCGAGGACTTGAGATAGGAAACGTGGTTGAAGCAGAAGAGGAGAGAAATGGGAGGCAAGGTTAGAAAGAAGTAAAGCTTATCTTACGGATACAGGTGTCAACTCTGCAGTGGGAAACCACTGTGGAGCTCTGTGTAAAAATGTGACAAGATCTAAATTTCACTCTAAAAGGATCCCTTTGGCTGCACTGTTGAGAAGAGTTCAGGATGGGACATGCTTGAGATCAGAGAAGCCTAGTACAGATGCCAGGCCAGAAACTACCAGGCATTTTCTGCCGTATCACAGAGGCTCTTGATAGGATTTTCACTACTAAGGAGGAGGTGAAAGCATCAGCTTCCCAGGGAAGCACATCTTTATTCAGCTCTGCTTATCAACCGTAGCACCCCCAGTAGCCCTGTGCCACTGAGATGATTTGGGAGGCCCAAGTGCAGAAATGGATGCTTTCCAATGTCAGAAAGAGGGTAATTATTATCCTGTAAGGGCTTTTGTGGAAGACTGCAGTGTAGTTCAAGGCCCTTCCTTCCATTTCTTACAGAAACACAGATAAATGATGGATGGATGGATGGATGGATGGATGGATGGATGGATGGAGAGGGACAGAAAGAGAGAGAACTTCTATTTATCTCTCCCTTGGCCTTTATTAGCAATTTACATCAAATGATCAAACTAGGGTTGTGATCAGATGGATTTTCAATGTGAACATGAAACAGCTTTGATCATCCTTAACCCTAACTTCTATAGTACATAAAGTTTTGTAATAAAACCAACTATAAGCCTTTAGTTGACAAATGTAAGCACATTTTACAAACTTTATTATGAGAAGTACCTATGTGCAGATACTTCACCACTGACAAAAGCCCTCATACAGACATTACTAAACTAACTTCAAGAAAGAGTCAAATTTTGTTTTAACTCACATTGAATACAAAATTTCTCACCTCCTAACATGGAAATTCAATGTGAAAGCAATAGTATTCATCAATTTATTACACAAGGTTGCTTAGTAACCCATAAGGATAAAAACAACCATTAAAGGAACCCTTTGTGTCTTAATTAATAGTACTGTGCATATGAATGTATCAGACACCATGCTAATCATCTCATTAAGTCCTTTCAATCACTCTTCAAGGTAGAAACCATCATCTTCATAATGGAGAAAACTGAGGCTTTGAGAGGTAAAGTATTGTGACCACAGCAATCTGCAAGGCCCAGGGCAGAACTAGGACTCAGGTCCATCTCTGCTAGATAGGCTTTGCTTCCCTACTAATTTCTGCTACATCCTGCCTCTGTGCTCAGTGCTGCATCAGCTGGAGGCGGGGCCTCTGTAGGGGCTGGCCCATTGTTGAGGGACTCAACAGCCTCACCACACCTAACTTATTGCGGTCTTAAGTTACACATGAACATATATGGTAAAACCTTGGATTGCGATTAACTTGTTCTGTAAAATGAAGCAACATTGCTAATAAAATTTAACTTGATATGTGAGCGATGTCTTGCAATACGAGTAGTATGTGCCATCAAACATCACGTGATCACCAGTGAGCCAAGAGTTCTTAAAATTCACTCTGATATACAAGTGCTGTGGATTACAAGCATGTTTCTGGAATGAATTATGCTCACAAACCAAGGTTTTATTGTACTTTGAATACTCAGAAGAAGAAAAATCTGTGTTCGAGGAGCATGAATAGTGTGACTGCATTTAAATGATTTTATTCTTTCTTCTCCCTGCATTCAACAAATCCCTGAACTGTGCCAGGTAGGAGGACAAGACCTGACCTTACCTTCAGGGAGCTCACAGCCTCAAGGGCAGAGAAAAGCTTCAACAACACACAAATTAGTGCCAGGGACTCCACACAGCTTGGAGGAGTGCCCAGGTACACGATGAGATGCTGGCAAAATCCTCCCCCAAAAAGGGACAGGACTTAGTTAAGGAAAAGCATGGAGACCGGCTACAGAATGGTTCCTTGGGAAAGGAGAGTTGACTGTGGCCAGGCTGTCAACATGTGAGATGGTGAACATGACCAGAGGAAAAGATGGACATGAAGGCAGAGGCCAGCTCATGGAGGGCCTGAGGGACAGGAAATCACTGGGGGGGATTTTGAGGAGCAGAGTGATGCAATCATATCAGCATTTATCTACAGGGCAGAAGTGGGTACACCAGAAAGGACACCATGGAGGTTGGCCTTTCTTGGGGTATAGCCTCTCCCACTGTCCTCTACTGCTCAATAATTTCTAAAGAACACTAAAGGGGCTCCTAGGTGGTTCAGTCACTTAAGAGTCCAACTCTTGATTTCCGCTCAGCTCATGATCTTACAGTTTCTGAGTTAGAGCCCTGCATCAGCATAGAACCTGCTTGGGATTCTCTCTCTCCCTCTCTCTGCTCCTCCCCCTTTCTCTCTCTCTCTGTCTCCCCACTCCCTCTGTCAAAATAACTTTTAAAAATAAACTTTAAGAATACTGAAAACTTTCCCAGAAGCAGGAAAACATGTGCCTGGGTCAATGTGGCTGAACAAGTAGAAAGAAATGCCAGTCAGGATCTCCACCCATATTCTGATGTGTTAGTGGAAGGAATGTAAAGACTGAGCATGAACCTAGAATTAAATTAGACCTGAGTTCCAATCCCAGGAGCCTCAGCTAACTCAACTGTAAAATGGACATAAAAACACAATCCACCGAGCAGGTAAGACTCAACTAAATCAGGTATACTGACACTTATCCAGCACCTAACACTTGAGCACTTATAAACTGGCCTGCTGCTAATGCAATCATACTAAAAACATCATCATTATTCTCGGTCCACTGAAGAAACATATTTCGAGTATTGTGTGCCAGGCACATTCTTCCAATTTTCTAAAAACACCAAAGAGATTTGTAGTATGGTATCAGTACCCTCATTCTTCAGATGAGGACATCGTGCCCAAAATGCTAAATTCTTTGGCTCTAGTTACAGTGATCTCCAAATCCTCTTTATGGCAGCAAGAGGATTCATAGAATTACAAGTAGAAAGGCAAAATAAGCACTATACCCCATTAAAAAGATACTACATTATATCAATAAAAAACCTTCTCTACTTCAAAATGTCCTTCTCAAGCACTTAAACAGTATCTTAAAAATAACTAAGTATTTTTGATCCTTAAGATAGTTCACTCTAACAGAGTGTGGCAGGCAATTGGTTAGTTACTGCATTCTTCAGGACCTGGATGCTCCTACTGTCTGTTCAAGGATTAAGAGGGCATCATTCTCTAGGATATTAATCTATCTAAGTTTACGCATCTGACATTTTCTGGAATAGGAGGTGGTGCAAGCTGCAGGGCAAGAGAGCACTAAGAAATGCTACCTATGCTCTGTGCTCAATCACTGTCCCCTCTGTACCTCTATGGAACCTTTTCATAGACACTATACTCTCCATTTCTCTTTTACGTACAAATTCTAGTCATTATTTGCCTAGTGATGTTTTGTTCTTCTTTCTGAAGACCGTGAAGTAAAACTCCCAGCATTTCACACCCTCTCATGACCAGGAACACTCCCCCCACCCTTCTGCCCATCCCAAACCCGTGTACTCTGCAAGATGGCTCCTCCAGGCAGGTCTCCAGGATACCCCTTCTGAACTCCAGGCCACCTCATGTCAACCTCTCTTAGAGCACTTAGCTCTTCCTGCCTTAGAGTCCTTTTCCTCCGCCCAAAATATAAGCCTCCATTTCACTATTTTCCTTTCATCCTTATTTTGACTCTGTGACATCACAAGGGCGGGAGAGCATGGTGGTCAAGTACCCAGGCCCTGGTCAGCAGTCAAACAACTTGGATCCCATTCCTACCTCTATCACTAATCATTGTTTAGCTTTAAACAAGTGGCTTAACTTCTCTGTACCTCAATTCCTTTCCTCATCTGCAAAATGAGATTAACAGCAGATATTCCTTCTTTAGACGTTAGTGAGGGGTGAAGGAGACAATGAATCCCTGTACCTGCCAGCAGTAAGAACTCAGAAAGTTTAGTAATTAATTCTTCTTTCTCATTTGTAAATTATATCCTTTTTTAACTAGGTAATAAGGCACAGTATTAATGAATTATTTCTTCCCAAATGTCCCTTAAATTTCTGGCAGACCCCAGGTTCCATGGGGTCCCTACATCTCTGCACTGACAGCACCAAGCCTGAGATTCTCTCTCTCTCTATGCCCCTCCTCCACTTACTCTTTGTGTGTGTGTGTGTGTGTGTGTCCTCCTCTCTCTCTCTCTCAAAATAAAACAGCATTAAGAAAAATAAAAAAACTAAATTAAAAGCAAAGAATATTTTTGTAAACTACAGAATCACTTTTCACTGTGCATTTCCACTACACTGTTTAATATTCCACTTTTTTTCTGATCTAATGTAAGATATGGTTTCATACTTCATTCATCAAGTATTTATCAAGCCAGTATTAGGGTACATTCCACACACTGTTCAAGGAATAAGGGATGCAGCAGTGCACGGAGTGAGTACCTGCTCTCAACATTTATAGTCTTCAGAGAAAACACAATAAAAAAAAACAACAAACAATCGTTGGTGCTACACAGACAATTTAAAATAGAATAATGCCAAGTGCCCAGGGAATTAATTCAGACTGGTCAAAGAGACTCTGAAAGGCAGGGCATGGAAGCTGAAACCTGAATCGCAAGATTTGAAAGGGTTTGTTTTGTTTTGTTTTTGTTTTTTCATAAAAGAAAGCCAGGAGTTCCCGACTGGCTCAGTTAGTGGGGCATGTGGCTCTTGATCTTGAGGTTGTGAGTTCTAGCCCCACACTGAGCATAGAGATTAATGAAAAACAAAATCTTTATAAAAAGAATACTGTACTTCAAAAAAAAAAACTTACGAAAGGCAAGTGTTGGTCGATTGAGCTGAAAATGAGCAAGCAATGTCATCATACTCATGGACTACTTTCAAAACCATATGGTGCCTGCCTGCTCCCCCCACACACACATACCTTTTAACAGTTTTGCCCCAAACATAGTGTCGTAAGTTGTAGCTTTCTAAGTATCCCTTAATTCAGGAAGGAGAGGAGCTAGGAGAAAATAATAAGGAACTGTTCTCGTAATAAAGGAAAATTTCACTATTTTAAATGTTGTTCCTAATGAGAAAGGTTATTTCTGACACCATAAAGTATGTGATCTACCTTGAATCTGTTGAGATTACCCAAAAATACAGCACAACTGATGAATGCTCCAAGTTTTCCTATGGTACACAATTTTATAGCTTACTTATCAGGGGTATAACAATTATCGTTCCATAACCACCCTACCTTTCAAAAACCAAAAATTCAAAAAAGGGTTTGTTGGCCACATGGTAACTCTGAGTTTCCTCCTGGAGAATGTGACAACACAAAACCTGTCAGCCACTGACTATTCCACAGTGTTCCCATTGTTTCCTTAAGCCCAAATGAGTACTCGATATAACACAAGACCCCTTCTCCCTGAAAAAATTATTTAATATCCAGGCCAAAGACTTATAATGATTTGCTATTTTAAAGACTTCTAACTGAAGAAATCCTTGAATTATTATAAGCCCTGAATTATCTCATTCCTAATTGGATAGCGAAACTCATTTGTTTAACTAGTCATACCTTTCTCCCAAACACACCTCCAGAACTATTTGTTCATAAGTAAAGCACATCTAACTCCCCAGAGTCAATGTCAACATGTTTCCAATAATTACAGAAATCAATGTATTTCCATTGAAACCCAATATGCTACATTTTGAGCATATGGAGCACACAGTTGCTAAAAATGGGGTTTTTTTGACACAGAGAAAATCAAGAGCTTTCTACATTTCTCAATCAGATTTGAGGTGTTTTGTTTTGAAGGTTAAAGGCAGAGAAGGGAGAAAATTTATGGAATTTCAACTGATTATTACAATACAAACCCTGTTCAACAACACAAACAGTTCCAAAAATATCCAAGATGGTGGTCTTCAACTGTTTGATTAAAGACAACACATTTGGTCTTGGACTTTTGTCACAGTTTTTTGTTTCCTAATTCAGTTTCATTACTTGTATTCAGTCTGCCCAGATATTTTGGGCAGTAATTCCTCTGACATCAGCCATATCAACATTTTTCTACATGTGTCTCTTCAGGCAAGGGAAACAAAAGCAAAATTAAAATACTAGGACTATATCAAAATAAAAAGCATTTGCACAGCAAAAGGAACCAACAAAATGAAATGGCAACCTACCGAATGGGAAAAGATATTTGCAAATGATGTAACTGATAAGAGGTTAGCATCCAAAATGTGCCAACACCAAATGTGCAAACAACCCAATTAATAAATGGGCAGAGGAGCTGAATGAACATTTCTCCAAAGATGATGCACACATGGCCAGACACAAAAAAGATGCTCAACGTCACTAATCATCATGAAAATGCCAATTAAAACCACAATGAGGTATTACCTTATACCTACATGAATGGCTAAAATCACAAAGACAAGAAAAACAAGCGCTGGCAAGGATATGGAGAAAAAGGAACCCTCATGCACTACTGATGGGAATGCAAACTGGTCGAGCCAGTGTGAAAAACAGTATGAAGGTTCCTCAAAAAATTAATAGTAGAAATACCATATGATCGAGTAATTCCACTATTGGGTATTTACTCAAAGAAAATGAAAACACTAATTCAAAAAGACATATCACCCTTATGTTAACTGCAGAATTATTTACAATAACCAAGATATGGAAGCAACCTAAGTATCCATGGATAGACAAATGGATAAGGAAGTAGTGGTATACATATTCAATGGACTATTACACAACCATAAAAAGGATGAGACAGTACCATCTGAGATAACATGGTTGGACCCAGAGTGTATTAGATGAAATAAAATAAGTCAGACTGAGAAAGACAAATACCATACAATTTTACTCATGAGTCAAATCCAGTGAAAACAAAAAATAAAGAAAAATGAACTAAAAAATAAAGAATGAAACATATAACTAGATAGAAAAAATTGGTTGCCAGAGGGGAGGGAAAGAGGGGAGTGGGGGGAGGGTTGGGCAAAATGGGTGAAGATGAATGGGAGATATAGGCTTCCAGGTATGGGATGAGTAAATCATAGCAATAAAAGGCATAGCATAAGGGATATAGTCAATGATATTGTGAAAGCACTGTAACAGCAAAGATGGTAGCTACACTTGTGGTGAACACGGCAGAATATACAAACTTGTCAAATCGCTGTGTTGTACATCTGAAACCAATGTAACATTGTATGTCAACTATTCTCAAATTAACAAAATAAAAATAGAAACACTTGGGGTGCTTGAGTGGCTCAGTCGGTTGAGTGTCTGACTTGGGCTCAGGTCATTATCTCACAGTTCGCAGGTTCAAGCCCCGTATCAGCCTCTGTGCTGACAGCTAGCTCAGAGCCTGGAAACTGCTTCGGATTCTGTATCTCCCTCTCTCTCTGACTCTCCCCTGCTCACGCTGTGTGTGTGTGTGTGTGTGTGTGTGTGTGTGTGTGTGTGTGTGTGTGTGTGATAAATAAAACATTAAAAATATATAATAAAGGGGCGCCTGGGTGGCTTAGTCGATTAAGCGTCCGACTTTCGCTTAGGTCATGATCTCGCGGTTCGTGAGTTCGAGCCCCTTGTCGGGCTCTGTGCTGACTGCCAAGCTCAGAGCCTGGAGCCTGTTTCAGTCTGTGACTCCCTCTCTCTCTGACCCTCCCCTGCTAACACTGTCTCTCTCTGTCTCCTAGAAATAAAACATTAAAAAATTTTTAAAAATATATATAATAAATAAAACATTAAAAATATATAATAAATAAACAAACAAAAAAATAAATAAAAACACTCAACACACACTATCTGAAAAGACCAAAAGATTGTAAATATGTGGTTAATTTTTAGGCAGCTCAAGAACCAATTTCTCATTTTTCAAATCTAGAATTTTAAACCAATGAAAACATCAATCCTTAAAAAAATTCTGCTTCATGGAAGAGTCTATTAACTTGTATTGACTGCAGGCTACATCCATTATAAAGCCAACAGTCCTTCGGAATGCATTTTCTGGGAAAAAAAATTTTATTTCCATTTCCTTTGTTTTGCCTTAAATTTATCTACAGATGCAGGGTAGCACTGGTATCCCATAAGGTAAGCAAGGTGTTACCTTCCCATCTCTCTCCCAGGCCTGCTGGCACACCCTGTTAACAGAAGAGAACATTTTTATTCTAATTAGTGCTCTGTGAGAACATAACTCAGTGTGGACTATTTACTGTTTAAAAAACTTTGTATAGAGGGGCATCAGCTGGGCGCTCGACTTCTGCTCAGGTAATGATCTCACCATTTGTGGGTTCGAGCTCCGCATCAGGCTCTGTGCTAACAGCTCAGAGTTTAGAGCCTGCTTCAGATTCTGTGTCTCCCTCTCTCTCCACCCCTCCCCTGCTCGCATTCTCTCTCTCAAAAATAAAAAAACATTAAAAAGAAAACTTTGGATGGAAGAATAAGTTGAGTGGATTTTATTAAATTTTATTTACAAACTTATAAACAGAACTACAATCTATATATTTAGCCATCAACTGAAAATAATTGTATTTAGGTTTTTATTTAATCTTGAACCTTAGAAAAACTGATTTTCATCTAGGTTAATATAGTGAGTCTTATAGCTATTTTTCATTGAACACCACTATATACCACTCTTAGAAAATATATTTAGTCCTTACAATACATTGCAAGGGTGGGTTTTGTAATTCTGACTTTATAAATGAATAAAGTAAGACTCAGTACAAATTTGAAGGCCACAGCTAGGATGTGTATGCAGGTACATCTCCTAGGTACTTCTTGCTACTATTCCAAGATCAAAACAAGTATGTAAATGACTTGCAGGTATATATACAAGTCCCAAAAAAGACAAGCCCCCAACTCATTAAGTTCCTGTCTCTAAAACTAAAAGAAACGGTTTACACAATTTGGGTGAAACTCTTTACTGTAATGTGGACATCTTACTGAAAGAAAAATAGGTGTCTCCCTATCAGAAGGCAAGAGCCTACTGAGAATGTGCTCAGTGACTAAATGAGAAATTTAACATATTCTGACCATGCCCTGAATAAAAGGTGTCGCTATCATGAAGAAGACAAAAAACAATGACTTAAATGGGTTTTATAAATAGAAAAGATGAAGAGAGACTAGTTTTCAACACCTACTCAATGTTGCCCCCCAGACAAGGTGACTTAGCTAGCTCAGCTGAGTGTTTCACCTGGTCTGACAGTAGATACCTAGAGGAAACATGGCATCCCTAAGGCAGCATGTGCAGGTACCCTTTACCTCATGAGTATGTTCTCAAAACTAAAATCAGCACTATCCATGGTCATCCTCATAATTAGAGCAACACATATGAATCTTTACTCATCTGCCAAATCCAGTACTAACTGCTTTCAAACATCATCTCATTTAATCCCACAACCACCTTTGAGGTAGGTGTTTTAGTCTCATCCCCATTTGACAAACAAGGGAAGTGAGGCAGGGAGTGCTGAGCCAACTTATGCAGGTCACACAGTTAGATAGGAGACTGATCCAGGCAGTTCTTAACCTCTCGCAGCCAAGTCCTTAGAGAGAATGAACACCAGCAAAGCTGACATGCTCTTTCTTTGAGACCAAGATATGCCTCATCCTCTATGTACTTGTGGATCGATCCTGCTAGGTTGCAATGACTTTTACAAGGTCCTTCATAACATTTAGGGCTTTCCATCATTTCCTAATTTTCTGATCTTTATTCTCCATTTCCTTAATTACACCTTCAGGGTGCTGTGAAACTCACATGTTAACACCAGCACCAGACTCCTCCTTTGTCTGAGGCAAGATGACACAGCTTTGTCAACCATCCAAAGCATCAAAATTGCTCCTTGAAGGTCACACACCTTTGTCAACTGTCCAATGCATCAAAGCTGTAACCTTCAAGATGCACCTGGTGGCTCAATCAGTTTAGTGTCTGACTCTTAATTTTGGCTCAGGTCATGACTCCAGGGTCATGGGATCCAGCCCCGCATCAGTCTCCACAGTGAGTGTGGAGCCTGCTTAAGATTCTTTCTCTCTCTGGATGTGAGGGCGATCTGGCTGCGACATCTGTCACCCCATTGATCGCCAGGGTTGATTCGGCTGATCTGGCTGGCTAGGCGGGTGTCCCCTTCCTCCCTCACCGCTCCATGTGCGTCCCTCCCGAAGCTGCGCGCTCGGTCGAAGAGGACGACCTTCCCCGCTAGAGGAGGACCGTTCCTCGGTCAAGGGTATACGAGTAGCTGCGCTCCCCTGCTAGAACCTCCAAACAAGCTCTCAAGATTCTTTCTCTCTCTCCCTCTGCTCCTCTTACCTGCTCATTCTCCCACCTCTCTAAAATTTAAAAAGAAAAAAAAAAAAAGACAGAAGGATAAAGCTTTTCCTTTGAAATGCAAGATAAATGATGGAAAGAGCAGTGACAGAAAACATGATTTGCAGAACACACTTAGCCCAGAAGAACTGGGCAGCTCACTGAGGGATCTAATCAGGATTCCCAATGGAATCCTTCTGCTCCTCAGTGAGAACATTCAGTACCACATGTTCCTTGCTAGATGCGTATTCTCTGCAGTTAGACTCTTCTTTAGCGTTCAGAACAAAAGAAAAAAAAAAGTAACCTTTCAACTTGTCTTACGTCTACATGATAATATCAAAGAGGGCTTTGTTTAATTATTTTCCACAAGGATCTATTTCCAACATTGTATCATTTAAAACCACATTTTAATGTTTTCAATAATAGATTTATCTATCACACCTGAGTTTAAAGAAAAATTGAGTTTTCACTTTGTGCAGCTAAGGAATTGGTTCAAGATCTGGAGAAGCACCACAAAAGGAAGCCACCAGTTTTCAGGAAGCCACCAGCCATCAGGATTCAATGAGCCACTAGTCCAACCATTTCTTCACTACATTTTGATAAAAGCAGTAATTAAGAATGAGCAGTCTTTCCGAAAGACAAGAAGGGTTCTATCTTGTTCTACATGTTTACTAACAGAGACATAGATGTCCCTGTCGAATATACAAACGGCAGGAGCAAAGTTGGTAGCATCGGTTATTACAAGTCAAGAGTCAAAAAGAACAAGGCCAACACTAACCAGATCAATTTCCCAACTATGAATGCAAGCATCGCACTTAAAACTCAGCAGCATGACCAAAGATGGAAGAACACCGTGGATGTGGAAAGGACCTAGAGATCTGGGGAGGCAGTGACCTCGGGACAATCGACAGTGTGACTCAGCTGCCACATCAAGGTAAGACTACCTGAGGCCACAGGACAGGGTCCAGAAGAGGAAGAAAATGGTTCCATTGTCCTCTGCTTTAAGCAAAGCCTGCTGGGGTTTTTAGAACCACCAGAGTGATAACACCCATCAAACCTACATCACAGGAGCTTTGGGAGTTGACTCTGGCAAAGGGAACACTTAATGGGAAGACATAAAAGCTGTGCTCAAACTTTTGAAGAATTATGGACAAGAAAGGGCACAGTACCTACACAACGTCTCTCCTACACTGGAGAGAATTACTAGAGAGAGATTTTCAGACAATAAAAAATTTGTAATAATTACAACTGTCCAAATATGGACTCTTCTCATGATGGGGTGAAGAGTGTTCTCTCCACCAATGTAATGAGAGTAGATGACCTCTGTTCCCGTTGTCAGAGAGAAGTTCTATACGTAAGATTCCATGATAAGCGGTTCAAACTTGCATTAAATACATAGGACTTTTTCCTTTTGCTGATATGCAGAACGTCACAAAAGCATGAAGTAGAAGTGGTCACAAGTGCATTTTGTGCACTGCCCCCTAGTTCTGAGCAGAGAGACAGTCAGAATGATTCACAGAGAGCACTTTAAACTTCGCTTCATAAGTTTCTAAGATCTCTCGGGGCACCTGGGTGGCTCAGTCAGTTAAGCATCATGATCTCAGGATTCGTGGGTTAGAGCCCTGTGTCGGGCTCTGTGCTGACAGCGAGCTCAGAGCCTGGAGCCTGTTCCAGATTCTGTGTCTCCCTCTTTCTGATTCTCCCCTGTTCATCCTGTCGCTGTCTCTCTCTCTCTCTCTCTCTCTCTCTCTCTCTCTCAGAAATAAATAAAACATAAGAAAAAATTTTTTAAAAAAAGAAAAGATCTATCTTTTTTAGTACCCCCAGTCTTACTTAGCTTTTCAGGAAGTCCTCCCTGAGGTCCAATCTAAAGTCTTTCCTCTCTAATTATACCAATTAACATGGATAACAAAATGAGCTCTATAATGATCCTGACAGAAGAGTAGTTGACCTAAGAACATATACATTAAAGAAACATCTGCAAAGACAAAATGTGAAGCAATGAATTTTTAAAATGTTTCCAATATCTAAATGTCAAATGTCATTCAGAACAGTTTTAAAAACCATTACGAGGCTGATTTACGCGCTTTCACTTTTGAGTGCAAACACAGACCTCCTTGTGTAGGAGCTCTGCTGGTCTTTTCAGATCGAGCTTTCTATCTCTATGCAGGAAGAAGGGACTGAAGCTTAATGTGTTTAGATTAAAATCGCTCAGAACTGACGGGAAATGACACTTGAGCAGCAGGAATACAGGACAGCTTTAAAAGGTTAGTGACAACACTGAGTATTCAAAAATGCCTCGTTTGCTTAAAAGGTACCCAAGTACAAATTCCATACAAACTGTTGTTCTCTCTTTTCTTTAGGAACTAGACAAAGTCGCTAAACATAAAGCTGCCTTGAAATACCACTCAGCACAAAATTCTCGCCGGCCTTATTCCATGCAGCTTACACTGTGCTTAGTAAATTTATCACATACTCTCTTGAAGTACTCCAGCAACAAACTAATTTGCCTACTAGTTAACCCATCAATTTTCCATTGAAACTCCTTACTTCCCAATTAACTGGAAGGCATGTACTAGATTCTTTTTAAGTGCTCGGCCAACAAAAATAAAACTAAAAGTGAACTTTCAATCAACTCTTTTAAAAGACACTGGTTTTTGTTAGGGCCATAGCTGGGCTGCGGAGAATATGTCCAAAACCAAGACAATGAACTGGTATCTATTTAACTGTAATTTTGTTGTCAGGCTTGCTAGCCATACATTGAGAAAGGGAGTTCAGAGCCTGGGAGCTTCAAAGACTTCCTTTTCATTCTTGAGGCTGAACCATGCCCTCCTCTCTTGTGGCAATGAGCTTTTCACTCTAACAAGAAGTACACTGACAAACACACACACTTCCCCACTAGGTTTCAACCAGGAAGGATTTGGTCTTTGCAACCAAGCACGGTCCAGTGGGGGCAATAACTCACACTGCTCAAGTCTATCACTTTACTAGATTAACAATGATTCTTGGAGGCTTTTTATTTTTCATGATTTTTTAAATTATTTTTTGCCTTTTTGTTTTCTTTTTTTAGAGAGAGCATGAGCAGAGGGAGAGAGAGAATCCCAAGCAGGATCCATACTCAGCACAGAGCCCAATGTGGGGCTCTGATCCCATGACCCTGGGTTCAGGACCTGAGCCAAAATGAAGAGTCGGTGCTAAACTGACTAAGCCACCCAAGTGCCCCTTAATGATTTCTTGAGAAATGTACAACTTGAAGTTGAGGCGTGGCAGAAGAAAGGGTTGCCAGACACCCAAAATAAAAGCCAAGTCTTTACACTCTTCTCAAATCCTTTTTGTACTCTTCTTCATTACCCGGCCAAATATCGTTAGCTATTCTTAAGAGAACAGGACGTGCCTACAGCTTTGCGAGCCAGGCATGCAAATGAATACATGGTCCCCCACCAATTACATCCTTAAGTTTTCCAAAATATCAACAAAAAAAGCTAACTCACAGACTATCTCTATACAGGGGCCTTACTTCAACCAATAATGCAGACAGCATTTCTTAAAAACACAATAAAGACCTTTAGTTATTAGCTGGTTATTTAACGTACAATAATCTCTAAACTTCATTTCACTTAAAAATAGTGCAGAGGAGCCTGGGTGGCTCAGAGAGGGTGTGTGCACGCTCCCTCGCTCAAAATAAACAAACTTTTTAAAAAAGAAAAAAATCATGCAAATTATTTTATGTGAGTGAAGAACAATTTTCTTACAGTCACTATCTAAATCATTGCTAATTATGACCGAGTTCACCTAAGGGAAAAAGTGAAGCAGGGAGGACCAAAATTCTATTCATACCCATAAGCCTCAAACGTAAAGGTCACATCCACAGACAGGCAAGTGGTCATACTCATTCTAAGTGTTCCTCAATGAATTCATGTAATATAGGGCTGCATGAATAGGATCCACTATGTGCAAACAGCTACAGGTGAGGAATTCGAGGTTCCTCTGTACCAAAACATATAATCTATCAATGTGTCATGATTACGATATGCCCGTCGCCAAGTTTACTTCTTGAGTACTGTGGAGTCATTCAAAATTATGATAAGTAATATGTAATGATACAGTAAAATGTTGTGAAAATAGGTCACAAAGTAAGGAAATAAATATTTTTGTTCAAGTAACTATGCATATAACCTGATGAAAATGAAAGAGGAGATTAGAGTTTTGTTTGGTTTTACCTTCTTCATACTTTTTTATATTTTTCAATATTTCTACAAGGAGCATACATCATAGTTACAATTGAGAGAAAAATCATGAAATATCAAGTAAATTTAATAATCAGCCTTTAATAAACTTGTGACGCAGCAATCCTAGTCCTAGGTATTTATGCAGATATTGTTGTGAGCCTACAGGCACGTAAGAACCGTACAAATGCTCACAGTATCCCTATTCGTCATCACTGAAAAGTGGCAATACCTCAAATATCCTTCGACTGTGAATAAATCCACGGTAGCATCTCCACACGATGGAATACTACTCAGCACTACAAAGGAATGAACTACTGAGACATGCAACAAAAAATGGATGGATCTCTAATGTAGTACACTGAATGGCAAAAGCCAGACTCAAAGGGCTACATGATTCACAGAATGTGATGCAAAAGGTGAAAATAAAGACTGGGAAAGGGGGGTGCACAGATTAATAGTTGCCCCAGACTGGCTCAATCAAGGGGCAGCACAGGGAATTTGGAGGATGATAAAAATTTTCTATACCTCTATATTTAGAGAACCAGGTGGATTTGTCAGAACTAAGAAGTGTTTACTAGGAAGGATGAATTTTGCCATAAGCACATTATACCTAACTACACTTGACCAAAAACAAAACGAAAACAAGAACAACCCACGACTTGGAACTGAAAGCCTACTCACGTCCAGATTATATTCTGTTCGGTGTGATTCCTTCTCTAAAATGCACCGGTGTTTCTTCAAAAAGTTTTTAAAAATTATTTTAGTTTTTGTTATTTTAATAATTTTCACCTAGCAGGTGCATTCTGAAGGACTGGAACACAGAAAATGTCTAATAGGGGTGAGTGGAGTAAATAATGTTCAGGACACTCAGGCCCATGTGCACTATCCCTACAGACTCTGGCAAGGACACCTGTGTGGGCCACTGGACACAAGTCAAGGCACTCCCGAGCTGGAGAGAAAGTACTTAAAAGGAGGCGGGACAGCAGATATCATTTCCTTTTCTAATACTTGCAGGAGGTAACCAAATGCAAACTCCGAAATCCACTCCAGAGAAGCCAGGATTTGGTTGTAACTGAGCACTTCTAACCATCATGCCCATGCCAGAATCATTTCTAGACCGATGAGAGCATGACTAAGTAGTCACCAGGCCAGTTTGGGTTGCTCAGTTTGGAGCTTAAAATACCCTCCCCACCTCTGGATATTAGCAAACCGCTTCTGAGAGGTGTCTGAAAAGACTTAGAATGGCTTATCCTCCTAAACGGATTTGGGAACAAGGAACTTTCTCCTGAGCTTAATAAGGGAACTGGTTTTCTGTTTTGTTTGATCCTTCCCTCCCCCACCATTTAGAAGAACATACGAATAAGCCCTGACTGATCCTTATCATGAGCTTAAAAGAGTATAATTAGACCAGAGATGTGAAAAACAGTTTTTATTAAGTAGGGAGTTCTTTTTCTCAAGATATATTCTTTTTCTCCAAATATAAGAGAATGACACCCATTTTCCTGGTCTATGAAGAAGATAAGGGAGTAAAATGACCTGGGATAGGTACAGAAATTAATACTGGACAACAATTACATTAAGCTCTTCCCTGAACACTTTGAAAATAACATAAAGCATTCCTAAACTATGTACTGAAATGTATCTCCTACTATATAAAAAATGGAGACTAACAAATTAATGTTCCTGAAAAAGAATATTTTGGATAATGAGTAGATTATTGTTAAGGCCTTAACAGGACTGTTAAAACCACCAAAGAACAGTCTGGTCTAATGAGCACAGTTAGCCTTGTTTACATATAAACCTGTAGATGTGTGTGTGTACACACACACACACACACACACACCATAATATTCATGGTCTCTGAATAGGTTTAACCATAAAACACCTGTCTGTTTTTTGTCAGAGCCTTTCTGGAACTTCAACATGTCAGGCGTGGCACTGTTATGTTAAATTAGGAATCAAATATCCAACACTAAATGAGTACAAGAAAATTCACACCCATTACTTTCACATCCTACTCATAGTGGGTTTTCCTAAAAAATAAAGCATTGTACATTTTGAAAAATATAAGGTGAGGTAAGGGACTCAATGGTAACACGGAAACTCGCTTGGGCTGCAGGTCAAGAGAACTGGGCCACGGTGTTTTATTCATCCACTCCACACACTTATGGAGCCCTTCCAGTCTGATGGTCTCAGGGAATCTATTAAATAGCTGTGCAACTTTGGACACATCATTTATAATCTCTCTGAGCCTTTGAGAAGAAAAAAAAAACCATACTTAGCACACTGGGTAAGTCATGGGAATTAGATAAAAGGTTTACAAAACAGGGAGCACAGTGTCTGGTATGCAGGCGATGTTCAAGAATATTAATTATCTCTCACCCTCTCTCCTTTCTGAAAAGCTTTTGTTACACACTCACAATGAATCTTTTTGCTAAGTCTACTAAATGGTCCAGCAGAGAAGCAAGCTTTTCTATCTCTGAGTCCACATGTGCCGGATAGATTTGTATGGTACTGCTTAATTATTTCTCAACGAGCAGTGAATAGCTACAAAAGACCACACTTGATAGGCTTCTAGATATGATCAATAAACATTGACTATGTGTCTAGGTCTGCAGAATATCTTCCACGTTAGGGCGGGGCACGCACGGGGCACATGACCGAACTGTTCCTAAGCCCTTTACACCAGAGGCATCTCAGACAAGGACTATACCAACAGATGGGACCAAGTTTCTGCAATAGTTTCCATGCAAAAGGCAAAGGTTTAACCACTGCTCCCTGGTTAAAAAACAAAACAAAACAAAACAAAAACACCATTAATAAAAGTAAATAAAGGCTTTAAATAGGGTATTTTCAAAATTAAAAGCAACCAGCCCAATAAGCCTAACTCAGGCTCATTTTATTTATTTATTTTTAATTTTTAATTTATTTCTGAGAGACAGAGACAGACAACGTGAGCAGGGGAGGGTCAGAGAGAGAGGGAGACACAGAATCTGAAGCAGGCTCCAGGTTCTGAGCTAGCTGTCAACAGAGAGCCGGATGCGGGACTCGAACCACAAGCTGTGAGACCATGACCTGAGCTGAAGTCGGATGCCCAACTGACTGAGCCACTCAGGTGCCCCAATTCAGGCTCATTTTAGACAAAGGCCACCACAGCACTCAAGGGGAGGTAGATTCTGGAGGAAAATAAACCCAAAGTCATTGACCAACACACCAAACTCACAGGTACTTTCAACACTTTAGGTTTTTCTCTTTCTGCACATTCAACAGGATCTAAGTAATGATTTTACTTTACTTCTCAAAGATTTCATCAATTCATTTTCTGGTTTCAACAACATAGGTTGGTATAAGCCATGACTCTGTAATTCAGTACAAGTGAAGGGCTGGAGAACAAATTCTTTGGCCAATGGATATCCACAAAGCCCCAAAGTATAAGCACATACTATTAAGAGTCTTCCTAGATCAGGAAGATGTGGTTTATCTATACAATGGAATACTAGTTGGTAATGAGAAAGAATGAAATCTGGCCATGTGTAGCAATGTGGATGGAACTTGAGGGTGTTATGCTGAGCAAAATAAGTCAGGCAGAGAAGGACAGATACCATGTGTTTGCATGTATAGGAGGATTAGGAGGAAGCTAATGGAGGACCATGGGGGAGAAGAAGGGGGGAAATAGTGGGGGAGAGGGAGAGAGGCAAACCATGAGAGACTCTTGAATGCTGAGAACAAACTGAGGACTGACAGGGGTGGGGGCGAGAGGGTAAGTAGGGTGATGGGCATGGAGAAGGGCACTTGTGGGGATGAGCACTGGGTGTTCTATGGAAACCAACTTGACAATAACTGTTTAAAATAAATAAAAATTTAAAAAATTAAAAAATTTTTTTTAAAAAAAGAGTCTTCCTAGACACTGAGGCAAGAGACTGTCTCATGTCATACTCCGGGTCCCTATCCCCCCTGGAGCACTGTGGAGAACAGCCCCCACAGAAGTCCCTTATTCTTCACAGCCCAAGGGAAAAAGCAAAAAGCAAAAGCAAAAAACCAAGATCCCACAGTCTCCTGCTCTTCAGGTTCTCAAAACAAAGATCTTAGTGAGAATTTAAGTAATGAAATGCTCTAATCTCTCTTTTTTTAAGAGCTTCAACCACAATCTAGGCAGAGATTATAGGGAGAGATAATAGTAAAAATAAGCCACTCATCACGTAAGCTAAACTGTAGATCCCAAATCTGGGTGCACTTCAGAATAACATAGGAAACCTTATAAAATCAGCTCCAAACTGAAATATACTGTAATCTCTATTTTAAAGCTAATGATTAAGGAGTTCAAGCCTCTTGTTTGGAGGAAATTGGAGAACTATCACATTTTGTATAAAGCTGCTATTTTCAAAGGCATGCACCTTTCAAATTCCCCCAAAGGTTTTTCAAATCCTAAGATGGTCAGCAAAATGACAAAGTATATGTGTGTTTAATTTTGGCATAGGTAGCATTTTCTTTTCCTTGGATATCCACTTTGAGATATGTATGTGCCATTTATAAAAAGAAGCTAGTGAGAAGGAAGAAGGAAGAATAATTAATAGAGCTGGAAGATCTGGACCCAGCACCTCAGTTAGCCTGTGACCCTGGTTCACACTTTTAAGACTTAGAGGAGGACATTTCCCCTCAAGGTCTGTTAGTGCATCCACTCCCAATTCGTCAGATTTTACCATTCCACCCATCATTCACCCTCTTCCTCTTGCATTTCAACTGGTGGCCTTAATGAGATTAACATGTTCAAGTCCAATGCCATTTTAGAGTCAAATTCTTCCTTCATCTTGTAAGCTCTCGCTCCTTCCTGTGATGGTCAAGGTCTGCAGCCCTGTCTTCCTTTCTAACGCACTGCAATCCAGCCGATATGCTACCGTACCTCCAACTGGTAGATAAAAGACCCACCGACATCTCCAATCTTATGTAACCTCTCTGCTAACTTGTATGACCCATTTTTTGAACCTCTCCCCTCCTCTGCCTTCCAATGCATCACGTGTTCTTGCTCTATCCTCTTGTAACCCCCTTAGTTTACTCTGCTCTTTTCATTAATACAACCAAAAATAAAAATATGTTTCCGCCAGGGACCATGTGACCTATCTACTCAAGTAGTCATTTACTCCTCTCTGTAAAATATAATGGTTACTAAATGATCTCTATAATCTAAAGTGACAACTAAAAAAGGCTGTTTTTATTATTTTCAATATTCATGCTTACTACTGAAGGCAACTGTCAGACTCAAAATATTTTGACATAAATTAACTCATTTGTCTTTTAGAACAACACATTCTTAGTTTGACCCATTTGCCTCTGAGGTAGATGTTCCAACAGGCAGGATCAATATGAGAGCCTACAGCTGTCCACTCCCCTGCAATACATCTTTCCTGTCACCTGGTGGTCTGTAGCTTTTCTTCAATGACACGTGGCAAGGAGTCCTATCTAGGACATTAATCCTCAGTTAATGCTTGGTTTGTATGTAAGAATATAATTTGCCTTGTTATTGACGTTTTCATTATCAAGGCACAACACAGTACTTTGTTTCTAGGAACACGTACCTACAATGCATGTGATACATGTGTTTTCCAACTTGCAAGGAAAGAGTTACTTAGTCAATGATACCTCATATGACAAGTATGACAAGGGAAATGTTTTGATAGTGATTTCTCCACCACCCTCAGCGTTCACGCGTGCGCACGCACGCACACATACACACACACAGTTTAAGTACCTCATCTTTCTCTTGTTAGACTGAAGTCTTGCAGCTATGGAAGCTTATACTGAGGAGACAGGATATCTCAGCACTGTGACAGCAAAAAACAAAAGAGAACAATCTGCTTCTGACATTGAAAACACGATTCTACATCAATGGCCTGGAAAAGTCAGCTTTATCAAGAACAGAGCTTGAAATATTCAAATTGTAGTGTCTTCCACTGAAAACAAAGCTGCTTCTTATTAAGACTAGGGATTATGCTTGCTGCTGATTAGGGAAGGAACCTTCAATAGGGTAAAGCCTAAAACTCACTCCCTCTGGGATCAGGGGACTACAAGGAGACACGGGCGGTCAAACATGTACACACTGATCTCCCTTCTGATTTTTGACCCTAACAAAGAAAAGGTGTTGGATAAGTTACAGGACATTTCAAGAGCAAGAGTAACATTTGACCCACTGTATAGCCAATTTAAGTTCTAGTATGGTGTGGATGAAACCAGAAGATACTGTGTACTCCTGAGAAGGATGGAGAAAGAAGTGAATCAAGAGGCAGTAGGCCTGGCTAGACAAAAGATAACCCACAGCAGAGATTTACAATGATGACGTCCTAGGCCACACATGGGATCGAGGAGGTAATAGATCTGTAGAGGTCCAGAAGAGTGTTAGCAAGTGCTGAGAGATGGAGTCAAGGTCAGCTGAGGACCACAACTGGGGCTTGACATGGCTCAAAGAGACATCCCACAACCTACATAGGCACGGATACCAGCCAGACACCCAGAGACAGAAAAGGTCATTGAGAACCGGCAGGAAGACAGAGGATGCCCAATCCCCACTCTGTTCCCCAGATCTGCACAAGGTACCCTAGAAAGGAATGGAGGAGGCCACATAGCTGAGAAATTGAAAAATTAAATAAGTGAGTAGAGAAAACCTAAAGCAACTGTCTCTTTCTCTTATTGCATGAGACTACATACACTGGAGTGGACTCCTATTGTGTTCTACTGCCCAGCGGAGAGGGCGTCGGGAAGACACACATTTCTTAGAAATAAGTTAAGAAACAATATTTCTTCTGTATATTCGAATATAGTGTGAGGAAATCTAAACTCTTCCTAACTCGTATATTGAAATTTTTCATTTTAATTCATATGATTTTTAGTCTAACAGCATTTCCATGACCCATAACAATAGTTCTTTGCTGCTCTAGTTAACAATAAACTTCACAGGCTAACATATGATCATTATGATTTATCTTTCATCTACTGTATCTCATGCCCAGAAAGCTAAGAGCTCTCTTCTGATTTAAATTTTCAGCATCCAGGGCAATGCCTCATATACAGCTAGCACTCACATTTTTACTTTCCTTACCGAAAGCAATAGTGAATAAACATTCACCAATGCATAAAAACATGACCACTTTTTGGGGCGCCTGAGTGGCTCAGTCAGTCAAGCGTCCAACTTTGGCCCAGGTCATGATCTCACTGTTTGTGGGTTTGAGCCCAGCATCAGGCTCTGTGCTGACAGCTCAGAGCCTGGAGCCTGCTTCAGATTCTGTGTCTCCCTCTCTCTCCCTCTCTCTTCTCCTCCCCCGCTCATGCTCTGTCTCTTCTCTCTCAAAAATAAATATTTTAAAAAGTTAAAAAGAAAAAAACATGACCACTTTCTACATTATCAGTGATGGGTTATAATGGACACAACCTAAGTTACTGTCATCATTCCAGTTTTCTCAAATACCATTTAGATATTCTAATAAAGAGATTTCCCAAAAAGGGGAAGGCAGAAACCCAGAGAGGCAGCTACAGGAAAGAGAGCAGGGAGATTAAACACATTATGAAGAGGACAAGATTAAGAGAACAGTAGGGAAATAAGTTGGACAATCCAAGTGACATGAGCAGCTTAATAGGCAGATTCCCAGAAAATCAGTCAGGTGACCAAGAAAGGACAGGAGGAGGAGGGTCCAAACACCTCAGGCTGAGAAGATGCTCAACACCACTAATAATCAGGGAAATGCAAATCAAAACTCCAATGAGATAGCCCCTCACACCTGTCAGAATGGCTAAAATCAAAAACACAAGAGAGAACCAGTGTGGGCGAGGATGTGGAGAAAAAGGAACCCTCATGCACTGTTGATGGGAATGCAAACTGGTGTAGCTACTGCTTAAAAACAGTATGAAGGTTCCTCAAAAAATTAAAAACAGTTACCATATGATCCAGTAATCTCACTATGGGGTATTAACCCAAAGAATACAAAAACACTAATTCCAAAGATATATGCACCCAATGATTATTACAACATCATTTACAATAGTCAAAATATGGAAGCAATCCAAGTGTCCATCCATAAATGAATGGGTAAAGATGATGTGGTAGATACATATATACAATAAAATCTTATTTAGCCATAAAAAAAAAAAAAAAAAGAAGAATGAAATCTGTGCTCGGTGTAGTGACTACTTAGAGATGGGCCTTGCAGATTTGACCTTTCATCTTCTGGACCTAAGGCCACTACCACAACCATGTTAAGCCAGATTCTTGGTCAGGCCAAGTAGCATCTGAGCTTGATCCCCCTCTTCATATTTACTGGAGCAGGGGGTACCGGAGCTGCTTTATGCCTTACACCTGGGCACTGCTCAATCCTGATATCAATTGGGACAGCAAGAATAGCCCAGAACCCTAGAACAAACTGGGTCCCAATGAACAATACAAGTTCTACTCGGTGAACATAGATTACATACAGCAAACTGAAGAAGGAAAAGTCCAGACTTCTAAATGAAATGTTTCACTATAAAGCTACTTAGAGTGAAGGCCTTCCAGAAGCCATCTGTACAATTTTCTCCTTATCCAGGATATACCTCCCCTCTAAATGCATGAAATCATGATGTATTGTGTTGGGGGTTATACTGATTAACACATATCAGAAACTAAGTGAAGTTAAGTGAAGTAACTCCACCAAAGAAAGACAAATATGGCATTTCACTCATATGTGAAATTTAAGACGCAAAACAAATGAAGAAAAAAGAGACAAAAACAGACTCTTGAGCACTGAGAACAAACAGAGGACTACCAGAGGGGAGATGGATAGGGGAACGGGTGAAAAAGGTGAAAGGGATTAAGAGCACACACTTATCAGGGTGAGCACCAAGTAATGCATGAACTTTGAATCACTCTATTGTACACCTGAAACTAATATAACATTAATTTTTACTAGAATTAAATCAAGTAGGGCTTCTAAAGGATGCAAACAAATCAAACATACCCAATAATTTCTATTGTAATGTCACAAGAGGCCTGCACTTCCAAAGTGAGTAGAACTATAAACTATGAATGTGTGCAGCCCCATTATATTCATTTACACAAACTACCTGAGATTTTATTTGCTTGGGTCAATTTTTCAGGGTTTGTTTGTTCTTTGGGGGTTTTTTCTTGCATTTCATTCTGCATCCTCTGACTCCATAAATGCTCTAGATTCACCAACTGTTCAAATAAAGAACATCCTGTAAGTAAGTAATCAGGTTAACTCATAACAGCAGCAGTACACTTTTTACAGTGGGAAACCTTTACAAATTCAGAGCACAGAAAGTATAGCGTATCTTTCAGTAATGAGATCTACATCCTCAAAATCAACGTTGTAATTATTCACAAAGCCTTAGAATTGAGATTTTCCCCCCTAGTACTAAGAAATATTAAATATTTAAAGACCAACTAACTTAGTTAAAACAGACATTTTTCTCTAAGCCAGAAAACAGTCCTTCAAATGACCTTCTTAATGAAACCATGATGGGTCTATGGATAGTGTTGTAAAACATGTGCTCTGGACAAGTTTAAAGAATCTAAGAACCTGCGACTTCTGGGGTTGGCCAGTTAGGAGAGCCATGGTGTTTCCACAACAAAGTAAGTTAAAACAAAAGCAGGCCCCGATCACAATCCCTGGTCAGGGTGGTCTTTGAGGAGACAGAGCTGTCCAGCAGCACGGGGTAAACAGGACACTATGTCCAGGTTTTTCTATCAGCAATAAGTATCACCATCCCCCAACTAGGCTCAACCAAAATAAGCACAAGCAAAATCCAGACCACCACAGGTTGGATGACCATGTAGACTCGTACCACAAGTAACATGATCAAGAACAACACTGGATCTCAAAACAGGCCCCAAGCACTCAGTACACTGACAGAGCAGCTATACTCAGAACGGTCATAATTCTCAAGGCTTGTCATCATCAAAGGAAAGAAAGCAACAATTCTCACCTGAGCGGTAGAACTGTTTAGGTGAGGACATTAAGGGGTCACAGGTGTCTGATTTACCACAGCTGGTCATAAAAAGCCCTCATCTTGATACTATTTAACTTCTTAAGGCCAGATGAATTGAACTATTAGTCTTCATTCCAAAATAAGCCTATAGAAGAAGATATCCTCCTCCCTCTTTGTAATAAATGAAGCTGTTAACACCTCAGCTTTGTTAGCCAATCTATGGGATTCTGGCAGCTGATACTATCCAAACACATCAAGAGGAAGCTCTGATTAGTACATGTCACCACTGAGTTACCGGATGGGGTAAGATTTCTTTTCAATGCCAAATGACAAATTCATTGTTCAATAAATGTTCAAGACAAATGACACCTTGGTAATTTTACTTGAAAACCCAAGGCATCACTCGAAAGAGACCAGCTTTAGGACATCCCTTAATAGCTCGCCACACAAGTCAATAGCATACTGAGATACTAGCACTCTGTCCTGAAGGTACATGGAATCTACTACCTAACACTTAATACTTTAGATGTGCTGTGGCCTACAGATAAAAGTTTTGCAGCAAATAAAGGTTTTAAAATAACAGAAGTAAACTTTGAGGTATTGTGGACAGTTTGCCTTTTCAGCTGTGCTTGGTTTTGTTTTTGTCTGAATGACATCCAAACCTCTTCCTATTTTTAGAAAATCATCCATTGTTTGAGTCTTGATGGCAGGCAAGACCCTACCTCACAATACAAAAATGGACATTTCCTCTGCTCATCTTTGGCAGTCATATGACCCAGGCTCAGCCCATCATGTCCCATTTGAGATTCTAGATTTGGAGTGAGTGTTATCAAGATCCGGAGGTCGGAGAGATTATTCAGGGAATCAGCAGGGGTGACTGCAAAGGGAATCAGCCACACAGTTCAGCAGCAGCAGCAGCACCACCACCACCACCACCACCACCACCATCACCACCACCACCACCACCACCACCACCACCACCACCACCACCACCACCACCACCACCACCACCAAACCCAGACTCCACTGGCAACAGGACAAGACTCTGATTTGGCTCCTTGCTCTTTTGAGTTTGGGTTTCCAGCAGTCTCCTCACCACTTCCTATTTTGCCTAAATCAGAGTACTGTAGGGGTGTCTGGGTGGCTCAGTCAGTTAGGGGTCTGACTTCAGCTCAGGTCATGATCTCCCGGTTCTTGGGTTCAAGCCCCACGTTGGCTGTGTTGACAGCTCAGAGCCTGGAGCCTGGTTCGGATTCTGTGTCTACCTCTCTCTCTGCCCCTCCCCTACTTGTGTTCTCTCTCTCTCAAAAATAAACATTTTTTTAAAAAATCAAGAGTACCATAGCCTGACGCACACAATGGAAGAAGTGTTTTCACAAGAGTGGTAAGAAATGAATTCACTTCATGAACAAGCATTCACTTTGGATAAGGAAATGTTAGTAAATATTATCAGGGATCTCATTATTTTCTGTCTCAGCTAAATATTTTTGTATCTTGTATTTACTTTCTCAATACTAACCTGTGAGGCAGAGAATGTTCAGATAAAATCTCTTCATTCATGAAACTAATCTACAACAACAGTCCCAATAGCATTCATGCAAACAACTGGGAGGAGGCACAAAACGGTGCTGGACAATGTTCTCTGTCTTGATGTGGGTGATGATGATACAAACATGTGTTTGTAAAAACTCACTCTGTATATTCTTAAGATCTGTGCATCAGATTCCATGTGGTTTATCTAAATATTATAGGTACATAAACACAGAGACAGGGGCACCTGGGTGACTCAGGCGATTAAGCACCCGACTCTTGGTTTCAGCTCAGATCATGATCTCACAGTTTGTAGGATTAAGTCTTGGGTCTGGATCTACACTCACAGTGCAAAGCCTGCTTGGGACTCTCCTTCTCACCTTCCCCAACCCATGCTCTCCCTTTCAAAATAAATAAATAAACTTAAAAAAAAAACAACACAGAGACATATCTATGGCCCAAAAGTTATGCTGATGTAGATACATCATATTGATAATAAAACAAACAAAGAATGTCCTCAAAATAAGCTTTTGTACATACTATCCCCTTTGACCTTGGACCTCCCTGGGCATTCCTTTCTGACAATGGAAGAATTACTCCTGGACACACTTCAATGCCCAATGATCCTCCTCAGTGCCTCTCAGAAAAAGACACAGCTAGTTCTTGTGTTTTTCTTCACACCTTCAACATGTTAATCAAAAATCTCCATTGTGTTCTAAGTGAGAAAGCTCAAGTCTTGCTGAAGTCTTGCCCACTCTATCACACTTCCCAAACTTAGAAGCTGACTTTGTTTCTCTTCAAGTCCTGCCCCCATGCTTTCCTTTCTCATCAAGTGATAGTGATCCTATCCACTATCTGGTTCAAGAGACAATGATAATTAACTATATGCTAGTCAATGATGCAGGCACTTTACAAATACTCTCTCCTCATTCTATAAATGAGGAAGTTAAATTACTTCCTTGATGTTAAAATACTAACCCAGGTCCATCTCACCAGGAGCTCCACCTGTATCTCCCAGCTCAAGCCGCTTACTAGATCTAAAATCTACTTTCTTCTCAGCCTTCTCCTTTCTTTCATTTTCCCTGGCGAGGAAATGATGACATAAATTTTTCTTTAAGGACATCCATTTGCAATTTCAAATTTGCACATGCGCACACACACTTACTCAAGGCAAAACAAATAATGCCAAATAGAGGAAGGAATATCAACCCAGAATCTGCATACATTACTACCCTGTATTCCTTCAGAATAAGAACCACAAATATTTGATTTATCGTGAAAATGTCTTTGGCCATTCCCAAGCTACAGAATTCCATCTTACAAATATAAGAAGTATTCAGAATGACCAAACCTTTGGATGACTTTCTCCCTCCTTCAAAAATACCATCATGGCTCCCTCTCCTCCAAACTTCTGAGTGGTGATGATGTTCACAAACATGACAATATCACATCTCAACTAGTTCTACTAGAAGCTTCTATTTATTCCAAAATCTAAGCCAACAGGCCTGGAAAGACACCAGTGACTCAAATTCCTCTTCTTCTGCTCTGACCCTACCACTTACTGGCCCCAAATCAACCTTCACCTGTCCCAAGAGGCTAAGGTAAAGGGAATCAGCAAGAAAACTATGGCATCTATGACTTGACACTTAGCCTGTGGCAATACTACATTAATAGGTTGGAGGGATGGGGTCAGTGAAAGCAAAGAATTTTACAAAGCAATTATGAGGAAAGATAAAAAGAGCAAGAGAGGTCCTGGCTGGATGCATTTGAGAGTATGCTGGAAGTGACCCCCTAGAATTTGCCTGTGCATTCGGTGTCACCCATCTGGCCCCTGGGAAATACAGACACTTAAAAAACCCTTTGTAGGAAGGCTTAAGAATTTTTTTTCATAATAACTGCCTCATCAAATATGGCATTTGCACAAAAATTTGTATTTCACATAGTTACTTTATTTTCTTAGGACTGTTGCACCTCTCCCATTTGCAAGTAAAAGTGGAATGAGATATTTGGGTAAACCACAATAAACAGTGACCAAAGGAACCCCTCCCAACAAATGTTCACTCTATGTCTATTTCAATAATCCTACTCCTTAAATCAGTGAAGTAGTAAACTCCAGTTTCAGAACAATGTTTACATTACCCCTAAAATGTATTTCCTTCCATTTTTCTGCCAAGAGGGAATGAAAGAAGGGCAATTCATGAACTAGGTTAAGAGCCTGGAATGCAAGTAGTGGGAATATATCTCAGTTCTGCTAGTCTAATGAGGACTTTTCTATTGTTCTGTGTATAATAGAGGCATGTGAACAATTTCAAGAGAGAAGTTCACTGAACTTTGTGCCTGTTCCAAATACTTTTTGCCCATTTCCTTCTACTAGTTAACATGCATCCAAAACTCTATGCAAAGTGAGCCCAGGCTCGCTGGAACTTTCAGACCGTGCTCTTTGGCACAGCTTCAGCAGCAAGATATATATTGGCACTAGCTCTGGGTACACTGTGGGCATCAAGTCACATATGGGTGAGAAGGAAGTGTCCACCTCACCGAGAAACAGAGAAAAAATGAACCAGGATCAAGAGATTTTCACTGGTACTTCAGTCAAAAAGGTAGACTATTTGTAATTTCACAGTATTTTTTAAATTCATTTTATATGAACCGAAAGATTTCCTACTCTACATATGTGGTATCTTTCTTCAGGCGAGAAAGGAATTCCATTACTCCCAAATACCGACAAAGGCATTACAAGAAAAAAAAACTACAGGCTAGCGTTCCTCATGAACATAAAAACAAAACCCAACAAATGTTAGGAAATTAAATCCAGCAAAAAATATTTAAAAAAAAAAAAAAAAAAGGGCGCCTGGGTGGCTTAGTCGGTTAAGCGTCCGACTTTCGCTTAGGTCATGATCTCGCGGTTCGTGGGTTCGAGCCCCGCATCGGGCTCTGTGCTGACTGCCAGCTCAGAGCCTAGAGCCTGTTTCAGTCTGTGATTCCCTCTCTCTCTGACCCTCCCCTGCTCAAGCTGTCTCTCTCTCTCTCTCTCCTAGAAATAAATAAAAAAATATATATAAAAAAAAAAGGAAATTAAATCCAGCAATACATAAAAAGGATAACACATCACAACCAAGTGAGGTTTATCTCAACGCAAGACTGGTTCAACATTCAAATATCAATATAATTCACCATGGTAACAGACTACAGAAGAAAAATACTTTTTGAACAATTATTGAGATCAGGTTTAACAAAGTTCAACAATCATTGATAATAATAACACTTCAGTGATAAAGAACAAACTATGTTGGACACAAACACTATCCCCTAGCTGGCAAATTTATAGTTTCACAGAAGCACAGTTTAGCAATTACAAAAGCACTAAGTTAGAACAAAGGAGTAAACAAACATGTGTAGTTAAAAACAGCCAAGTTTCTGACTGTCAAAGACAAGAGCTATAATCAAAGGGTGAATACTAGAACAAACTTCACAGTCCTGGACTGGAGTCATAGATATGAAGTCATGTTTATTTTCATATATACAGACAGGTAAACATAAAAACATGGTTATGTTTGTATAATGGATTAGTGTACACATTTCCAAGCTCTGTTCACTGTGTCCACTGATGAAGTGTGGAAGCAGTGACACTCCAGTGGCAATGAGCACACCTAATGCCCTGATCTTGGTTTCTATATCCCATAGTCCAGTAAAAAAGAAACAAGGCTCCTTGGAGAAATGGCTCAGTCAGGGAAAATGCAAAAGCAACCTGAAGCATCTTGTGATACTAAAAAAGAAGTTCCCAACAACAAAAGCAAACAGAAGCATTTCAAAAGATGGAGGAGTCAATCTGAAAGAGCTCTCAGTGTCTAAAGCTGAAATAACTTGAGTAAATAATATTATTTGGTTATAACCCAAAGAATAAAACAAATACTGTGGTATCCATATGTTATGGGCTTCCTTACCTAAGAATGCCAATCAAGGGGCGCCTGGGTGGCTTAGTCGGTTAAGCGTCCGACTTTCGCTTAGGTCATGATCTCGCGGTTCGTGGGTTCGAGCCCCGCGTCGGGCTCTGTGCTGACTGCCAGCTCAGAGCCTGGAGCCTGTTTCAGTCTGTGTCTCCCTCTCTTTCTGACCCTCCCCTGCTCACGCTGTCTCTCTCTCTCTCCTAAAAAATAAATAAAACATTAAAAAAAAAAAAGAAAGAAAAAAAAAAGAATGCCAATCAATATGGAATAGAACAAACAAGAAATAAAACAAGTGGCTATTCAAACACCACAGTAATAATTTCCATAGGAGGTCCATGAATGAATGATAAAATTAGTGGGCAAGTTAAGGACAACCAGGATGCTGAAAGGCCTCCGAGCCATTCTTACGTGTATGCAGTCTGTGCAGTTGCACAGTGTTCCATGCTCAGAAGGGTTTGCAGTTTGGTTTCTTCTCTGCTGCTTCCATCCAGAAATTTTTTATTCATTTTGAACATGGGGTCCCACATTTTCACTTTCTTTTGGACCCTACAAATTATGTAGTTGGTTTTGGTAATCACCTAAAATTCTCTCCCATAAAACATGTATGAATTACTGTACTAATTTCAACAGTGATTTACTTTTAACAAGTAGAGTATGGAATAAGAAAAAATACTAACTTTACTAGGGAGAAACCTGTTAGACGCTGCCCTAACCAAGTGATCAAAATTGACATGAGCTGTAATTAGACATATTGCTATAGGTACCTCCTGATACCATGCAATAAGAGAGGTACTTCACCTCAGTGATATCCTTCCCAAAAATCTAAAATCTTAGTCTAATCATAAGAAAACATCACAAAAACTATATTGAAGGACACTCTCCAAGTATCTGACCACTATTCCTCCTAAGTGTCAAGGGCGCAAAAACAACACAGAGAAACTGGGTCCTGGAAGAGAAAAAGGACAAGAGTGGGGGAAACCGAAATGCCAAGTTAGTTCTGCAGTGTAGTTAATGCTCTTGTACTGATCCATTTCTGATATTTGTACCACAGTTATTTAAGAGGTTAACATTACAGAAAACACAGTGAAGTATATGCAAACACTCAATTCTTCAGTCTAAAAATATGGCCAAATAAAAAGTTTTTACAAAGTAAAAATGGGGGGGGGGAATTTTACAGACTTCGATTACAGTGTGCTCCATAAATGCGCTACCATATAAAATGAAAACTTCTAAGAGGTGAAATAACCAGAATCAGGATGCTCTAACTTGGTCACTCATTCTCTGACCTGGATAAGACCTACTCCGTGCTGGCAGAGGAGTAAGCACACCCTAAATAAGGTGGTAGGGCCAGATGTCTGTTAGAACCTCAGCACTAGGCAGGATCACAAAGTAGATCTATAAAAACAATGCTCATACCTATGGTTACTGGCACTGAAAAACAAAGCATGAGCCAGCATTATTGTTCTATGAAATAAACAAACACAACAACAAAGACATTTTAGCCAACAACCATCCCAGACAATGGAAGGTACGATAGAAACTCCCAAGCTACTTACAACCCATCAGCGGAATTACCACTGCTAGCGAATTAGGGCAGTCATTCTCACAGATGCACTAGGATCTTCATAATTATTGAGTAAATTTAACTTCCCCAAAGTGAAAGTCGATTGGGTAATTAGTTTCTCAGTTGTCTTCTAGTCCTATCATTTTAGTGTTTTAGTTTAGTTCCAGCCAGTAGGGGATTACTCCCCAACTTCTATGTTCCAGAAATACACACAACCTTTTCATACTAGAAAATATAAAAATTCATGCCTTTGATATAATGCTTGTCTTGTTTCAATTTTGTTTAGAGAATAATGGATGGATTTCTTTGGTTAATAGAGTCACTCATGGGAGACATAATAAAAATTCACGTAAGCTTTTCTTTTTAAACTTTTTTCGAAGTACATGAGCTTGCCCCTGCATACTGTTAAGGCATGCTTAAATTGAACATAGGGTTCTATTCCACAACACGTATGTTAGTAATTCACATCTACCTATCTAGAACTTCCCAACTTCTGTTTAGACTCAATACTAAATGATAGTCTGTATGCCTGTCCTTTGGAACTCCCAAGCCAACCTACTCCATGAAGCCCTTCTTCTCTTCCTGCACTGAGAAAGGAAAGCCATTTTCTGCACAGAGTCAGCAGTAATATTGCTCCCCACACTGGGTAGCTAACGCATAGCCACTTTACTTGTACCGACTACTTCTTCCTTTTACACTTCACATATGTACACTATCACCATTAACCCAAGAATAAATCACCCCCAAGACATACCAACCTCTCAATTTGCCTTTCTCTCTGATCTCAGGAAGCTACCGGATGGGACCAAAGGGGCCAAGGCTGAGAGGAATGCTAACTTGAAGGTCCAACGCTGGCGAAGGGCCCACGCACAGTAGGGCATGTGATGCTATAACCCTGGGGGACAAGATGAGGAACTACACATTCCAAGAACTGGGGGTCTATGGAGGAGTCAGACCCAGAAAGACACCAATCTGAAAACGCCTCTAGTTACTTAAGAGTGTTTTGAGTTCACGGTAAGAGCATACATTACTCATACATATCCTCATATAATCCTATTTGCTGACCTTAAGAAGCAGGATCAGCAGAAAAGAAAGGGAGAGAAAGGGAGAGGTGGGAAGAGGATACTTATCAACAAAGTTATTTGGCCTCCACAGCCCCATCCACCACCTTGTCTTCCTGTAAGTAACCACATATAGGAGAAGGTGGATATCAGCTAAACCAATTGCAGTCATCACTGCACTATATGTGTATGATGCTGTACACTTTATGTAGATCAATTATTTCTCAATAAAACCTGAGGGGAAAGAGGACAGCGATGCAACATACAGACACAGATACAAAGAATTTGGAACTACCATATACTGTCAATGCAAAGGTAATGTGGTACAGACACACTGGAAGACAGTTTGGCAGTTCCTTTAAAAGCTAAAACACGGGGCGCCTGGGTGGCCTAGTCGGTTGAGCGTCCGACTTTCGCTTGGGTCATGATCTCGCGGTTCGTGGGTTCGAGCCCCGCGTCGGGCTCTGTGCTGACTGCCAGCTCAGAGCCTGGAGCCTGTTTCAGTCTGTCACTCCCTCTCTCTCTCTGACCCTCCCCTGCTCACGCTGTCTCTCTCTCTCTCTCCTAGAAATAAAAATTTAAAAAAATATATATTAAAAAAAAAAAGAAGATAAAAGCTAAAACAGATATTTAGCATATAATCCAGCAATCACACTGCTGGACGTTCATCCCAGAGAAATGAAAATGATGCCCACACAAAGATCTATATACAGGGGATGAGCACTGAGTGTTATGTGGAAACTAATTTGACAATAAACTATTTGTAAAAAAAAAAAGAAGATCTATCTACAATTATTCACAGCAGACTTATAGTAGCCAACACTTGGAAGCACCCAGCACGGCCTATATTATGGGCATGGTTGAAGAAACTGAATACCACATACCACAGAATACTATCCATCAACAAAGAAGGAGGAACTGCTGACACACACACCAGTTGGAATGGATCATAAGCACATTAGGCTGAATGAAAAAACCCAAAAGCACAAGATCACGAGCTTTATCACTCCACTCACTTAACTCCTGGAGACTTCCAGGAGTTAGACTTCCAGGAGTTAGAGACGGGGGATCAGGGTGGGGAGGTGGAGTTTCCTTGATGGGAGGTTGAAGATACTTTCAATTATCTGCCATCAAAAATGCTTTAAGAACTATTCTGTATTCTCATCAGGACCACATGCAATTTAATGAATGCCCCTCCCAGTCATTCCAGCTTCCACTGAAAGCACAATGGCAGCCACCCACGGAAATTCCACCACCAACTTGTCATACACCAACTTATACCTACCACAATTTAGCCTTTCTTTTTTTTTTTAACTAGTTTTTCCTGAGGGAAAGCTTACTATTAAGTTCAATCAGTGGTCTTGACACGGTACCCTTTATTTTCATCTTTAATCCTCTACCAATTATATTTTTAAAATTCAAGAACACACAAAGATGTATAGAGGGCTGTCACTTAAAACAAATGTAGTAGATGAAAATCTGACCTCAAACTCAGAATTTAGCATCATTATCAAAAGTCGTCACCACTGGGTTTTGTTCAGGAGTATACTCTTCTGCTAATATGATTCTGTTGACATGTAACTTTCCCAAAACACCATTACTACTGTATTCTTTGTTAAGTAATGAAGGTGTAAATAATCTTAAAGTCACAATAATAAAAGTAAACAACTGCAGTATTATGAAAGCCAATGTTGGATTTCACATTAAGAAAAAGTCCTACAACTCATGTTTATACCACTAATCCTTGGGAAAATTTTTTTTAATTTTTTTTAATGTTTTTTTATTTATTTCTAGGAGAGAGAGAGAGACAGCATGAGCAGGGGAGGGTCAGAGAGAGAGGCAGTCACAGACTGAAACAAGCTCCAGGCTCTGAGCTGACAGTCAGCACAGAGCCCGACGCGGGGCTCGAACCCACGAACCGCGAGATCATGACCTAAGCAAAAAGTCGGACGCTTAACCGACTAAGCCACCCAGGCGCCCCAAGGGATAATTTTTTTTATTCTAATTTATGTCAGGTGTTTTCACTTTCTGACCAAAATATGCACTACCGCTTTCACATACGATTTTATGAAGAGATTAAATGACAAATATGTGATTCCTGTTTAACCTACAAATATTCTTAACCTAATTTATGAATGGCCAAGTACACTTAAAACAGATTTAATAAACCTATCACTAAAGCATTAATCTGAACATCTGTGCTGACAATGAGTACTTCACTAGTCTCATTTTTTGTGGGGATACACGGCTACCAAGAAGGGAATACAAGGATTATCTGTTCTCGAGGGAATACAAGAAGTTGTTTCCTCTTTCTATAAAGTCACATTTAATAACTACAACCATATTCTAACTGGCAAACACTTTTATCACATGCTTAAATGAATTTAGTCTCACTAACCTACGTTTTTTAATTCTCTCCCATGCTCCCCATGTCCCACACCCCATATGACTCCAGACTAGCCCTCATCTTTTTGTTGCTCCCAAACCTGGTCATTTCAAATTCTAAGCTGGCACTGAAGTTTTCAGAAATTTTTAAAGATGATAAACTTTTAGTTTTTGCCATGGTCTACCCTGCCAACTGGTTCTAAATTATTTAATGAGATTTCCCCCTAAATCTCTCTCTCTAGAGGTTCCCCTCCTGTTAACTCATCTTCAAAAAAGTAAAGGTAAAAGACAAGTCCCTAGTAAAACATGGAACCTTGGTCGCCATGTACCGCCCAAGAGTTCCCACATCAATGCTACCTGCTCCAGAAAGAGAGGTGTCACTGTTACTCTAAACAGAGCTCCAGGGAAGGAACGGAGGTTGCTGATTCTGCCCTCTATAGTTGCGCGATCTGTCACAAGAGGCAGGTATTCTTCTCTTCTGCCCTTACAAGAAAATGCCTGCAGAATGAAGTATGAGAACACAGAGAATGAATGTAACCACCACATAACGTGACACAGTGAGAGACGGGCAAATGACCTGAGTTTCAATGCCCCGGTCATTCTCACTCAAGGCATAATCTACACCGGCAGTTGCCCTCCGAAGCTACCGCAGCCCTCTCTTCCACTCACGGGGTTCTGACAAGTCCACGAGCCTTCTCAGACCACACCCTCTGCTTGGGCCATTCTTGTTCTACCAGTCTGCTGGCAACATCCGCTTCCCCTTTTGAATCCAGGTCCTCTGAGAAGTGTTCCCTGAGCCCCTCTGGCAGTTTCAGAAGCATCCCCAGCCTATCTTCGCCCAACCAATACTCACTATTCGCACCCCAGGATTACTCCGCCTCCCTACTAATGCAGTGCTGGGGGCAGGGCAGCCTGCTCCTTCCATGTTTGTACACCCTGTGCCTGGCACCATCACCCTAAAGCTAACCAAGCTTAAGCTTCAGGGCCCCTGCTTTATAAGGCTTCTTCCAAGACCACAGGAGGGTCCTAAGCCTTATATTTATGTCTAAACTTCAAATAGTAACATCGCCCCCATTTTTTTAAGAGAAGGATAAAGAGAGACCATGTGTTCGTGAGGTGAGGGGAGAAGCAGCGGGAGAGAGTCTTAAGCAGGTTCCACCCTCAGCATGAAAGCCAACACAGGACTGGATCCCAATACTGTGAGATGATCACCTGAGCCAAAATCAAGAGTCAGACGCTTAATCAACTGTGTCCCCCCCAGTGGTAATATACTTTAACTGTGATAATTTGACCCATCAAAGTCAGGGATGGTCACCATGACCACCAGAGGAAAACAACAGCTACTACAGCGAAATTAGGATGTGACTGAGTGTTTACCCAAAGAGTGTTGGGTGAAATGTTACAAGGAAAAAACAGTTAGTTTCTATTTTATGCTGGAGTTAAGCGGGAAATGTTCTGCCATTAATTGAGTACACAGTCTTTCCATTCCATTTCCCCTAGGACACACTTCCCTTGCCTGTTGGGTGGCACTGGAGTCTTTGAGGGCATTTTGCGGGATTTGGCGAAGGGGAGTCTGGATTATGAATAAATATGGAATTTCTCAGCTTTTAAAAATGTTGTCGTTTCTCATTAAAAATATACATTTTAATATGCTTTTCGGCTTTTTTATTTTAAATTCCTTTGCTGAAAGAGAACCCTTCAAATCGCATAAGCTCAGGCCTCACAAACCCTGGATCTGTTCCTGCCTGTATCTTACCTACCTTGGCCCATTTAATTTGTCAAGTGCATTAATGCACACATCATGTATCTCTCAGTTCACCTCCTCCATTAAATAGCAGTGCTTGATTCTAATGAAATAGCTAATGTGCAAAAACACTTTTCACAGCAGTACAAGGTGCTCTAAACACGGAAGGTAGTCATGCAATGACTTGTTTCCAAAGACATGGAGTGTAGTAACTGAGAGATGGGAGATATTAGTAAAGAATGCTGAAGAAGGGGGTTGAGTTCATCTGACATTATTCACAAATAGCTTTTCCTGAGTTAGGAAGCTGTTCAGGAATCTTAGACAAGACAAGCTTTTGATTCCCCTCTCTTTTGTCAGAACTTCCTCATTGTTAAATTCTAATGCTCAGCAAGGAGTATCTACATCACAAAAAATTAATTTTGTATTGCATAATTTGAAAGATTCCATTTAGGGCCTCCAAAATGTAGTTAGACTACATGGGACACATCCCCCCCCCAAACCTCCAAACTATATTATCACTGTGATAACCCCTCCTAATTTGACCTTGGCTCTAACTTTTGTGTACCTGGAGTACAAAAAAATAACGTGGCTGCCTGCCCCCATCCCAAAATAGGGACAGCCATATACCTCCTGGCAGAATTATGCAACAGTACAGAAATAAGCAAACAATTAAACTGAAGAGTAAACTCTTTTTTTTCTAAATTTTTTTAATGTTTATTTATTTTTGAGAGAGAGAGAGAGACAGACAGAGCTCAAGTAGGAAAGAGGCAGAGAGAGAGAGGGAGACCCAGAATCTGAAGCAGGCTCCAGGCTCCAAGCTGTTAGCACAGAGTCCGATGCAAGGCTTGAACCCACAAAGCCATGAACCATCCAAAGTCAGATGCTTAACCAGCTAAGCCACCAGGCGCTCTGAAGAGTATACTCTTCTAAATGAACCTTGACCACTGCACTTGAGTCAAACTAAATTAGAACTGTACATTCATTTAATGAATCTTTATTGAGCATGGCACTGTACAGGTTCTGGAAAATTAGGAGAGACAAAAAAACAGATTTTAAATTTCTGCTGTCCTGATTGTTTTCAAGCTTAATAAAAGAGATTAAACCAAACCATAATACAACCTCTCTAAAAGCATAAAATGGTTAATTTGATGTTCCATTTGAGCTGAAACTTGCATAATGAGTAAAAATTTAATTATACAACAGGAGAGGGAACAAGCGTGTGTCAAGTAGAGGAAACAGAATGTGCAAGGTCCAAGCATAGGAATACACAGGACACTCATGAGGCACTGAGAACAGTATGGCATTGTGCATGGTGTGAGGGGTTTATACAATCACAGGTGTGACCAAGCACCACCTTTAATTATCATTTTCTCAGCTGGATCCTCTCTCCAGGGACCTCAGCCATTGTCCAGAATGTTGCTATGATCAGAGAACAAGCTTACCTCCTCTCGACGGTTTTCTAGGTGTTCAGTCAACAAATGTTTATTACAAGGCTGTAGTACATTGGACACAACACTAGGTATCTCTCAATAATGAAGGGTAGTAATCTGTGTCCATAGGACACATAGTTGTGGTATAATAGAGAAAACCCTGGGCTGAAAGACGATCTAGAGTTCAAATACAAGTTCTACCGGGGCAGCTAAGTCGGTTAAGTGTCCGACTTTCACTTAGGTCATGATCTCGCGGTTCGTGGGTTCGAGCCCTGTGTCGGGCTCTGTGCTGACTGCCAGTTCAGAGCCTGGAGCCTGTTTCAGAGTCTATATCTCCCTCTCTCTCTGACCCTCCCCTGCTCACTGTCTCTCTCTCTCTCTCCTAGAAATAAAAATATTAAAAAAAAAAAATACAAGTTCTACCATAATTCAGCAAGGTGGCTCTTCCTTGCTCAGTTCTATGCCTATCACAGTCTCAGGCCCAGATAAAGAAGTGATGAGGAGGAAAAACCAGCCCCGCTTCACTGAACCTCAGCTTTCCCTTCTGTAGAAGAAGGCTAATTCCTAGGGTTTTGAATAAATTGAGAACTCTTTAAAAAGTATACTCTATCACGTTTAGCATATAACAGATTAAAAACCTAACATGTCTAATGTATTTCATTAGACACATACACCCACCTCCAATTTGTCATGCTTAAATGTTAATGTTAGTACTATCTAGTGGTATTTTAATTTTTTAAATTTTTCTAAATCATTTTTTAAAGCATAAAGCTATTATTCTCTCAATTATCCTCACCTTTGGAAGACCCAGCCTCTCAGGGCACAGGCTATACCCAAGGCGCCCAGGGGTAATACATCCTGATAACTTAAATACCCAGGAGGCAGGAGTGTCTTCCAAAATGGTAACCCAAAAAGTGCAAACAAATCTTAGAAAACTTCCAAGAAGCGGCGCCTGGGTGGCTCAGTTGGTTAAGTGTCAACTCTTGATCTCAGCTCAGGTCATGATCTCACAGTTCATGGGTTTGGGCCCCACGAGCCTGAGCCTGCTTGGGATTCTCTCTCTCTGGCCCTCCTCTACTCACTAGTGCTTTCTCTCAAAGAAAATTTTTTTGAAGAAAAAGGAAAACTTCCAAAAAGACACCAAATGTATAGCTTTCCAGCACCATAATCTAGACACAATAAAGTATCCCACTCTGGCCTAGGGATATTCCTGGTTCCGGAACCACAGCAGCTTGGGTAAAGTCCTGCTCTAAGAAAAGAAAGTCTGCCAAGGCAGAGAACTTGCCAGATTAGAACAGATAAGATGTACGGTGGCAAAGCAAGAGATGAATGCAGGAGGTAATATCTGAGGGGGGAAATAAAACATGCACAAAGTCTGAGAAAATGGCAGATATGAAGAGGTTGAAGGCAACAACCCAGAGATGAATTTGCATAATGGCGGGGGAGAGAAAAGAGACAACGCTAATCATCAGCACATCTTGATGACTGATCAACTACAGAGGATGAAGGAAAAGGAGGAGTAGGAAAACTCACATGTGGAGTCACCAAGCTTGGGGGAATGGTGGTAAGAGAACAGCAATAAGCAAGTTGGACTGGGGATTGGTTTGGAGAATTTGAAAAACTGTTTAAAATATAACAATGAGGATTTGAAGCCAGTGCTAGTTAACTGAATGGATACAATAGCAAACTGGCCAACTGGAAATAAAAGATGTAATCTGGGCAGCAGTCAGGAGAAGGACCCTCATGTGGCAGTCTTCAGGGAGGCCCTGTGGTTCAAACAACAAGGAAAGATAAGCTTGCCTAGAAAGAGAGAAGAAAGGGGTGGACCCTGAGAACACTCACATATAAAGAGGAGAAGAAAGCACAACAGACAAATAAAGAACTCAGGAATAACCAGCAGAGTTGGTGGACACTAATAATCACATTGGGCAACTGCCCCACCTTGACTCCTCACCAACTTGTCATTTCATTACGTTGGCTTCCAAAGCTTTCCATGACCTGGCATTCCTCTTCTCTCAGTGAACCAGTCACGTGGGCCTTTTGCTGTCTCCTAAATATGTGAAGTTAATGCCTACCTCAGGGCTCTTTGTGCTTCCCGATCCTTCTAGAACACAATGGGGGATCCTGGCTCCCACCCTATCTCATGACACACACCATTATCTTATCACATTGTTGCCTTAACACACCACTAGCTCAATGTCTTATGTTTATTTGTTTACCTATTTATTGTCCATGTCTCCACTGTCAAGTGGGTTCTGGGAAAGCAGGATCCTAGCATCCTATTTTCCTCTAGGCTATATCCTTAGAGCCTGGAATAGTGCACTGTACTAATTGGGGACTTAAAGACCTCTGATTATGCAAGAGCAAAACTGGTGACCTTTATGAGATCGGTTTTGATAGAAATAAGGTTAAAACCAAAGGGTATCAAACTATGAACAGGAAAAAGTCAAGAGTCAAAAACAACCTATTCAAACTATACACAGGCACATCTTCGGGTCAGAGGGAAGAGTTGTTGATAATGCAGAATTACTAATGAACCTTCTGTAACAGCTTCCGTTCTAGAATCTGTTAGTCAAGCATTTTAACTAAATCACATCTTACATCTTCTGAGCGTTCTCTGAGAGAAAAATCTGACCAATATGCATCACATCTAAAATTCTTAAGAGAGTAATATATTTTAAAGTCAACTACGACAAAAATGTCCATTACTTCACGTTCTGTGTTAAAAAATAAATAAATAAAAGGCTGTGTATTACCCAAATTGTGGAGGCTGTCACGGAAATATGGGAGTGAGATCATTGGACTTCCTAACATGTGGTACTAATTTACCCATAGCCCCCCAGTCTACCGACAAAGAAATTCCATCCAAGGTGGATGGTGGGGATGAGTCTGCCAGCAGTTTCCCACAGCTATTCATTTCACCTTTGAGCCTTGTCAGATGGAGGTCTTATCAGCGGGGACAGGAGGGGTACTAGAAACTGTCACTGAGCTAAGAGGAAGGGACAAGGATGAAGCTAAGGGAGGACTGGTGGAACATTCTAAGTCACAGGTTTCACTCATGTCTGAGAAGTGGTTTTCCCCTTGGCTCCTGTCATACCATCAAGCTATCTCTGGCCACAACGAAGAAGCTCAGGACGTCCAGGAATGGACATCTTGTGGCTGCTGGCCAGGCAGGATAAAGCAGTTACCATGGTCTCCTGGTCAATGGGTAGAACACGCTGCTTTAGAGTTTGTCTGTCTGCCCTGCAAGGACAAGAGGAGAAAAGGCAAAAAGGTAAAAGTGGACCAGGCAGGAAAAAGTCAGGTTAGCAGAAACCAAGTGTCTGAGCCCAGGGAAAACAATGATGGAGGAAGCCAGGCAACAGGTGACTGTTGAGATGCACAAGCCGGTGTGTTGAAGTCAGGAGACTTCATGTGCTAAAAATAAATTTTCACACAGCCAAAATGTGACCTACAAGTTGTTTTTAGGCAAAAGCTCTTCCTGTTTCCATTCTCAAAGCCAGAACTTACTGTTTTGTGCTAAAAGACACCTTCACCCTTGCCCTCTGACACGTGAGCTAATGAATTTCTATTAATTTGAGCAGGAGAATTGATAAGACAAATGAAAAACAATTACTGAGCCCAGATTTTTTTGAGTCGATTAGTTTGAGGGCAAGGGCTTGCCTAGATGTCGTTCTAGACAGGATGTTCTAGCAAGACACACACACACACACACACACACACAAAGAGGGGGCGGGGAGAAGTGGCACCATTCTTCACGATTAAAGCTCAAGAGAGACTGCAGGGGAGTAACGAACAAAATGGTGCCCATGGGTAGTGGACAGTGGGAAAAACAATTGGAGGTGACAGTACAATGGGAAACATATTTTCATTAACCAGTGAAGTGGGAAAACACCAGGCTTACCATGGGCTCTAGCACTCTCTGAGTTAAAATATTTTATGGCTTCTACTATAGCATTAAAAATTCTTAAAGTCAAATCAACTCAGTTTCATCAGTCAAGTAAGTCACTCCCTCTAGAAACCTTAACTTCCTCATCTCAAAGGAAAGGGGCCTAGGCAAAAGGCTCCAAGATCCGCTCCCTTACTACCACTGACATAATCGGCGACAGAGAGACCAGTCATAGGCAGCCGTCAGGGACGCAAAGCCATAGGCAGAGAAGGGGCAGCATCTGGAGGACAGGATTTCCTTCAACAGGAACCAGAAGCCAGAGGGAGTCTGCAGGAGTCAGGAAGGAGGCGTCTGCCAGGTGAGCAGAGAACAAAGCCACAAGTCACCGCCTCGATAGGAAGCAGCCTCCCTAGGCTAGGAAACAGGCCCCAGGACCTGTCCTCGGGTCCCCCCCCCCCGCCCCATAAGGCTGGGACCAAGAAGAGTATACTCAGCCAAGGACTCCAGGAAGTTACTCCAAGCCCCAGAAATAAAAGTGCTGGGGGGGAGGGGGAAGGAGGGTTTCGTTCAGCTACCTAATGAGCTATTCACATATCTAAACGTCAGATTACACTTTCAATTAGTATATACAATGAGCCCAGCAGCAACCAATATACTTGGGACCAAACACAGTGGGATGCAGTGAACTGGGAAGAATAACAAACATAAAGCACGAAGGGCAGAGGGAAGCAGCTTGGATCCAGCTAGCAACACTGCACTGCCCAACAGTTAAACAATTCACAGCCTCCGGAGAAAGAAATGATGATACTCTTCCCAGTCAGCTGCAACGATTAACACGCCTGAAGGGAGGAAGAGAGCAAGAGCCCACACGCAAAGGTTCACAGACACCCCCTCTGCAGAGGTTGTAAAACTCTCCACGGATTCAATGCTCACTTTAACCAGAATTTGGGCAACAGCAGAAATGAAGCAAAAAATAAAAAACCTAAATCAAGAAATTTTTGAACTTTTATAAAATGTACACAATTGAATACACTACCTTTGTTTGCACAAAAATGAGAACACCCCATTTCACAGCTACTAGTTATTAAAGCTGAAAAATTAGGTATTAAATATACCAGAAAGTTACTTAATGAAATACTAAGCATTACACATCTCATTTGCAAAGCAATGCATTAAGATTTGAAATATGCACTCTCTAAGAATCTATCCTGCAGACACAAAAATATTAACATATAAAGACATATGTACATCAACATATCTAGTGAGTGAATGGTTGCCAAGGAGAGTAAATACCCATCCACAGAGAAGTGATATGGTCCACAACCATCCGTTAAAAAGAATGAGTCTGAGGGACACCTCTGTGGCTCAGTCCATCGAGTGTCCGACTTCGGCTCTGGTCATGATCTCATGGTCTTGTGAGTTTAAGCCCCGCCTCAGGCTCTGTGCTGACAGCTCAGAGCCTGGAGCCTGTTTCAGATTCCGTGTCTCCCTCTCTCTGTCCTTCCCCTGCTCATACTGTGTCTCTATGCTTCTCAAAACATGAATAAGTGCTAAAAAAATTTTTTTAAAGAAGAATGAGTTTGAGCTATGTCTGATGATTTAGAGGAATTCCTACCAAGTACTGCTTCATTGGAAAAAACACGGAGGTCCAAATATGATCCAGATTTTTTAATGATTTTATGAGAGCTTGTGTCTAAATTGATATATAGGGTTGTAGGAGCACACAACAGTGTGTTAATATGTACAGTAAGCCTGGTTCTCAAACTTTAGTGTGCAACAGAACGATGTGAAAGTTGCTTTAAAATGCAGATTGCTGGGCCCCACTCCCAGAATGTCTGATTCAGTAGGCTTGAAGTCAATGTCTCAAATTCTTTTTGACAAGTTCCCAGGGGATTATAGTGCAGGTGAGACAAATGCATCAACTTTCAACAGCAGTTACCAGTGAGGACAGAAAAGGAGGTATAAAATGGGGAGGAATCATTAATGGGATCTGCTCAAGATCCTAACATCTCTTCCACAGGATTCCTTTTAAGGAGCAGTGTACGTACAAATTTACAAAAAGTAAGTTCTAATAATTTTGCTTATATTTTTTATGATGAGCAAGCGTTACCTAACTATTTAGAATAAAGCTACTTTTATGGAGAAAAAAACCTTTGCAGTCAACAATTTCTCAAGGAAGAGCTCTTCTGTTTTATTCACAGCTCTGAACTGTTCTGGGGAAGATCAGGGCTAATTACGACTCACATAAAAATAAAATGTGTAAAAGTCAGGTTCCTAGATTAATAAGCTTAACATGTATTTGTTTTATGACATTTATTAATCTACAAAAACTTTGAGAAAACTCAAATTAAAAGTAGCCAAAACACTGCACAGCCAAAACACAATTTGGCTTGTGGATGCAAAATCTCTTCCTCTTTCAAAATTCCATCGAATACCAAGTAAGCAAAATCTTGCCTTTCAAGCTCTACTTGCATCATTTCCGATCTTTTTATGTACAAAATAAGAAACAAAGGACTAAAAACAACAAACTAAAAAACTATAAATAACCTCACGACTTCCAATACAGGACTTTTAAGCTCCCAAGTGGTGTCAATTAAAGAGGTTTAAGACAGAGAACATCTCTGGGACAAGTCAGGTGACTCAAGTTGTGTAAGCATCCAACTCTTGATTTAGGTTCAGGTCATTAATCCATGGTTTGTGAGATCGAGCTCCAAGCTGGGTGTGGAGCCTACTTAAGATTCTCTCTCCCTCTCCCTCTGCCCTTCCCCTGCACATGTGTGTGTGTGCGCACATTCTTTCTCAAAAAAAAGAGAGAGAGAGAAAGAGAGAGAACATCTTAGATCAGTTATATTAATTATAACTGACACCTTTGCAAGCTTTCACACTTGTCATTAGCTTCATCACTACAACTCCTATGCTAGCCTAACACTCCTCTGCCTCCTCCCAAAACCATGTTGTCATTCAATCTAAAAATTCAGCCTAGACTTCAAACCAGACTGCACGCATCTGCTATTTTCTTCTATGTGAACAAACAGCCTGACCTTCCAAAGTGGCTCCTTTAGTGCCCCTTGGAGCACAGATGCAGGAAGCTGCTCAGAGGCTGAAAATCGCATTTGCAAGGCCCACATCCCCCCGGTCTGCAAGTCAGGACTGTGAAACTCTTGGCTACCAGCTGCCAACCCCTGCTTCTCCTCTAATCTTACTACAGCGCAGTGTTTCTCTTTTCCTACAATAGCAAGTCAATAGACCTCCATTGTTCATTTCAAAAATCAGAGCAAGTCTGTGACTAACCTAAGGAATATCCTTGCATCCCCAACACTGTCTCCTTCCTCCAGATAAGCAAGCGGAAATGTCTGCCAAAAAATCTATAAAGCTCAACAGCACACCAGACAGAATCGGAAATTATCACACCTTCTGAAACTAATTCCTGAAATAGAGAAAAATATTTTAATTTCTTTCTTTGTGCCCACAATAAAATACACAAGACTATGATATTATATGGGCCTAAGAAACAGACCAAGATTTGAAAATACTACAGAGAAACTAAAAACAAAGTAATGGAAACGAAAATTGTGCTGGCAAAAAAGAAAAACAGACTCGACAATATAGAAAACGTCAATGTAAAACTAAAAATGCCTCTAGAATTCAGACCACAGGAAGGACCAAGCAATCTAAACCTGAAATGGCAGCTTTCATAGAAAGAGAAGACAATAGTCAAAGACCTAGAAAAATAAAACTTTAAAAAGGAAAGGTGAAAGTTTTCTTCATGGAACCAAACAAAATGCATGGAGGGAAAAAAAAGAACACTTATATCCACAGATTTTCTTTAGGTATAGAGGCACCTCTTCATCTTTTTAAAATTTTAATTCGAGTATAGTTAACATACAGTGCTATAATTAGTATCAGGTGTACAAAATACTGATTCAACAATTCTATAAATAGCTCACTACTCATCATGATAAGTGTGCTCTTAATCTTCTTCACCTACTTCATCCCCCACAACTCCCACCCTGTAACCATCAGTTTGTTCCCTGTATTTAATAGCCTTTTTTTTTTTTTTTTTTTTGGTTTGTCTCTTGTTTTCTTTGTTCATTTGTTTGGTTTCTTGAAATCCACAAGAGTGAAATTGTATGGTATTTGAAAGTACAACATCCATTCAGGACAAAAGCCCTCAATGGGAGCACCTGGGTGGCTCAGTCAGTCAGGCATCCAACTCTTGATTTCAGCTCAGGTCATGATCCCATGGTTTGTGAGTTTGAGCCCCACATGGGCTCTGCACAGAGTATGGAGCCTGCTTGGGATTCTCTCTCTCCCTCTCTCTCTCTGCCTCTTCCCCTGCGTGCACCTACTCTCTCTCTCTCAAAATAAACAAACATTAAAATATATATATATATAAACGTTCAACAAAGTAGGTTTAGGGGGAATATACCTCAACACAATCAAGGGCATATATGAAAAAAACCATAGCTGAGGTGCCTGGGTGGCTCAGTCGGTTAAGTGTCCGACTTCAGCTCAGGTCATGATCTCACGGTTCATGGGTTCAAGCCCCGCATCAGGCTCTGTGCTGACAGCTAACTCAGAGCCTGGAGCCTATTTCAGATTCTGTGTCTCCCTTTCTCTCTGACCCTCCCCTCCTCACGCTGTCTCTCTCAGAAATAAATAAAACACTTAAAAAAAATTTTTTTAAAACCCATAGCTAACACCATACTCTATGGCAAAAAACTGAGCACTTTTCTGGTAAGGTCAGAAACAAGACAAGGGTGTCCACTCTCACCTCTTTTATTCAACATAGTACTGCAAGTCCTCTCCACAGCAATCAGACAACAAAAAGAAATAAAAGGCATCTAAATTGGTAAGGAAAAAGTAAAACTTTCACTATTTGCAGATGACAAGATACTAAATACAGAAAATCCTAAAGAGCATCAAAAACTACTAGAACTGACAAAGGAAATCTATCATCTTTTTTTTTTTTAATGTTTTATTTATTTCTAGGAGAGAGAGAGAGAGACAGCGTGAGCAGGGGAGGGTCAGAGAGAGAGGGAGTCACAGACTGAAACAGGCTCCAGGCTCTGAGCTGGCAGTCAGCACACAGCCCGACGCGGGGCTCGAACCCACGAACCGTGAGATCATGACCTAAGCGAAAGTCGGATGCTTAACCGACTAAGCCACCCGGGCGCCCCTCTCTATCATCTTTAGTAAGGATTCTCTTTAGTGACCAAGAAGCAAAAACCTTTGAACAATGAATTCTAATGTCAAAACAGTTTATAATTAAAGGAACAGAAAAAAAAAATCACCTGAACAAGGTGTCTTTTTGTAGAGGGTAAGTTAAAGTTGGGAATAATTTCTATCAATTTTTTTCCTCCATAATTATCACTCCATTTATCCATTAATCCATTAATCCACCTTCAGATAAATCTTATAATTTCTATCTTTTAAAGCCCATCTTAATGAGATTTTTCATTAGCATACAATAATTATTTTATGCTTTAAAAGTATATCAGGGCGCCTGGGTGGCTCAGTAGGTTAAGTGCCCAACTTCGGCTCAGGTTATGATCTCATGGTTCATGGTACGCGCCCCATGTCAGGCTCTGTGCTGACAGCTAGCTCAGAGCCTAGAGCCTGCTTCAGATTCTGTACCTCCCTCTCTCTCTGACCCTCTCCTGCTCATGCGGTCTCTATCAGAAATAAATAAAACGTTTTTAAAAATTTTTTTAAATAAATAAAAATAAAAGTATCTCAGTATGTTGTGGGCCCTTTAAAATTTCTAGTTTTATTTGGATTTTACATTATACACTTGCCAGAGATGATCTGTTTTTCTAAAAGAGCCAATCTTAATAGGATTGTTAGTACATAAAAGTATCATAAAATAAAGAAATCCAAAATATTGCAGTCAAATAAGAAATCATCTAAACATATGCCTTAACAATTAATGCATTAATGTCAGTAAAAATCAACACATAATTATAAATACAAAAAACATACCAAAATGTCAACAGTGCTTATAATGATGACAGAGTTAAACATAAGGTTTTAATTTTTCTTGGTATTTCCAGTTTTTATATATATATATAATATGAATTTTATAAATTAAACATTTATAAACCAGATTTTATTAAACTAGAAGCTAGAAGTAAATATTTATCAAACCTCTGAAGACAGAAAAGCAGAGAAGAGTTCTGTCCCAAAGTACAAAAACAAGTTCTAGTATAGTTCTTATGTGTGCTCTATTTACATGTTATTAATATGGTAGAAATTGATTTTAGACTTATTTTTATTACAATATACACTCTCTGACCTCTTACTACATATGTCCAATGGTGTGTATATATATATATATACACATATATATATATTTAAAAATTTAATGTTTATTTTTGAGAGACAGAGCATGAGTGGGAAAGGGGAAGAGAGAGAGGGAAACACAGAATTTAAAGCAGGCTCCAGGCTCTTGGCTCTGAGCTGTCAGCACAGAGCCGGATGCAGGGTTCAAACTCAAGAACAGTGAGATCATGACCTGAGCCAAAGTCAGACGCTTAACTGACTGAGCCACGCAAGCGCCCCCATAATAACTTAACTTTTTAATACCAAATTGTAGTGGAATCATTTTGAAAACATTAAATTGCATGAGCAAAGCATACAAGGATTCTTAAGTGACAACCATGTGACCACTGTAACCAAAGACACGCATGCATACATAATGACTACACCATGCCATCTGTCGGAATGCACGGTGCATATAAGAGCATCTCAGCTTCAGAGATTGGAGAAAACTGCACCTTAGAATCAACAAAGTGTCATTTTAATAAAACATCTATAGGGGGTGAGATTATGAGTAATGTTTTCTTAACATCTTTCCCTTATTTTCTTTTATTGCTATTTGTATATTCTGTTTGGTTATTAAAAAACATTATTTTTACTTTTGTTTGGTCTTTTTAAGTCCCTTCTTTCCTTGGGCTATGGGTACTGAATCTTCCCTAGTCTGATGATAATCTAGCAGGTAGGAATCAAAACAGCTAAACTAGAATGTTGATTAAGTACAATATTTTATATCTTAATTAGGTCTTTGGGGCTTGTTTAGAAGTAGGAGAGCAGGGCAGAATAAGTAGAGTTGAGGAGGGTGGAAAACACCAAAAAAAAAAAAAAAAAAAGCCAAACAGACTTGGGAGCTAGGTACAGTTTAGCCTTGGACCAGTCTTCATCTCTAATGATGGCTAAGCCAAGCCCAAATGTCTACAGACACCTTATGACCTGCAAACTGCAATCTCGAGAGAAAATCATAGACCACTAGGTAACCCAGGAGCCAGATCTTTTGTTATTCTGAAATTCATTCCTTTTATCATCCAGTTTTTCTCTATAGAATAGAGTGGATATAAGGTGGGGTGGGGGAGCGATGTAGGGAGAGAAGAAGAGAGGGCAAGCTGCTCGGGTAGTGGAGTGCTGTAAGGGGGAAATGAGTAAACAGATTTTAACTGAAGATTCAGATTGTTCTAGTTCCATGACACTTCATCCTATTAAGGACTAACCTAAAGTAAGTTCGGATTCTTAGTCTAGATGCAGTAATCTTGCTGAGTTCCACGAGTTCATGAATCAAAGTTACCCAAAACCGCAAATCCCACACACCCACCCATGCCCACCCTCCACCAACTAGTCAGATTTCGGATTTCAGGGAAAGAGGTTTTGCCTGAAATAAGAGGTGGGGGAGGGAATGAAGCCCTGTCCTATTTTATATGTGAAGAGACCATCCATTCACTTCCCTGTGACATGGAGTAACTGTTCAAGAGAACAGAATCCTCCCTCAATGCAGAAGGCACACCTGTCTAGGCATCTCATTGGGCATCTCTGTCACCCAATCCCCCACCTGTTCTATGGATGTCCCAGCACTCTGCCCTTTGAATTCCTATTTCATGATTTTGGCTGACACAAATGCCACTGAACTTTACCCAAAGACACACCTAGAAAACATTCTTGACTACTACCAGGATATCCTAAACATCATGGTCGAAAATCATTCACACGAATGAAATGGATGTTTATGACTCCAGAAGTTAACACAGTTTAAAAAAGGTTACTCGGAGAAATATTAAAACGCAGCCAAGTGCCAATTACTTTTAAAAGGGTACATATGCAGCTTCTGCACAGCCAAGGAAACAACCCAGAAAATAGGCAACCAACAGAATGGGAAAAGATAGTTGCAAATGACATATCAGATAAAGGGTTAATATCCAGAATATATTAGGAACTCACCAAACTACACACCCAAAACACAAACAACCCAGTGAAGAAATGGGCAGAAGATATGAACAGACACTTCTCCAAAGAGGACATCCAGATGGCCAACAGACACATGAAACGATGCTCACCATCCCTCCTCATCAGGGAAATACAAATCAAAACCACACTGAGATACCACCTCACGCCAGTCAGAGTGGCTAAAATGAGCAAATCAGAGAACTCTAGATGCTGGCGAGGATGTGGAGAAACGGGCACCCTCCTACACTGTTGGTGGGAATGTAAACTGGTACAGCCCCTCTGGAAAACAGTGTGGAGGTTCCTCAGGAAACTAACAATAGAACTCCCCTATGACCCAGCAATAGCACTGCTAGGAATTTACCCAAGGGATACAGAAATGCTGATGCATAGGAGCACATGTACCCCAATGTTCATAGCCGCACTCTCCACAATAGCTAAAACATGGAAAGAGCCTAAGTGTCCATCAACAGATGAATGGATCAAGAAGATGTGGTTTATCTATACCATGGAATACTACATGGCAATGAGAAACAATGAAATCTGGCCATGTGTAGCAACATGGATGGACCTTGAGGGTGTTATGCTGAGCGAAATAAGTCAGGCAGAGAAGGACAAATATCATATGTGTGCACGTATAGGAGGATTAGGAGGAACTTAACAGAGGAACAAGGGGGAGAAGAAGGGGGAAATGGTGGGGGAAAGGGAGAGAGGCAAACCATGAGAGACTCTTGAATGCTGACAAAAACTGAGGACTGATGGATGTGGGGAGGGAGGGGGGTGGGCATGGAGGAGGACACTTGTGGGGATGAGCACTGAGTGTTATGTGGAAACTAATTTGACAATAAACTATTTGTAAAAAAAAATAATAAATTAAAAAAAAAATAAAAGGGTACATATGCATCCTTAAAACAAGACAGTTAAACTTTTTTTTTTTTTTAAGCCTTAACTCGACAGTGGGTAAAACTTTTCTTCTCCACTTGAGTTACACAGGTTTTAAGCGTAAGAAAGAGCCACTTAGACTTGAAATCCAACGCTTAGGGACTTACATATAGAGGAACTTCGCTGCAGCTCAACTCCATGGCTTCCGCATCTGCAAGGAAAAGAACGAATGAGAACCGTTACTATAGAAGGCACCATGTACCCAACCAGCAGAACTGTGTCCTTCCCTTCAATTATCCACAAGGGAAGAGTAACAACAGATAGGAAAACAGCAAAGACAAAACCATGAACTATAGGAAAGAGATTCCGTTGGTATCAAATGCCCTCCCCCTTTCTTCTTTCACATTAATTTCCACACATAAGGGAAACCTATCAACTCCAGATAATAGCCTACTGACTGCTCTCAAGAGAAATATTTCAAAAAGCCTAGAAAGTCAACATAAACATGCTCTAAGTTTTGACTTAACTACTTGAATAACAGACTATTCTGAGGTGAAAATCCACCTTGGTCCAAATGAGACAGGAGATCTCAGGGACAAGACAATTCTTTGCCGATTATCCGGAATGCAAAGGTTTCATTCACATGCTCACAGGAGGGCGGGCATGTCACCAACCTCCCTACCAGCTGCACGCCTGCCCCTGTAAAACCCACATCCTGAAAACAGCTGGAAGCTTAGAAGAAAAGAGCAACCATCATTCAAGAGATTTACTGAACACCTACAGTAGGCCAGACAATACACAAAAATGACCAAGGAGGTGGTCCAGCCCCCAAAAACCACACAGCACAACAAGACAGACCTAAAAACTGGGACAAAGTGAGGAGTGGGCTGGATGAGAATTGTGAATGGGGCAGACAGAGAGACCCAACCACCACCCAAGTTCTGCTCACCAGGCCAAGCCTGGCTCTGCTTCCCAGGCCACACCAGCTGCAGTACCTTGGGGATGTCTGACAGGGCACATGGCAACCTGAATTAGGACATTCACTGCAGTAATACTCAAGGTATACACTTGGCAAGAAGAAAAATACAGAAAGTTCTATTTTTTGTCAAAACTTTTAACTTCAGGTTTATTAATGCCTCATACACATGCTGCCACTGGCAGCCTCCTAGGTCACAGGTTATACTCCCTAAGTTAACCTGAGAGAAGACCGAAGGTCTAACAAGCTCATTGTCAGCACACTGTGCCATGTGGCCGTTTATGTAGACTCACTTAAATGGACCTATCTAGTATCATCAATTCTTAACGAAACTAACCTCATAAACTAGATGAATGGCTTAAGAATTCCAGGAAGGAGGATGAGCACTGGGTGTTATGTGGAAACTAATTTGACAATAAACTATTTGTAAAAAAAAAAAAAAAAAGAATTCTAGGAAGGAATCTTCCAACTGAAAACAATACTAACAAGAATATGACAAATCAGTCTCTCATTCCTAAATAGGAATTATTTATCAGCCCTACTGGGAAATAAAACTGACTAAGAACAATGACATACAGATTCCCCCCCCCAAAAAAACTCAGCTTTCAAGTATGCATTTAAAAGTTGAAAGTAGACCCAATAACATATACCATGATCCCTTACCCCTCAATGTGTACTGTGCTTCAAGGTATCAGCAACTGTTTTTACCCATGTTTATTTACAGTCATGCCATAAACAATTCCCATCCTTTAAAAAACTTTCACAAAACTTGATACAGTTACATCCTTTTAAAATTTCTGCTTAATAGCAAAAGTGCATTCTACAGTAAATGTGGTTTTTAAAAAGAACCAAAATACACAGAAAATAACATAAATGCATTCTTTTATGAGCAAAACTTTCAAGACTACTGAAGATTTTAATAAATCTTAGACTATATCATGTGTGTGATAGGTTTGCCATATACTCATCGAAGTGTAGATGTTTTCCCTTACTCAGCTTTTTAGATTTTGTCTGATAATACATCTAAAGAAACCACTTTTGGAGTGCCTGGGTGGCTCAGTTAGTTGTGCATCTGACTCTTGATTTTGGCTCAGGTCATGACCCCAGGGTCGTTATGAGATGGAGCCCCACTTGGGGCTCAGTGCTGAGTGTGAAGCCTGTTTGGGATTCTCTCTCTCTCTGTCTTTCTCCCCTGCTTGCAGAAAAAAAGAGAGGGAGGGAAGGAGGTTGAGAGCCAGAGCAAGAGAGAGAAAGAGAGAGCAAGAAACCAAGAAACCACTTGAGAAGAGAATACGGACTTAATCTGAAGAATGAATTATTTCTTTAATAAAGACTAATCTTTCATGGGAAAAGCATCCAACTACATCCACTAGGTAGGGAAACTGCGTGGTTAAGAAACTTAAAAGGCACTTTCACAAGTGAAATTCATTCCCTGTGTCATCCATGGGCATGATATAATGAATTTCAAACACGGTCCAATCTTTACAATTTCTGTAATGAGAAGGCTAAGGACCATAAAAAGCCATACACCATATTGAGGTGTATTGGTTATACTATGACAAATTATTTTAAAAAGCTGTCCAACTTTATTTAATATGTCCTATACAATTGTCTCTTTCCAAAATAGAAGTGTTCTTGTTTTCCTATGAAAAGTGGCTGTTTATAACATGTCTGTAAAAACATTCATTTTTCCAAATACACAGCCCATCCCATCAAGAAAAGGGTGATTTTTAGTAAATGAAAAATCTCAAAGTCAAGTCAACTGTTACTTAGTATATGCTATCAAAACATTTTGAAAAAGAGTACATGTTACTACTGTTTTGTTGTTTTGTTGCAGTAATTAAAACGTGCAACTTAATAAAGGCCTCATATCTGCAGGCTTCAAATTCTTGGGAGGAAAAGACTTCTATATAAATCTTTCAAAATACATGTTTCACGGGTTTTATATTTTTAAAATGTGACAACTTCTAAGCTACAGAAGAACCGACTGGAAGTTTGGTTCCTTACAGAAGATGGGAGTTTGCAGCCACTTTTTTTTTTTTTAATTTTTATTTGAGGGAGAGAAAGAGAAAGAAAGCAAGCAGGGGAGGGTCAGAGAGAAGTGGGGAGAGAAAGAATCCCAGGCAGGCTCCAGAGTCAGTGCAGAGGCCAATGTGGTGCTCCATCTCACAACCACAAGATCACAACCTTAATCAATAACAAGAGTCAGATGATTAACTGAGTGAGCCACCCAGGTGACCCATGCAGCCACTTTTAAAAATTAAGAAACCTGTTTAATTAGTAGATGGGATTAATACATAAAGCTCCAAATTTTTAAGTTTAGTCAGTGCTGCACTTCTAGTAGAATGTACATATCATAATGAAGTTCTCTACAGCTATGACACACATTAAATCCTACTTCAAAGTCAAAATGCTTTAAACCAGACATTCAAACAGAAGGGTTATAGAGTAGGGACACTTGGGTAGCTCAGTTGGTTAAGTGGCTGATTTTGGCTCAGGTCATCATCACCCACTTCGTGAGTTCCAGCCCCATGTCAGGCTCTGTGCTGACAGCTCAAAGCCTGGAGCCTGCTCCTGTGTCTCTCCTTGTCTGTCTGTCTGTCTGTCTGTCTGTCTCTCTCTCTCTCTCTCTCTCTCTCTCCCTTCCTCATTTGTGCTTTGTCTGTCTGTCTCTCTCAGATTAAAATAATTTTAAAAACTTAAAAAATAAAAAAAAAGAGTTATAGAGTATTTTAAACCAAGGTTTTCAAAACAATGATCCATTTGTTTCATTAAATGACATGTATTATTATACACCAATGTTTTTAGTGAGAACAAAAAGGGTTATTAATCACATTTAATCGTCACAGATTCTTAAATTAGGGGTCAGTTTGAGAAAATATACTCTTGCAGTAGTACAATTTATAAATAAATACAAAAAATAAGGATATACGTGTTCTTTTTTATTTTATTTTTTTTTAACTTAGTAAGGGTACATGACATTTTGCAGATCTGTTCCTTCTAGGTAAACCTTTCTCCTCACTTGTCAGGCTGTAGGTACTTTTCCCAGGGGTTTCAATGCAGATTTACTAGACTAAGGAATGAGCTATGGGGTTTCCAGAGCTCACCCCAGCGGAGGTTCCAGTTTCACACAGGGGAAGGTGCCTTCGAGCTGGCCTGCAGGGCAGAATGCAATGTCACGCTGCTCTAAAGCTATGAGGGATCCGGTATCTCTACACCTTTCTTTTTTTTTTTTTTTTTAATGTTTTATTTATTTCTAGGAGAGAGAGAGACAGCATGAGCAGGGGAGGGTCAGAGAGAGAGGGAGTCACAGACTGAAACAGGCTCCAGGCTCCGAGCTGGCAGTCAGCACAGAGCCCGACGCGGGGCTCACCCACGAACCGCGAGATCATGACCCAAGCGAAAGTCGGACGCTTAACCGACTAAGCCACCCAGGCGCCCCTATCTCTACACCTTTCAGACCACAGGAGGCCATGGCCGAGGAGACCGAAGCCGACTGCAGACTGTGAGGGAGTGCTTTCCAATCTCATTTATAATAGGATGTCAGCCCAAAGTGCAGAAACATTAAGGGCTAAATTCGTCCTTTGTATTTCACCTTCTAGTAAGAATTCAGATACCATTATTCCTGCCAGCTCTAGTTTTTGACATTTTTCAGTACAGAAATTTAACAACCACTGAGAACAGCAACTATTTTGTTTTTTAGAGACCTTACTTTTCATTCCCTCTAAAAATAAACTAAAACTAAAGTCCCAATGGTTCTCAGCCTTGGTCCCAAACGTTCTAAAGAAAGTCCCTATCAGAATACCCTAGCTGAGTTAGAATCATTTGGGGCAAAGGTATTATATATACTCAACCAAATAATCTAAGTTCCAACTGATATAGGTATAAAAAACTGTATTCTCATCTGAATTTTTCCAAAACTGATCCTTTGTTTACAGTAAAGAGCAGCAAGGTCTGTGCTCACTTGCAGAGATGCATGGCTAGCTCATACTGTGCCTCCTTTATTATCAAGCTTAATAACAAAAACAGTTTGTATTCACTAGATAAGTTCAACACACACCAACTTTCCACCATACAAATGTTGTGGGCTACGTTTCCGAATGCTTGAATTCTCCATCTGGATTTTCAAAAATTCTTAGACTCGAGTACTTTTTTTTAAGTATTTTATTTTTCAAAAATGTGTCTTGGGAAATTTAAGGCAGAAGTATTTTCACTTTTTCTTGCAGACACCAGAGAATGATATGGGATCTAAGTACACACCCACAATTTTTAAGTTTGCTCCCAAAACAGAGGAAAAAAATCTTATAAAAAGAACATCATGATCTAAAATATTCAGTATTTCATACATACTCGAAAGAATACCTAAAGTTCCAGGATCTTCATTTTGCTAGCTACTGCTAATAAAAATTAGACTATTTAACAGGTGAAGAGACTATTCTAACTTAAAAATAAGACAAAATATAACATTCAACTTTCAGGGTAAATTATCATTCTTGGCTTTATGAAATTCTGGGTTTCAAAGACTGATTCCATGACTTGAATTTTATCTTTGAACATGCCAAAAACCCTTGGCTGATCCACCTTTTACCTATTAACAAATGATGCTCAAATATTTACTAATACCGTTAGGAACTATATTTGGAAGGCCAATGATGTGGTTAGGCACTGTGCTACGTATTTTACCAACATCTCAGAATACTCACAGCACCCATCAGAGGAACTGTGTAGGAAGTCTTATTTCCATGAATCTTCATTAACAAACCCCTGAAACCAAAGTTAACTAAAGCTAAGAATAATGCTTGAATCAAGTGAGCACTGTGAAGATTAGGAGCAACTCCCTCCCATGTTTATTTTTCAGTTTCCACGCCCTTCAGTTCCCTTAGCATCTATTCTCCAGCTAGTCCCCCTTGTACTTTAGATGTTTGGTAGTTATTTGTTTTGGTCTTGAGGTGGTTACTGGGTGGTATAAATATAAAATACATATCAACTTAAGATAAAATTGGAAAGGGGCGCCTGGGTGGCTCAGTCGGTTAAGCGTCCGACTTCGGCTCAGGTCATGATCTCACGGTTCATGAGTTCAAGCCCCACGTTGGGCTCTGTGCTGACAGCTCAGAACCTGGAGCCTGTTTCAGATTCTGTGTCTCCCTCTCTCTGACCCTCCTGCTCACGCTGTCTTTCTCTCTCAGAAATAAAAAAAAAAAAAAAAAGATAAAATTGGAAACATTTTTAAAGATGAAATTAGGTTAAATAAAATTGAGAATAGTATTTTTCAATATTGGCTAACCTCTCAAATCATGATACTACTGATCAATGAGAATGTGGCAGGGATCCATTAACAAGGAAAAAAGAAATCATACTGAGATAAAGCCTTAAAGACGATCTCAGTATTAAAGGAAGAAGAATTTGTTCTCCTCTCTATCCTATGAGAAAACAGAAGAACTTCTTAAGTGTTTCTAATAAAAATAACCCTCATAATAGCTCTTTGAAAATACAGTGTGATACTGCATATATTGTATATGAATATCTAATAGTCATAAAATAAATATATAATATTTATGAACATACTACATATATTTTATTTGTGCCTGTTTGTTTTGTGGTTTGATATAAAAAGCTAATTAGAATAAAGATGTAAGGTGCATTTAAAGACAAAGATTGAAATGTAATAAATTTCTAAATAAGAAAGTACATTCAGAAAGAAAGAAAGAAAGAACAGTGTGATAGCATGAATGTCCTGCTATGCAAGTAACAAATTTGGCAGAAAAAAATCATCAACACCCCACCATCACTCCCCCTCCTCCCTTCCTCTTCCCCCACCTCCCCACACACACTATACTTGATGGTCCTCCTAAGAATAAGAGCTAGAGTTGAAAACTGCACTTGCACTAGGTCACACTATCATGGCAGAGCAGGTATTCAAGCTTCCAGCTTCAAGCCTTGTACCCCTAACCATGAAGCAGTGCTGCCTGCTATCCACAGAAATAAAATACAAGGTTCTGTAACTGATACTCCTTTTCCTAATTCCGGTTTCATTTAAAAAAAATTGAACCCCAGGCAAATATCTTTTCTACCACTCTTTCATATGAGATCTTGGTCCCCATTTTAAGGAGACTGACTTTAGGGAACATCCCTGATACCCGCTCTCCCCATATAAGGGGGCATCCAGTGTTGCCCTCTGCACTTCACAGAAGGGAAGAAAAGCTCAGCAAAGTTTCACTGCTTGGCTAAAATCAAGCAGCCCAAAGGGGCCAAGCTGGAATCTGAACCCAGCCTGTCTGACCCATCCAGCCCATGTTCTCCTGAGCCTCAGCACAAGGTCCTTTTGTAACCTAACTATGGTCTCAAAGATAGCAATTTGCTTGGCTAAAAGGGAGCCAGCACCCTCGTAAGAGTAAAGCCTCAGAGACCACCTGCATGGCAACACCACCTCTGCCCTATCCTAACTGTGTGGCTTGGGCCTGTATTTCCCCTCCCTGGGGCAGTCACTCATCTGTCAGTGGTAATAGTGCCTATCTCATAAGACTCTTGAGAGGATTGAGACATTTGACAGTAACAACGGAAAATACTTTAGTGTCTATCATGAGCACTCAAAGGCTAAGTGCAATTATCAAGCTTATATAAAGAGTTTTTTAAGCATTTGAGTATTTTGAAAGACCTCTCACTCTTAGACTCATCAAAATGAGTCAGCACTAAGTGGAGCCAGGCTCATCTGAAACGGGCCCACCCAGCTCAGCCTCACCCCAGCCCAGAGGAATCTCCAAGCATCAAGAATTCTGAATAGTATTATACCAGGTCGGTATGTGATTTTACAGAGCCGAATACTCCCCCTACGGTCTGAAAATTCAACGGGTAGAGCTATTACTACTGACACAACTCTACAAACATCTCAGTTTGAAACCTTCTCTTGGAAATGTTGACTCACAGCTCTGTCAACAAACCTAGGAGCTTAAAATTATAACTATATTTCACAACTGTTAGGCTAACTGGAGGAGGAGAAAACACATAAAGAGCTGGAAGGGAAGGCCAAGTCTAAGGAAAAAGCTTCAATGTGGGCACAATGAAAATGGGGAAGAAGAGAGCATTTTAGAAATAAGCCTCTTAAATACACAGTGGTGTCCACAGACTGGCTTCACGCTAGTTATCTACCTGCAGTATAACTAGTGTAAGCAGCTTCAAGTGGAATAGAACTATTTGGTTCACTCAGAGAACAGGGAGATACCTGAAGATTAGAAAACACAGTAACTATTGAAGAGATCACATTAATTCAAACTAATGCAAGTGGTGGAGGTGGGGAGGAAGGAGGGGAGTCACTCTGAAATGGCGCAGCCTGAATGAGAGAATGTTTGTGAAGTACACAGAGGGGTGCGAGCTAGGTCCTAACAATGTTCCACCAAAACGGGCACACTCACTTGTATTTTGCAGGACATATTTGCATATGAAGTCTTTTTATATATCAGTTCAACACTGCTTTTACGATTTCGCTTTTGCTACTGATCTGTTTAGTGCATCCTCATAATTAGTGCAAAGCTCCACTCAGCATGTTGGGCAAGATACAACCTATCAAAAGCATCAATTTCCTCATTAGCAGTAGGTCTCTGAGGTCCCTCTATCATGTCCAAAAGTCAATTTACTGTCACCTACTCCGTGCAAAGCACCATGGAGGCTGTCGTGGGAAAAATTCACATACATAAACCACCCCCATACTGTTGAACTCACAGTCTGGTTCAGGGAATATCTACAGCCATGAAAACCTACAGATTTTAAGGAGTAATACACCATTGACCTGACAGACATGATAGTATAGGGCAAGCATCAGTAGCAAATGAGTTATAAATGTAATGGGGGGTGGAGAAGGACCAGCATGAAAAACAGGACACAGACGCATGCTATTTAGGAAAAACTAAGGAGTCTGATAGGCTGAACTAACAGGTTTGGAAGGAGTAAAGGTCATTGGCCCCTTACTTTTACACATAATCCATCCCTAAAACACACCAAATCTCTGACAAAAGTGAACAACAGACTTTCAGGGTCTAAAAGTCCCTTACCAGAGACTAAAAACATCAACTGCGGGCACCTGGGTGGCTCAGTCGGTTAAGCGTCTGACTTTGGCTCAGGTCATGATCTCACAGTTTGTGGGTTCGAGCCCCATGTCGGGCTCTGTGCTGACAGCTACCTCAGAGGCTGGCGCCTGCTTCAGATTCTGTATCTCCCTCTCTCTCTGACCCTCCCCTGCTCGTGCTCTGTCTCTCTCTCTCAAAAATAAATAAAATATTTAAAAAAAAATCAACTGCATGTTCCCTTTTGGTCAGAATTTAACCACTTATACTCCAGCTTTTCCTATAAATTGCTTTACTTTTGCTTTTTCTGTATAATGGCTTACACAAACGAGTTTAGTAAGGACTCAATTGGTACTGATAATTCTCTGCTTGGACAAATGAACTTATCAGATTTATCAGAAACTTGTGTCTTCACCAGCTTCTCATTTGTTATTTTCCACTCTTTATAAAGCAAGGAAATACACTTGACCCTGGACAACATGAGTTTGCACTGTGCAGGTCTATTTATAGATGGATTTTTTTTTCTTCGATACATATAGTCGGTGCTCTGAATTCTTCTCCTGTCTCATGTGTCTTTTTTTTTTTTTTTTTTAACATTTTCTTTTCTCTAGCTCACTTCATTGTAGGAATACAGTATATAACCACATGATGTCACTTAGGTAGAATCTAAAAAACACAACAAAAAAACACTCACAAACACAAGAACAAAAAAACTGGTGGTTGCCAGTGGTTGCCAGTGGGGCCCGGGTGGCTCAATCGGTTAAGCTTCGGACCTCAGCTCAGGCCTGAATTTACTGGTCATAAGTTTGAGCCCGTGTCAGGCTCTGTGCTGAAAGCTCAGAGCCTGGAGCCTGCTTCAGACTGTGTGTCTCCCTCTCTCTCTGACCCTCTTCCTCTCTCAAAAATAAGTAGACATTAAGGAGGGGAGCCTGGGTGGCTCAGTCAGTTGACGTCCGACGTCGGCTCAGGTCATGATCTCATGGTTCACGGGTTTGAGCCCCACCTCGGGCTCTGTGCTGACAGCTAGCTCAGAGCCTGGAGCCTGTTTCAGATTCTGTGTCTCCCTGTCTCTCTGACCCTCCCCTGCTCATGCTGTCTCTCTCCTTCACTCAGAAATAAATAAAAAACATTTTTAAAAAATTTTTAAATAAGTAGACATTAAGAAAAAATTTTTAGACTGGTGGTTGCCAAAGAGGTAGAGGGAGAAGCAAAATAGGAGAAGGGGATTATGAAGTACAAGCTTCCAGCTATAAAACAAGTCAAGGAGATGAGAAGTACAGCACAAAGAATACAGTCAGTATTATCATATTCATGTATGATGAATACACTTATCGTGGTAAACATGGCATCATGCTCAGAGCTATTGAACTGTTATGTTGTACACCTATAGCTAGTGTAATATTCTGTCCCAAATTGAAGAAAAATTAAGATATTTTTTAATTGGTATACTGAATTCTACACAAGAAAACTAGTGGACACATGTAAAACCTGAAGAAACTCTAGAATGATCATTTAACATTTAGAATTATGGCCTCAAAGCAAAGATGAAAAGAAATGAGACTCAGCCTTAGAAATAGGACTAGTCTCTAAATGTTTAATTTAGTTCAGCCCATTTACTCACAGCTTCCTATATGCTTACTATGCCTATATGCTTAGTATGCCTATAAGCTTCCTATATGGATATTTTTCCTGTATGTAAGCAAGAAAGGGCTTGCAGATGTGAACTAGGTAAATAACCCACGGAAAGGACAATACTAAGGATAGAGAAAGCCCCTACACACTGGAATGACTGCGCAGTGAGAAAGGAAGACAGGAAGACCATAAAACACGTGTGGGGTTCTAGGAGCAGAGAGAAGCACAAACACTCCCCTCTGTAAGTAGCTGAGGTATGGGCATGGCTCCGCAAGGAGATAGAACCCAACTTGAGCCTTTTATATAGTTTATCAGCTAGGGGCACTCCTGTCCCAAAAGGCATTTAGAAATGGGGCAGGGCAGCTTTTCTGGTTCTCAAATGACTGGGATGGTAGGATAGGGAAAAAGCCGAAGAGGAAAGGGAGCTGCTAGGATGCCAGGTCAACCCTGCATAAAGAAAGGTCCCACCCCAAATGCCAACAGAGATCTCTGCTGAAAATCACCGAGGCGGACAGCAGACATTCACCAGGTTCACTGTGAAATGGGAGGACCTGCGAGCACAAGAAGGGACAGGCACAGCCGCGTGAAGTACGAAAGGGTTGCTCACGGAGGGACCAACACCTCCAGGACTACACACTCCACGGGTGTGGGGTGGTGGTCAGACAGAAGGACGGAAACTAGGTCAGCAAACCCACGGAACATCGTACCAAGTTGCGGGAACTTCAGGCCACTGAGTAGCTTTCACGCACGAGAAGGAAGTGATCTGAACTTTTTGGCGGAGGGCACTGTGACAGTAGGTGGCGGAGGGATTCTGTCATCAGGGAAACAGATCAAACTCCACTGCTATCATTCAGGTGAGAAAGACCCAGAGTCTGAATAGAAAGCAGTATCACAGGGAGGGCAAAGATAAGTTACAGAGATTCAGGGACAAAATGGACAGGCCTTAATGCTAAACCAGATGTAGGGGACAAGGCCTAGGAGGATTCTAGGGTGACTCCTTGGTTCTTAGTTTGGGGACCCAGGTACTTAGTGATGTTGACCAAGATAAGCAAACTAAAAAGGAGAAGCAAACGGGAGACTTGGGGGAGCAGGGGGGAGAAGTATTAACCATAATGAGTTTGAGATGTGATAACTGGTATCCAAGACGCATCAAAAATACTAATAAAGGGGCGCCTGGGTGGCTTAGTCGGTTAAGCGTCCGACTTTCGCTTGGGTCATGATCTCGCGGTTCCTGGGTTCGAGCCCCGCGTCGGGCTCTGTGCTGACTGCCAGCTCAGAGCCTGGAGCCTGTTTCAGTCTGTGACTCCCTCTCTCTCTGACCCTCCCCTGCTCACGCTGTCTCTCTCTCTCTCCTAGAAATAAATAAAAAATATTTTAAAAAAATACTAATCAAGAAAGAAGAGAGGTCTGGGCTTGAGAGATGTACTGGTAACACAGTAGTTAAAGTCATAGGGAGTAAATGAGAAGATCAAGGCTGTAGATATATAGAAATTCAAAAAGCCTTTGCTAAAAGACTTAGAGAATGTCAAGAGAAAGAAAGGTAGAGGAGAAATAAAGAAATAACAATGAGGGCTGCCCTTGACTAAGCATGATTGATTGTGTCAGACAAGATTCTGAGTGCATTTTAATTCATCTACTTCTCAGGGCCACAAAGAACACCTCCTATTTTACATAGAATACCATCTCCATTTTACAGATAAGGAAAATGAGGCACAGAGAGGTTTAGTACCTCGTCCAAGCTCACACAACTATTAGGTGGCAGAACCAAGATGTAAACCCAGGCAGTGTGGTCCCAGATCCCATACTCCTAACTTAATGGCTCCACACCTAGGTCAGAAATTTGATAGGGAACAAATGTAACAAAATCGAAGAGGGATGGAGAAGGCAACAACTGCTATGGGTAAATGAAGCAAAAGCACACTAAAATCAGAGAAGGACCCACTGGATCCCGATCTCAACAAGTCACTGACTCTCAGCCATTTCCACACCAGTGGAAGAACCAGCCTGACAAAAGCCAGTGAAGCTGTAACCGGGAGGTAAGAAGTGAAGATAACCATATAAAACAGTAAATGCTCAGGGTGCTTGGGTGGCTCAGTCAGTTAAGCGTCTGACTTCTGCTCAGGTCATGATACCACGGTTTGTGGGTTTGAGCCCCACATTGGGCACTGTGCTGACAGCTCAGAGCCTGGAGCCTCCTTCAGATTCTGTGTCTCCCTCTCTCTCTGACCCTCCCCTGCTCATGCTCTCTCTCTCTCTCTCTCTCTCTCTCTCTCTCTCAGAAATAAATAAAACATTAAAAAAAATTTTAAACAGCAAATGCTCTAGAAGTTTACAAAAAGGAAAGAGCTTTGTCAGTGAAGTCATCAAAAAAAATTTCACTGGGCAAAGAGATCATGCGCTATGTCTTAAAGTAGGAACAGAGGGAGAAGTGGTGTTCCAATACTTTCACTGGTGAAAAGAGAGCCAAAATTATTTCATTATTCTGATTCAGATCCAGGTATACTCTCGTGCTCTGTACAAATGTTACCTATATAAGCTAATAACAGTCACAAATTTCTATCACATACCAAACAAGGACTTGTGCAATTCATCATTTGGAATTAAAAGACACATTCTGGGGCCCCTGGGTGGCTCAATCGGTTGAGCATCCAACATCGGCTCAGGTCATGATGTCGCAGTCCATGAGTTTGAGCCCCACATAGGGCTCTGTGCTGACAGCTTGGATCCTGGAGCCTGTTTCAGATTGTGTGTCTCCTCTCTCTCTATGCCCCTCTCCCCAACTTGTGCTCAAATAAACATTAAAAATTAAAAAGAAAAAAAGAAGTTCTTATAGGAGAAGTACTAAAATATTGCAGTAACTTACCAAAAGATCTTCAACAATTTAGGCATTTATTTAAAACACTGCCCAGTATATTAAATAATAAAAGGTCCTCCCCTCAAAAAAACAAACAGAGATAAGTTCAAATGCACAAACAGCGCAGCGACATTCAAAACCATAATAGCGCAGCAATAATACATAATGCTTACAGCTTACAAAGGACTGTAGTCAAGTCAAAGAGAATGAGGATTCAGAAGCAGACACTGTCTTTTCAAGTTACCAAGCTACTGGTTGGCACTTCAAGTGCAGCAGAGAAACTCATAAAGGGGGCTTCTGTTTTTTTGTTTTTCGTTTTGTTTTTTTTTTTTTTTTCCAGCTGGGACCTGTGGGTGCTTGCAGGGATGGGGGAAAGAAACCAGAACATCAGAAATGCTGGGAAGAACAGGTCCTGGTGCCTGGTCCCAAGTGCCCAGGGATATTCACTATCTATAACAAGGACAGTCTTGCATAACTCAAAAACTGTCCCATGTCCTTCTTGGCAACTTGGACAGGTTTTTAACTTTGCTTCTAATGGCTTAGGTGTGCTTTTCCCTCAGAGAGGCTGCCCAGCTCCACGAAGTCTCCTGGAAGGACATTCCTCACAAGACAGTTCCTACATTCTAGAAAATCCTACCAATTAACTACATACTACCATCCCAGGTGTAATTGCCTAGGAAATTAACAAATTTTTCTCTATGTCCACCTTAAAATTCCTAGATGTTTTTGCTTAAGTTAGAAATTACCCAACTCGGGGCGCCTGGGTGGCTTAGTCGGTTAAACGTCCGACTTTCGCTTAGGTCATGATCTCACGGTTCGTGGGTTCGAGCCCCGCTTCGGGCTCTGCGCTGACTGCCAGCTCAGAGCCTGGAGCCTGTTTCAGTCTGTGACTCCCTCTCTCTCTGACCCTCCCCCACTCACGCTGTCTCTCTCTCTCTCCTAGAAATAAATAAAAACATTTAAAAAAATTAAAAAAAAAAAAGAAATTACCCAACTCTTGGGGCGCCTGGGTAGCTCAGTCAGTTAAGCATCTGACTTTGGCTCAGGTCATGATTTCACATCTCATGGGCTTAAGCCTTACATCAGGCTCTTTGCTGACAGCTCAGAGCCTAGAACCTGTTTCGTATTCTGTGTCTCCCTCTCTCTGCCCCTCCCCCCCTTCAAAAATAAACATTAAAAAAAAATTACCTAACTCCTCCTTCATAATATATGTATTAATATTCATTCTCAATAAAAATGCTAGGCCTCAATATTTCAAATTATTGTGGAAAAAAAGTTTTAACATCTAATTCTACATAGATTCTGTTGGGGTGAAAGGTTTTATTTTACGGTGTTTAAGTTCCTTGTTGATAGCCCTCACCAGGAGAAACCAAAGAATAAGGCTCTGTCTTTCTAGGCAACCTGAACCTGAACTTAAGACTGGATGTGCTCCAAAAAAATGCAAAGCCTGTTGTGAGGCAGGTACAACTCAGTCCTTTTCAGCCTTCGGAGTATTTACTCAAGTCCTCAGGAAAGCTCAGAGGCCCCTTTTCAGATGTTTTCTATGGCACTCACATAACAATGTGCTTCCTGAATCAACAGTCAGCCCCATATTTTCAAAAATGCACACTTAAAGTTATTGGGAACTGAATGCTACACTTTGCAAAACCTAAGGCAGTAAACGCCAAATCAAGGCGGATCTTCACAAGCCATCAACTTTCACTACTCTCTATCTGTTCTGGAAAACAAATGCAGTCTAAAAAGCCAGTATGAACAACAACTTAAAACAGGCAGGTGGATATATGTCTGCTGTGGTCTGATTGTTTGTGTTCCCCACTAAAATTCACGTTGAAATCTTAACCCTCAATGGTGTGAGTAGGTGGGTCCTTTAGGAGGTGCTCAGGTTAGGAGGGTAGAGCCCCTATAAATGACATTGGTACCTTATGAAAAGAAGAAAAAAGAAAAGAAAACCACAGAACTCCCTAAGCCCCTTCTGCAATGAAAAGCCTCTGATCCAGAGAGGACCTTCACTCAGACCATGCTGGCACCCTGACTTGGACTTCGGCCTCCAGAGGTGTAAGAAATAAATTTTCATTTCTAAGCCGCCCAGTCTGTGGTATTTTGCTGCAGCGGCCTGAAGAGACAAAGACAATGCCAAATATATGGTCAGTGTTTCATCAGTGCTTCCCACATGAGGAGTTCTCACCAACAGGGCTGAAGTTCATCTGGACCCTGCTCCAACATACACACAGGTGCACACACAAATGCTTAACAAACTCTCATCTCCTCTGCTACTTCTTTTGTTTCTATTCTCCTCTGGGTTCAAGGTCACTAAATGAGTAATATATTCCAGGTTCGTAAGATAATAGACAGTTAGAAATACAACACTGTCCGTCTTCCCCTCCAGCAGGCCATACCTTGATCCAAAACACTAACTGATGAGAATAAGTAAGGGAGCAGGACACACAGCTTGGGGCAAATAGGTCTATTAGCCAAATTAGAGGAAATATGCAGTTCCCAGCCTGAGTATATGCACGTAGCTGCATGCATCATAGACTTGTCTAAGTGTATAGCCTATAAACTTAGATTGATGTTGGGGGAAAAACTTCATTTTGGTTCTCATAGCATTTAGTAGAACACAGACACTGTACAAAATACCCCAGGTATAAAATATGCCAAGCAAACTAGTTATGACTGACAGTGTGATTGACAATTCCAGACTACATTTGTTGTCCACATCAGTCATGAGCTCACACTGGGGAATGCTCTCCTGTTTCCATTTCCTCTGGCTATATTAGCTGTTTAAGAACTTTAGCAGTTCTTTCCATTTTTTTTCCATCTATAGGATGCTACTCTGAACAGAAGGGATCATTCCTTATTTTGAAATCAATACCTTTCACCAGCTAGCCATAGATTATTTATGCCTTTAGAATGCTTCCTTTCTGGCTCTGCACATATTTCCTCATCTGTCTCTGTTCCCATGATCCAGGTCCCATTAATCCCAAGGAGCTGAGTCACTTGGTACCCACAGTAGTTCCCGCTTTACTGGTGTGCTCAAATCCTATTTCTGTATCCCCCTCCCTTCCGCCCTGTGATCAGCACAAGTAATTCAAATGTGAATACGCCAGGGTCCCTGCCCTAGGAAACTCTCAGTTTACTGGAGAAAGCACAGAATTAAACATGAAAAAATACCATGTGTCACCATGTAACGTTATGATGTACCATTAAACAGAAGGGCTGGGTGCTAGCAAAGAACACAGGAAAGGCATTAATCCTGAAGTTGACAAAGACTTGTTTAATGTTTTTAAATGCAGACTTCCTTTCTGCCTATATGATGGATCCAAAAACCTGAGGACCCTATTGCTTAAAACATTAGCTAGACTATTTTTAAGAATTACTTAAGGGGCACCTGGGTGGCTCAGTTCGTTAAGCGGCCAACTTCGGCTCAGGTCATGATCTCACGACTCGTGAGTTTGAGCCCTGCATCAGGCTTTGTGCTGACAGCTCAGAGCCTGGAGCCTGTGATGGATTCTGTGTTTCCATCTCCCCCTGCCCCTCCCTGCTCATGCTCTGTCTTGGTCTCTCAAAAATAAATAAACATTAAAAAAAATTTTTTTAAAGAATTACTTCAGATGTGTAGTTCAACTCTCAGTAAAGCAGCTTTCCACAGTTCTACAACTATGACTCTTCAAAAAAAGAAAATGTTGTAATGACCTATTAAGAATATTTGCCCTGAGAAGGTTTGCTGGTCTCAGCCAAGGTGACTGGATTTTAACAGCCAGTGAGGTCAAGAGATAAAGTTACGGATCCTAGTCTGGTTGAGTATCCTAACTCAAACTTCTGTATCCACCAGTACAGCAAAGGACTATCTATACCTTTATTTAGTCCAATAAAAAATCATGACCAGTAACAAAATGAAAAGAGAAGAAATTTTTTCTGTTTCAGCCTAAGCCTTTACTGGGGAGTCTGGGGGGTGGGGGGGGGGGGAGAGTTCTTTGTAAATCATCAACTACAAAATTTACATACAAGATAGTCCCATTTAAGGTTATGCATGCATTCAGGGTTAACTCAGAATTAATTCCAGGACTCTCTCAGTTCAAGGGTCATTGGTCATAGGCTCACAATGCAAACTTTTGAGACACTTGACAAAATTACTGATCATGAGAAAGACAGGTGAAGAGCAAAATTAGACTCTTTGAAGTCCAAGCAATAGACTAACCAAACATTCTACAACCTAAGTATGTTTCAATAAAGATGCTAACAAATAACTGAAAACTTAGGAACAGAATACGATTTGCCCCTAGATGAATTGACAAAAACTAGGCTAACTTGACTAAGGAGCAAAGAGAACTTCAGAGAATAACAGGTAGAGGGGCCTCTGGGCATCTCAGTCAGTTAAGCGTTCCACTTCAGCTCAGATCATGATCTTGCTGTTAGTGAGTTCGAGCCTCGCATTGGGTTCTGTGCTGAAAGCTCAGAGCCTGGAGCCTGCTTCATATTCTGTGTCTCCTCTCTCTGTTCATCCCCAATTTGTACTCTGTCTTTGATTCTCTCTCAGAAATAAACATGAAGGGAGGGAGGGAGGAAGGAAAGAAATAATAGGTAGTGCATTTGAAAATTCACTGGATAGATTAAGCAGCAAAAATGGAAAGTCAGGGGTGCCTGCGTGGCTTAGTCGGTTAAGCGTCCAACTTTCGCTCAGGTCATGATCTCGCGGTTCATGGGTTCAAGCCCTGCGTCGGGCTCTGTGCTGACAGCCAGCTCAGAGCCTGGAGCCTGTTTCAGAGTCTGTGACTCCCTCTCTCTCTGACCCTCCCCTGCTCACCCTGTCTGTCTGTCTGTCTGTCTCTCTCTCTCTCCTAGAAATAAATAAAACATTTAAAAAAATGGAAAATCAAGGGGCACCTGGATGGCTCAGTCGGTTAAGCATTCGACTTCGGCTCAGGTCATGATTTCACAGTTTGTGGGTTTGAACCCCACATCGGGGTCTGTGCTGACAACTAGCTCAGAGCCTGGAGCCTGTTTCAGATTCTGTGTCTTCCTCTCTCTCTGACCCTCCCCTGCTCGCTTGCTCGCTCTCTCTCTCTCTCTCTCTCTCTCTCTCTCAGAAATAAATTTTTTAAAAAATTAATGGAAAGTCAAGAAATCATAGGTGAACTGGAACTTTGATACAGAGAATTTACCCAGAATGAAGCACTGAATTAGAATAGGTGAAAAATACGAAAGATGCTAATATACATGAAATATGGAATGAGACAGTCCAGAACCCTTTTTATAGGAGTCCCACACCGAGAAAGAAAATAGAGGAGAAACACTATTTAAAGAGACTTTTGAAGAATTTCCATCAGTTGATAAATTCTCAGATTTTGAAAATAAGTGGATTCCCAACAATTCTACATCTAGATATATCAAAGCACAGAATACCTTAAAGAGGTACTTTACCTAGTCATGTCTATTGTACGGTTTCATTTTATTCATGAAAATTATTTATTTTGTATTATAACTGAGAAAAAAGTAAAAAACAGTCAACTGTTCATATTGGTTATAACGCGGAATTGCAGAGAGTGATAAAATACTCCTCCGATCTATACTAAAATTCATAAATAAGACACGGGGTCATTTTCTAAAGTGTTTAAGTTTTTAAATTTTAAGTTGTGTTTAATTCAAGTGTATATTTAACCTGATCTTATATTTAACAGTTTAATTTTTAGGTTTAAAACAAAAACTTTTTTTTGTTTTAAAATTTTTTAATCTTAAAAACAAATTCAACCACAAAAGGAAAAACCAATAAAACATCTCAGCTCTACACTTTTAAAGCTGTTTGCTTCAAGGCCACAGATTACTTATGTGTAAAAAATGGGATGGTAGGGGCGCCTGGGTGGCTTAGTCGGTTAAGCGTCCGACTTTCGCTTAGGCCATGATCTCGCGGTTCGTGGGTTCGAGCCCCGCGTTGGGCTCTGTGCTGACTGCCAGCTCGGAGCCTGGAGCCTGTTTCAGTCTGTGTCTCTCTCTCTCTCTGACCCTCCCCTGCTCGTGCTGTCTCTCTCTCCCCTAAAAATAAATAAAACATTAAAAAAATTAAAAAAAAATGGAATGGTAATACCTACCTTGCAGAACTGTGTGGAAGATCAGATCAGTTACTGTAAGTTCATCTCTTCCCTGGCAATACTTTGAATTCCTTATTTTAAAGCCTTGCCCCAAATCTTACCCATTTGTGCTACAATGATTTCTGAAACTGTACAGAACTGGGATCACCTATTTATCTCACAACCTCAGACTGTTTATTAACATGCCTCCATTCCCGTAGTCTTCTCTAGGAGGAAAATTGTTCCTTCCTTGTTTTTCCTCACATCACTGTTTCAAGAACTCCTCAGTATATCAGGCCCTAACTAGTCCACCTTTACTACTGGTCCCAATAGTGTTCATAGTAACACCACTCAGGTTTATAATCCTAGACCATTTCTAATTGCTCTTCCTTCCTCATCCCCCCGCCGCCGCCGCTCATTCATTCACCAAGTAGTCACTATATGGAGTGTTTCTCCCATCTCCTCTTTGTTTTCATTATTAATCCAGCACCCCAGCCCCTTCACCTCTCCCTGCCAGAATATTCCAAAACTGTCTGCTGAGTGGTCACCAGTAGCATGTCCTTCCCACTTCTAAGCTATCTTGGATATCGATGCCAGGTTAAATAGGCACAATTATTTCCATAATTTTACTCCCTTGCTCAAGAATAAACCTTACCCGCTGGTGCCTATCAGATCAAATACAGTTCTGCAATGAGCATCCAAAGCCTTCCACAATACTTTTCATCCTACATATACCCCATCACTCCCCACTTCAACACAGAAGCCTCACCTGGGCCCAGACTGGCTTCCCCATGGATCTGACAGCCAGACTCTACAAAGCTTGTCCAACCCAAACCTTTTATCTCGGTGATTCACACCCTGAATAATCTAACACTGTGGCCTGGTACACTAGGGTTGAATCTTGGCTCAAACACCTACCAGCTCTCTGACCTTGGGCTACCTACCTGTCTTACAATATCTGTTGTGAGGATCAGATGGAATCCAGTAGGCAAAACACTTAGAATAGCATTGACACCCGGTATCAAATTCCAGAGTCCCTCCTTTCTACCATGTTCCCAATGACCTCCCCTAGATCTTTTATTTATTCAGTGATCTAACAATTGTATCTTAGTACTTTTTGCTCCATGTTTCATGGCTTTATCTTATCTCCCAGCTGAACGTTTTCTCTTGCATCCTTTGCCATGCTCTGTGCATATCAAAATTTACCTGGGAGATTAAACCCAGTCATTTGATTTGACTAGGACTGGAGGGCAAACGTGTTTTTGTAAAAACTGCTTATTCATTAAGCAATATCTGACCATCTGCTGGGCACGAGGGTATTACGTGCCTAGGATATATAATTGAACATGACACAAAAGTTCCAGTCCTTCTGAAGCTTACAGTACAGTTTTGGGACAACATAGAAGAGTAAATTTTATAGTGCACCTCGAAGTGATCAGTACTGTTTTTTAAATGGAGCAAAGGAGAAGAGGGTGGAGGGCTGGACAGTGGGGCACCATTTTCAATGTAGTGGTCTGGGTAGATGGAGCAACAAAGGAGACATGGTAGTGAAAACTTAAGAGGCCAGAGGGAGCAGGGCAGATTTCTGGGCTGAGTCTCAGAAGAAGGCTAGAGTGGGAAATTCAGAAGCCAGGTGAGAACACACACAGCGTGAGTGAGATCAAGGAGTCTGTGTGAGTGTAAAGGATAATAAAAGCTGGGCAAAGAGGAGAAATGAGAGGCTGATCAGGTAAGGCCTGTAAGTCATCACGCGGACCTTGGTTTCTCTGAGTGTGAAGAAAATCCACTTGAAGTTAAGAGCTGAGGAGTGACATGACCAGACATGGATACTAAATGGTATCATTTAATTCCTATGCCACAGCCTGGCTGAGAAGAGCCAAGGGCAGAGCAAGGGGCCTGTTTAAAGATCCTTACAACAACACAGCCAAGAGATGGTGGCTGAGACCAGGAGATCTCAGTAACTGAGCTCTGGACATGTTCCCAGGGTAGAACCGTGAAAAATTAGAAGTGGGATGTGAGAAAAAGAGAAGGTCTCCCAAACTGGCATCCTGTCTTAAAGGTGGTATTGCCACTGACAGACATAGGGAGTGGTGCAGGTGGCAGAGGTCTAGGAAAGGAAACCAGGAATCCAGTTTGGGGCACCTTAAGTTTGAAATGCCCACATGCACAGACCGGTCACAAAGGCACAAAGATACACAAGCCTGCAGTTTATTCTTTTTGGCTATTTGATTCATATTTATTTTTGAGACAGACACTGGGAAGGGCGGGGAGGGCAGAGAGAGAGGGAGACACAGAATCCAAAGCAGGCTCCAAACTCCAAGCTGTCAGCACAGAGCCCAATGCGGAGCTCGAACCCACAAACCACCAGATCATACATAACCTGAGCCGAAGTCAGATGCTTAATTGAATGAGACACCCAGCACCCCTGCAGTTTATTCTGCCCAACAAGTCCTTTCACTGACTCACTTACTCCTAAAAAAACACAGTGGGAAGATGAAAGAGGTGACATGAATTAGAAGTAAAGGCCATGCCCTTGTCCGGGGGGACGGAGCAGTCTGAGGACAAACGTCTGCTGTCCCTGTACCTCTGGCACAGCATACGCTGCAACAGCAAACGCCGTCCTACCCTAACCCTTAGAAGGCATCCAGGCAACAAGGTGGGCACATCCAAAAAGTGGTTTTAGACACAAAAACAAGCCATCGTGTTGACCAACTGGGTTCCAGCTACAGGCAGGGAGACAGAACACAAAGATAAAGCCACATCAACCATTTGGTGAAAAAACTGCCTCTTACTCTTCGCCCTTAGGGCTCCGTCCCTGAGGTAGAATTTGGTTTATAAGGCTCTTCTTGGGAGTATTTGTTTTCCAGCAGAACAGTTGGGTTTCCTAACAGTCAAGGAAGAGGACCAGACTAAGAACAGGGCAGCCCAGGCTGGCACTGACTGCTTCCCTGGCCCCACTTGCCTTTGCCTCAGGACTTGGTTTCTCCGTGTGTAAATACTGCAGCAGCAAAAAAATATTTTCCACTGCCTACACACAGGGCTTTGGGGCTCCCCAAAGGAAGAATTATGAATGAATTGGCGTGTATAAAACACTATGAGCTATTCAAATAAAGGGACAATGAAACTCCACGTGTAACTTTCTGAGGTCCAGACAAAGCAACCTTTTTTTCTTACAAACTCCACAGAAAATCTGACTGAACTTACTCTTTACATGACTAAAGAGACCAAACAAGGTCATGTGTATGAGACCTCTTTGTGAAATACAACTCCAAAAGAAGGACTTTTAGAAACAGTCTCTCAAAACAAAAGTACAGGTCAGGGGCACCTGGGTGGCTCCACGGGTTGAGTGTCCCACTTCGGCTCAGGTCATGATCTCACACTTCTGGAGCTCGAGCCCATCGGGCTTGCTGCTGTCAGCATGGAGCACGTTTTGGTCCTCTGCCCCCCTCTCTTTGCCCCTTCCCCGCTTGCGTTCTCTTAAAAATAACACACTTTTTTAAAAAGAAAAAAAATACAGGTTAAAAATCATTTAAAACCCAACAGGAAGCTGTAGCTCTAGTATGGCTCCAAACAGGAGTTTAATGTGTTGACCTGTGAGTCACAACGAGGTCCAACTCGTAACTGTACTACAAGCTAGGATCCTAACTCTACCCCTGGAAAAAATACAAACTGCTGCCTAAGGGCCGTGCAATCAAGTGCATCGTAAGAGCCATCCATGAAAAGAGCTTTGTTGAAGGCGGTTTTCCCTGTTTTCTAAAAGGCTGTCCAAGTCCACTCAAATGATCACAATTAACATTGACATGAATAGGCCACTGTAGGGATTCTGTTCATAATCCAAATAGATGGCTTTCCCTGCCCACTGTGATTCTACATCAGTATTCAAACAACCTTTCACAGTCTCATTCCCTGGCTCAAAAACGTGCCGAAGACACAATGAATGCACAATCTGGAGGTGAAATCATTCCCTAACAAAGCAAGGATGTGCTCAGATTACTGTGAACTTCAAGTTTTAGCACACCTCAACTTTTCATTTCAGAAAAAGAAAAGTCAGCAGTGGCTAGAAAAGGGTCAGACACAGAGCGTGTGCAAATGAGCTATATGCTAGAAATGAAACCATGGTGAATGTGAGTCTGAACCAAAGACTTTGATGAGTTCATCCCAACAGTGTTTCCCGAGTGGGTGGGAATATGGTAGACACCTGAGGCAAGGAAAAGTCTGACGGCTCACTCAAGGTCAGTGAGTTCTAATCCCTGATCTACTGATGACTCATGGTAAATTCCAGATTTCCAGTTCTGTGTTTACTGCACACTGGCACTGATCTCCCAACTGGCCTCTCCCCCTCCAGCCCCAGCTCTCTCCAGTCCATGCAGCCTACAAGCCAAACATTCAACTTCAAGTACTGCTCTGGGTGACTAGCCCCTTAGCCCATTTTACACCTGTCAGGGGACCCCCACTGCCTAGAGAGGAGGACATCACTTATGTACTTGCCATGCAAGGCCACTGTGAACTAGCACCCTGCCCAGTGCCTCATACAAGACTTTCTTTCTTCTCTAGAACAGACATCTGTAGGGTTCTGGCTGTCTAGTAACCTTCCCTTGTTAGCACCTGCCTCTCCCCTCTAAAGACCTCCCTACCCCCATCACTGTATACAGCTTTGACAGGAAGCGGGATCCCACTGTCCTTACAGAAGCCAGTGGGCATTCATTATCTCTCTATTTGCCCCATGCAGCCAGGGGTAAGGTATGGTGCTTAAGCAGGGGTCCACTCTTAAACAAGTAATGACATGGTGGCAATTACGATCATATTTACACACCAAATTATTTCTTGTTGACACCCAAGAACTATGGTTGAGGTACTCCCCAGCTTAGGTCATTTACAAACCAGCCATTCTACCTAGAGTGGCCTAATTCAGTATCCCCCTCCCAGTACCTTGTGTGTATTGGGCCCGCTGTGCCATCGAAATAAGGGAGAAGTTCCCTCACAGGGTAATACAAGGTGTAACCACAAGGTCACACAAGCAGACTGAAAGGGAGCAGAGAGGGGGCTGGGGAGAAGACATGGATTCTAGCACATGCACAGAAGACAGAGAACACTGAAAACTAAGTGTGAGGATGGAAATTTCTTCTAGAGAGCTGTGCACAAGGTACTAGGGCACCAGAGCTGAGACCAGAGACATAAACTGCACACTGCACACTGCCAACCATTTCAGTCTCTATCCTGAAGGTCAAGGGGTAAATTTGAAGAAGTACAAGCATAAAGCCTGAAAGAGATCAAAGTTTTATTTTTTTCTAATAAGCTTTTTGAATTTCCCAATGTTTTACTATACACGCTACCCTCCATAATATACAATGCAATATTAAGCCAAGAGAACTGCTTTAGTTACACTCATTCTAAAATTATTTCATTTCACAAGAATTCAGCCAAGTTGCAGGGTAGAAAATCAATGTACAGAAATCAGTTGCGTTTTTATACACCAATAATGAAGCAACAGAAAGAAAAATCAGGAAACTGATCCCATTCACAATTGCACAAAAAACCATAAAATACCTAGGAATAAACCTAACCAAGGATACAAGAGATCTGTATGATGAAAACTACAGAAAACTTATAAAGGAAATTGAAAAAGACAGAAAGAAATGGAAAAACATTCCATACTCATGGAAAGGGAGAATAAATCTAGTTAAAATGTCATTGCTACCCAAAGCAATCTACACATTCAATGCAATTCCAATCAAAATTGCACCAGCATACTTCTCAAAACTAGAACTAACTATCCTAAAATTTGTATGGAACCACAAAAGACTCCGAATAGCCAAAGTAATATTGACAAATAAAACCAAAGTTCCACTTTGATGCTATTCTTTTCTATCCTAGAAACTGCTTCTCCAACAATGCCTTAAGAGATCCCATGATCTGGAGGAGGGCACTTGTGGGGATGAGCACTCGGTGTTAATCGGAAACCAACTTGACAATAAACTATTTGTGGGGGAAAAAAAAAAGGAGAGATCCCATGATCCATCACTGGAAAACCAGGGACCTGGCATGAGGAGATTTGGGTTCCTAAATCTGCTAGTATTTAATTGTGCGAGCACTTGGGAGCTCCATTTCCCTATGCATAAAATGGGGAATACAGGACTACCTGGCTGGCTCAGTCGGTAGGGCATTCACCTCTTGATCTCAGGGTCATGAGTTCAAGCCCCGTGTTGTATGTGAAGCTTACTTTTTTAAAAAAAATGAATATAATTGGTACCCATTCCTGGACATGTAAGGATTAAATGAGCTTCATGGAAACTTAAGGATACCAAATATGTAAAATATTACCAAATATTTACATAGTTATAAGTGACCTTCCCAAAGTTATTTCTGACCCCACCTTTGAATTTCCAGTTCAACCACTTTCCTCATGTCACTCTTGAACCTACAAAGACTCTTTATTGCTTATTATGCCTCTAAGTCTGTTTGGCTTCCAACCATCCTTAACATAGCCCCACCCCACCTGGCTTATACAATTTCCTTCTACTTCCCCAGATTATCACATTATGTCTTTCATGGTCCACAGTGATTCCCATCACTGCAGTTTTGTTCATACTGGTTGTCCTGCCTAAAGCACCCACTCCTTATACCCTCCTTCTACCTAAGTGGGTGATTCCTAAATCCCATCTTGCCTTATCAGATCCATTACACCTGATTACTCCAGCAGTAAGAATTCCCCTAGTTCTGAACCCCTAACCAGAATTGCGACTTTTTTTTTTTTTACTCAATTCTGTAATTTCTTTTTCCTCCTTGTGCTATCTCTTCTTCTTGAAGGAATGGATTTTTTATACTCACCCCTCATCCCTGGAAATTTGAAATAGTCAATTAAACACAGAAGCAAACATTGAATGGAGGTTCTCAAATCCCTCTGCACATCAAAACTTCTCTCCTCAGTTTATTTCCATAAATCTTTAACAGTCACCTACTCTGTGCTTGATGTCAGAAGAACCAAGATGAGCAGAGCAAGTTCCTGGCTCTGGAGTCAAAAGAGGTCAATGGCAGAGTTGAGCACAATGCAGCATGTGATGCTAGAGCCAGCCATCGTTGCAGCCCCTGACTCTAACTCACAATTTGCAATATAGATGTCACACAGAACTGCCTCTTCCCTTCTAAGAAGTTGCACTTTACACATTACAAGATGAGTAATATGTGGGAAATAAACTCAAGGTCCCATGTTACGAAGAGAATAGTAAGAGAATTTCATGCAGCTACTAAAATCAATTTGGGCAAGGATATAGAATAATGAAAACATTACTAATTTAATAAGTGGAAAAATAAAGAATGCTCCATATATATGTGTTTTCGATAAACTTATCATGAAATAAGCTGTTAATTACTTGAAGTTCATTATACACCCAGTCCTATCTGCTAACACTTCACATAGTGACAGTGACAAGGGCAGCTTGAGGACCTGTAATGTAACCTCCCCATCATGTCCACCCACTTCCTCCAAATACTTCAACCTTAGTACAACAATGTGTTCTGTTTCAAGGCAAGACCCTGCTCTTCCAGTATGACTGCTTTCCCTCCATTCTTACTGTATCAGTGACTTAGAGTTGCCTCTTAATATATTAGTTGCTCTGCACAGTAATAAAGTGAGTATTATGCTCATTTGATGAAAGAGAAAAGACCGAGGTCTTTAGGTCACCAGCTAAAAAATTGTAGGGCTAGGAATAAAAACTTCATCTTTCTCTTATATACCTCATCTTGACCACAATGCCAAGATCATTTTCCATCACTAGACCCAAATGGAGGCTGTCAAAGCCCCATGTTTATGAGTGGCCGTAGCTGGGCTCCCATGAAATCTTACCTCATTCAACCTCTCCGCAACAGATCAGAGAGCCTTATTACCTCACATACCGACCTGTGGGTGTTGTCCTAAGCATGTTTACCCAGGTTTCCACATGAAAATCCGAGTTCCTATTTAGCATTTCAAGAACATACTTCTTCCTGCTACACTCCTAGTGGTGGAATTATGCACTTCTCCGTCCTCCACTCCCATTCAGGGAGCCATGGGAGCTGAAACAGTCCACCCACAATGAGATACTGGGCCTGAGCAAGAGTCACAGCAAGGTGTGGGGAGAGGAATTTGCCAAGTTCGGCCTCAGTAGCCTGCACTGCCTCATTACTGCAGAGGGACCTGCCGGCACACCCACAGTGTCCTTCCCTCGCACGACCTACCGTATTAGCTCATCCTTCACTTGTACTCCCTAGGCAGCTGCAGAACCAATGTCTAAGCCAGTTTCTCCACTATCCTGCTACTATGCTCCAGCAAGGGCACTTCCCCTTGGGTTACTTTCCAAAGACAGTTTACTACTGGTAACAAATAGAAAAACATAAAATGGAAACAAACAGGGGTTTGTTACAAACTAATGAAAGGCAGCACTAAAACAACGTAGCTGAATTAGATCAACTTAGAATCAGACACATTGAAGTATGCAATCCTCCATTTATCTTACTATGCACATATTCCAGAAAAATAATTTCATGTCTCTGAGCAATAAAACAAGACTGAACTACCTATGGCTACAACTCCAGGTTTTTTTAAACTTTTTATTTAAATTCCAGGTAGTTAACATTCAGTACCATATTAGTTTCAAGTGTACAATAGATTCATCACTTCCATTCACAACCCAGTGCTCATCACAAGTACACTCCTTAATCCACATCACCTATTTCACCCCTCCCCTCAACCTCTCCTCTCTGGAACCATCAGTTTGTTCTCCATAATTCCTGATTTGCCTCTTTGCCTCCCCCCTTTTTCCTCTTCGCTCATTTGTTTTGTTTCTCAAATTCCATGTGAGTGAAATCATATGGAATTTGTCTTTCCTTGACTTACTTCACTGACTATAGTCACTGACTCTCTAGTAGCTCCATCCATATCCTTACAAATGGCAAGATCTCCTTTTTTATAGATGAGTAATACTACAGTGCGTGTGCGTGCGTGCGTGTGTGTGTGTGTGTGTGTGTGTGTGTGTGTGTACTACATCTTCTTTATTCATTAACTAATGACACTTGGTCTATTTACATAATTTGGCCATTGTAGATACTGCTGCTATACACACCAGGGTACATGTATCCCCCTTTGGGATTTTGGTATTCCTTGGGTAAATATTCATTAGAGCAATTGTGGGACTATATGATAGATCTATTCTTAATTCCATACTGTTTTCCAGGGTGGCTGTACCAGTTTGCATTCCCAATAGTGCAAAGTGTTCCCCTTTCTCTACATCCTCCTTCTGTTTCTTGTGTTGTTGACTTTAGCCATTCTGATAAGCATGAGGTGTTACCTCATTGTAGTTTTGATTTCCATTTCTCTGGTAAGTGACATTGAGCATCTTTTTATGTGTCTGTTAGCCATCTGTATGTCTTCTTTGGAAAAATGTTCATGTCTTCTGCCTTTTTTAAAATTGGGTTATTCATTTTTGGGGTGTTGAGTTTGGTAACTTTGTTATATGTTTTGGATACTAGTCCTTTATGCCACATATTATTTGCAAATATCTTCTCCCATTTCATAGCTTGCCTTTTAGTTTTGTTGATTGTTTTCCTTCCCTGTGCAGAAGCTTTTTATTTTGATGAAGTCTCAATAGTTCATTTTTGCTTTTGTTTCCCTTGCCTAAGGAGTCTTATCTAGAAAGAAGCCACTATGGCCAATGCCAAAGAGATTATTGTCTGTGTTCTCCTCTAGGATTTTTATGGTTTCAAGTCTCATATTTAGGTATTTAATCCATTTTGTTTTTGTGCATGATGTAAGAAAGTGGTCCAGGTTCATTCTTTTGCCTATAGCTGTCCAGTTTTCCTAACATCATTTGTTGAACAGACAGTCTTTTTCCATCAGATATTCTTTCCTGCTTAGTCAAAAATTAATTGACCATACAGTTGTGGGTTCATTTCTGAGTTTTCTATTCTGTTCTAGTGATCTATGTGTCTATTTTTGTTCCAGTACCATACTGTTTTGATTACTACTGTTTTGTATATGACTTGAAGTCTGGAATTGTGATGCCTCCAGGTTTTTCTTTCTCAAGTTTCCTTTGGCTATTTGGGGTCTCTTGCAGCTCCATAGAAGTTTTAAGTTTGTTCAAGCTCGGTGAAAAACACTGTTAGTATTTTGATGGGGTTGCATTAGATGTGTAGCTTGCTTTGGGTAGTATAGACATCTTCACAATACTTCTTCTTCCAATACATGACCATGGAATGTTTTTCCAGGCCTTTGTGTCTTCTTCAATTTCTTTCATCAGTATTTCATGATTTTCAGAGTACAGGTCTTCGCCATTTTTGTTAGGTTTATCCTTAGGTGCCTTTTGGTTTTTGATGGAACTGTTGATGAGATTGGTTCCTTAATTTTTCTGCTACTTCATTATTAGTGTATTGAAATGCTCAAGATTTCTGTACATTGGTTTTGTGTTATGCGACTTTACTGAATTCTTTGATCAGTTCTAACAGTTTCTGGGGAGTCTTTCCAGTTTTCTACATAGAGTAACAGGTTGTCTGCAAAGACTTAAAGTTTTACTTCTTCCCTGACAATCTGAATGCCTTTTATTTCTTTTTATTGTCTGGCTGCTGTGGCTAGGACTTGCTGAGTAAAAGTGGGGAGACTGGACATTCCAGTCTTGTTCCTGACAGTAAGGGAAAAGCTCCCAGGTTTTCCCTCAATTAGGATGATATTAGCTGTGGGTTTGTCACCTATGGCCTTTATTATGTTTAAATAGGTTACCTTGAAAACTACTTTGTTGAAAGCTTTTATCATGTATGGATGTTATACAAATGCTTTTCTGTATCTATTAAAATGACCACTCGGTCTTTATCCTTTCTCTTGATGTGACGTATCATGTTGATTGATTTATGGATATTGAATTACACTTACAGCCCAGAAAATCCCATGGTGAGCGATTTTTTTTTTTAACGTATTGTACAACTCCATCATAAAGAGGGTCACAATGAAAGCTCTCTCAGTACTCCGAACTTGAGTCTGATATTTCTGGCTCCTCCTTGCACTACTACCACTAAGTCATCCCTGTTGTCCAAACCCTCCTCAATTCTGTCTCTTCTAGATCAGATGCTCCTGGGTCCCTCTCCCACCGCATCAGTCTTCCCAACCTCATCAGTACAAAAAATGTATGTATCAAATAGAAGAGGAAAGTCATGGAAGTTTATGTTTAGGAAGCAGGACCATACCATGGTTAAAACGCCTAGATTTAGATTCAGAGACGTGTAAATCTAGGTTAGCAACTCATTAGGTTGTGACCCCAGCCAACTCACTTAAGCTAAGCCTCTGGCCCTTCATCTAGAAAATGGGCATCTAAATAATGTCTGTCTCAGAAGATCGTTCTAAGAAAAACTGATTAACACATGAAGGCCTCAGTATGTGCCTGGCATGTGCATGCTCTAGAATACCATTATCATAGCAGCCGTGACTATTATTACTGTTGTAAATATCTTCCTGAAGAAAGGCATAGCCCGATGGAAAGTAGATTCTCGCAAAAAAATGACTAACCTAGGAAACTCGTCCCAAGAGCTACTCCTGGGATAGGGAAGAAAAGCTGTACTGGGAAAGAGGGGAGGTATGGAACAGTGACAGAGCAAGGGGCCAAGGGAGGTGTTTATGAAAAGTGAGAGGAGACGCAGTCCTGTGCATTTACCCTTCCTATCCCAGCCCTTCATTCTCTAGAAAGAGGGTCATACACATCAAGGGCCAGCCCAAGAAAGACTCCCCTGCAGCCACCTGACTAGGGACGCAGGGCTGGCTTGTACAAGATAGGAACAGCCTGTGACATCCACAATTTTACTTGTTTAGGGAACATTCCATTCTGTGCTTCATTTAGTGAGAAGGTACATTTACGTCCCACTTAATTCCAACAGTCATTGATAAGTTCTACTGAACTGTTGACTTCTGGGAATGCTGTGCTTCACATGTAAAGTATTTTCCTCTGTCCTCTACCAGCAACAGATTGGTAATATTGCCTGGAAATGGCCCATTTCCCCAAGGACTAAACAGGAACTCTCAATGCGAGAGGCTGCATGGAAACAGCATCCTGTTCTTTCACAGTACAGAGGCATCATCACCAGAAAATTCACTATTTCACAGAAAACAGATTTTTGCACACTGGACCTATTTTCTGAAACATGATCTGTGAAACCAAGAATCTGCCATTCTATCAGAGTGTGGATGTCAACCCAAAGCACCTGTGACTGAGTTCGCAGGAAATGTAGCAAATAAAGTCAAAGTATATTCAACCCCCTAAGGACAATTTAACTTCTGACACGCAAGAAAGTGTTACCTATCAATGAGGAGATTTATAAGCATCTACCCAAGAATAATGAAAACAGCTGAGGAATTAAGTGAAATCCCCGTTTGTGACTTATTCACTTAACATTTAATGAATAATCAAAATGTGCCCAAAACTATACTAGGACATAGAGAAAAGACTTCATCTTTGCTCTTAAAAATACAAAGTGCAAATGGCAGACTAGATCAGGTAAGTATATACACAATGTGTCACAGGCAATGCTTTGCAGTAATATCAAGTTGGAAAGGGGAACAACTACTAGTTACCAAGAAATAAGACCAAATACCAGGTGACCCCAGATACCATTTTCCCCTTAATTTCCATGGTAGGAAGCTTCAACTTTAGCTGCACACATACCAGCAAAAGCTGTATTACCCAATACTGTAGCCACTACCACGTCTATTTACTGAACATCTGAAATGTGGCTAATCCTGCAATTGACATGCTGGTTTAGATACACTGGGCTAAACATAATGGGTTATTTTTGTCCGTTTTTTTTTTTCTTAATATGGTTATTAGGAACTTTCTATTACACGTGTGGCTCACATTTTACTAAAAACTGCTAACGTAAGGACTCTATTACCCAGCCTCCTCTGGAGTTAGGTGTGGCCATTCAGTGAACTTCAGGCTAATGAGATGTGAACAGGAGTCATGTACAGTGCCAGTCAGCCTCCTCACAGGAAGGAGTGTGGCCTCCACAACCTCTTTCTCTGTTCTGGGTGGCTGGAGACAGGACAGTGGGAGTGAGCCAGCTGCAGTCATGCCAATGAAAATAATGCCCTACAGATAGTGCTGTAATAAGACAGAAGGAACATGGTCCCTCAATCACCTCAGAGTGAGAGCCACCCATCTCTCCAGCTTAGACTTTTACAGAAAATAAATTCTTACTTAAGCCTCTGATTAGGTCTCTTTAAAGTTGCCTTGACTATATTCTAGCTAAAACAGGAGGATCTAAGAGATTTCCTAAAGGTACTGATACCTGTAAATACATCTTCCCCAGCAAGAGTTGGCCAGGTAAAGGAGAGTAACATACTGGTCACGAGGACCAGGAGCAAGAAGAAGGGTGTTTAAGGCTGAAGAGACAACAGAACCAAGGCAGAGGGGCAAGGTTCAGCAGGCTATACCCAGTGAGCTCTCATACAGAGGCAGCAACTTGGACAAAGGGAACACTCCCAGATGGAGTTGTAGCACTTAAGGGTGAGGCTGCAAAGGCTGGTCAAATACTGGAAATCTTTGAATAGTGGACTGAGTACCATGAAGTTTTTTTCCATGTAGGAAGACAGAACTAGTGAAGATCCTACCTAACGAGGGAGCAATCAATTCTGTTTTCAGATTGATCATTCTGGTGCCAGTACAGAAAGCACATTTTTTAGGAGACCAAATCAAAATCAGGTAATGTAGCAACAATCTAGATACAGTAAGATCAGGGTCTCAACTGCATCAGTAACAGTGAGGAAAGGATGTGACAGAATTAAGGTTATTTAAAAAGTCAAGTTACCCCAGGGAATAAAGACAAGTGAACACTAAAAACAAGACTCCTGGACTTTTGGGTTAGGGGAACGTACCATGTGGAGTGGAGTAGCAAGGAAACAGGCTCAGTTTCAGAGCCACCAAGTCTGAGATGTCACCATTTATGCCAATTCACATCATTAACAGATGCCCCTTGCCTAGTGCTTAAATATGCCACCAGAATCAAGAATGTAGATACCAAGTGTATAGACACAGAAGATGGCCCTGAACAGGAGATGCTAAATGCCAGGAGGAAGAGGGTGGGGAGAGAAGGGAAGGCTTCTGGAGTCACAGGAATGGAAGACATGGATCAAACTCCCCAATGTTACTGGGAGTCCTAACAACACAGTTAACTAAGCACCTTTAGGAAACATGACCCTGATCAAGTATCAACCTCAAATGCTCAAATCTGACCCATCTTCCCAGCTCCCAGAATTGAGAATTAATGGAGAGGTTAATAGGAGCCCTCTATCAACTGTGAAAGGGTCAACGGATTTTTGTTTTCTTATATAGAAGAAAGTCTCCAAGACTACTAAAATCTCTTTCTTGGATAGAGCAGCAAGCTAATGGACAGAGGAAAACTATCAATAATTAACCATGATTTTCAGAAAAAGCTTTCCAGGCAAAAATAAACTCTATGCTAGTCAAGTGGATACAGATTTCCAAGTCCCACCTGCCAGACATGCTAACTCGAGTGGTCTAAGTGCACAGGAAACTACATTTCAGAAACTCCCCAGATGGTTCTAATGACCAGGAAGATCTGTGATTCCACATAAACTAAGCACTGCCCAGGTCACAGAGCCTTTTGCAGACACGGTAATTTGGATGACTAGAATCTGTGGTTGTCAGTCCATCCCTCTGAGCAATACTGAGAGCACCCAATTTGCAACGGACACTGAGCTGGAAGCTGGGAGCCCATGGTCTAGTGGGAGAGGCAAAACACAACACATGCCACTGATGACAACATCAGTGTCCTCTGATGGAGTGGATGCAGCTACGTGCTGAGCACAAAGGAGGGAGGGAGTGGACCTATGACTTATGAGTTATTAAGAACAGAAGTCAGGGGACACCTGGCTGGCTCGGTTGGTAGAGCAAGCAGCTCTTGATCCTGGGGTGGTAAGTTTGAGCCCCACAGAGATTACTTACAAATAAAATCTTAAAAAAAAAAAAAAAGGAGGAGGAGGAGGAGGAGGAGAAGGAGGAGAAGAAGAAGAAGAAGAAGGAGGAGGAGGAGGAGGAGGAGGAGAAGAAGGAGAAGAAGGAGAAGAAGTAGTTGTTAACCAGGTTTCTACAGAGAGTAGGGAAGTCAGGCAGAAAGGGAATGGCTAGCCAAGGGAAAAGGAGATACAAAGGCAGAGAAGCAAGCATCAAGGTGTGTTCAAGGCGCTCTCAGGAGAGCTGTCTGACAGAAGCAAGGCCAAAGAGGAATTTGAGGGCCAGACTGTGAAGGGTCCTGTGGAGTGAAAAACAAGAAGACCAAGCGAAGGCGTCTAAGCAGAGAGCAGACACGCTAAGGTTTGTATTTCAGAGAGTTTGCTTTGAGAGAGGAGCAGATGGACGGTGGCAGTGGTGGGAGACGGGAGGCCACGAGCAAAGTACGCCAATAAATACAGTAATCCAGGGGAAGGGTGAAGCCTGAACCATCGTAGGCAGCACAGAACAGACCACAGGACGAATTCCATGTCCACCAACTCAGGGGTTGCTAGGTTACATGCTTCTCTATTACGTACATCCTCACGAACTTTGCAGTATGTCCGATGGGAAGATATAAGAGCACCATTTAGAGTGACACTGTCAGTGACACACCTAATGTATGTGATACCCAAGGCAGGTCATTTCCTATCTCCTTTTCTACCCAACAGTTGTTTTCAGTAATAATCTTCTCAAAACTACATAATGGCAAGAGACACTGTGAAAATCTTTTTTTTAATAGTTTATTGTCAAGTTGGTTTCCATCTAACACCCACTGCTCATCCCTGCAAGTGCCCTCCTCCATGCCCATGAAAATCTTCTTTAAGTACAAATATCTCATCATGCCAGTAAAAATAAAGAAAATGTAAACAAAACTTTTAAATGCCTTCCAAAGATCCAATGAAGCCAACTACTAAATTGTGCCAATCCTAACACTTTTCCTACATTCATCTTTTAGTTTCCAAAACCACTAAAAAATGAAATTTCAATTTGAAAATAGTATTCAAGTTCAATATTTCAAGTATAATATGTTCATTTATGAATCAGTATTTAACTCCTTTACTGCTTTACATTTTATTTATTCAGATTTTAACTCCAGTATAATTTATGAAGTGTCATATTAGTTTCAGGTATACAATATGGGGATTCAACAGTCTGTACATTACTCCTCACGGTGAGCTCTTAATCCCCATCACTTATTTCCCCCATTGGCCCCCACCCATCTTCCTTCTATTATCAATTTGTTCTCTATATTTAAGACTCTGCCTTTTGTCTCTTTTTTGTTCATTTGTTTCTCAAATTCCACATATACATGAAATCATATGGTATTTGTTGTCCTCTGACTTATTTCACTTAGCATTATACCCCCCAGGTTCATCCATGTTGCTGCAAATGGCAAGATTTCATTACTTTTTATGGCTGAGTAATATTACAAAGTGTGTGTGTGTGTGTGCGTGTGTGTGTGTACCACATCTTCTTTATCTGCTCATCTGTTGATGGACATTTAGTCTGCTTCCATCACGTGGCTTCACGTGGCTATTGTAAGTAATGCTGCAATAAACATTGGGGTTCATGTATCTTTTCAAATTAGTGTTTTCATACTCTTTCAGTAAATACCCAGTAGTGGAATTATTGGATCATATAGTAATTCTACTTCTCATTTTTTTGAAGAACCTCCTGAGTGTTGTCTACAGAGGCTGTACCAGTTTGCATTACCACCAACAATGTACAAGAGTTACCTTTTCTCCACTCGCTGCTTTACAGTTTGAACAAACTCAACTTGGTCACGTGGTAGGACAGAATTAAAATTATCTCAGGGTTTTTTTTTTTTTTTAATTTTCTATCTTAGATAACCAAAGCTTCCATCACCATCAAATGAAAAAATATAATTTTACTAAATTTGATGTATATTTCTTATAAGTATATGTACATCCATAAAGAAAAATACTGATCCTCATTTCACCTTTCCCTTATGATTCTGGGTCATTATTATATAAGCAACATAGATTATCTTTTGCTGTAATATAGGAATGTCTTCAGAAACCTATTGAGATTATAAAATTATCTCAAGTTTTATTTCTTGGTTTTTACCATCAGTGCACTAACATTGCTTATTTCAAATCCACTGTTTATATACAGTATTAAATAGTACTACTGATCTCAGACACCCAAACTGAACCCCAACCAAGTATGGACGATGCCAAATCTTTTTAAACCTACTATCAGAAATTGTGCTACATGTGTTAGGCATCAACTGAATAAACGGGAGTTATTCTGACACTGTATCCAATATGAAAATTAAGGGGTAAGTGAGCAACATGTGCTAATTTGAAGTTTATGTAGATACTAAAATGCAACAGTTACTCTAGCAATTATTTAGAACTTAGACCAACAGAAGAATTTTGCTGGCAAGTAACTCTAAGTTATTATTCAGAATTGCTGGTACATGGTCATAGCAAAAGCCAGTCTTGCCTAAAGCCATTTTTTATAGTGTTCTTCTGAAGAAAACACACACACACCCTTATTTAATGTATACCCTGGCAGGTTGGAGAATGTGGTGACCACTTCCCAGCACTGGGAAATCAATGGAAACTGAAGAGGCCCAAGGCGACAGAATGAAAGTCTTGACCAAGTACAGAGTGATCAAGAATAAAAAGTAGAGAAATCCTCAGGAGTGCCTAAATGACCAGTCACCAAATTCAAAATTACTCAAAATGTAAACAGCCTTGTAGAATGCATAAAAAATGCTGGGAATAGTACAGACAGTGACATTGGAATTCTGTGCCTAGTTTGGAGTGTTTCCTCTAAAAAATAGCCATGAGCCAGTAACTTAGACTAAAGGGGAAAAGCTGTGGGGTTTTGTTTTTTGGGGTTTTTTTGCTATTCATCTTGGAAGTATTTAAGATGTCAAGCTATGTAAGATCAAAACACAGACAAGGGTCTTACATAGGTTGAAACAAGTACAAAGACGAGGCGCTTAGAGTCCCTATGAAGACAAATTTGAAAACAAAGAGGCCGTGAAAACTTTGGCATTGCTTACAGCATAATCTATTACACGTAGACAAGCTAGAGTTCACCCTCCTAGCCTTCTCAGACACACCACCGCAAATGTAAGAGAGACAGCAGTCCCGCAGACCAGTGATCAATAAACTGCTGGTCCTACAAAGTGTTGCTTACCCTTTCCTTAGTTTCCTCACTTGTAAAGCCAAGGGTGAGGCTGTTCAAGGAATTAAAGAAAATAATTCATAAAGCTGTAAGCACGATACCAAAAGGAAAGCAACTCATAGTTGCCATCTTCACTGTGAATAGCAACTCCAGAATTCCACACTAAATTACACAAAGGGGTCTTTCTGTACCTCATGGAAAGCTCATCTGACACTCCCTGTAATAGGGACCCTCAAATGCTACAGAAACTGCTACGAGGGATAGATAAACCTCAGAAGCTTTATCTTCCAAACTATGCAAAGACACCTGCACAGCGGCTCTATTTCCCCTGGCCTATGGCAATCATGGGCTAATAAGAGAAGGACCCACCTTAGGCAGTAGAAACACTATGTGCCCACCGCCCAAGACCTAGAGTGAAATTTTTCATTTTTTTATTTTTTTTTAATTTTTATTGGAGTGAGAGCTAGTGAGAGAGCAAGGGAGCGAGACATAGAATCCGAAGCAGTCTCCAGGCTCCAAGCTGTCAGCACAGAACCCATGAACAAGATCATGACCTGAAGTTGGACATTTAACCAACTGAGCCACCCAGGTGCCCTTACAAGTGAGATTTTTTAAAAGGATGTTCAAGGGGCGCCTGGGTGGCTTAGTCGGTTAGGCGTCTGACTTTCGCTTAGGTCATGATCTCGCGGTTCATGGATTTGAGCCCCGCGTCAGGCTCTGTGCTGACTGCCAGCTCAGAGCCTGGAGCCTGTTTCAGAGACTGTGACTCTCTCTCTCTGACCCTCTCCTGCTCACGCTGTCTCTCTCTCCTAGAAATAAAATAAAACATTAAAAAAAAATTTTTTAATAAAAAATAAAAAAATAAAAAGGATGTTCAAGAGCCAAATCCTTCTCAGAGAGGCATCCCAACCCAAGACTCCAGGACAGTAAACATGTACTTCACCCAAAATGTTTCCAGGAGAGAAGGTCACTTGATGAATTGTTATAATGGAGTAGGACTCCAAAACCAGATGAGAGGGGCAAAAAGTTCTTTACCATCTTCACCTTTTCATTTGACCACCAATGGAAGAGAAGAGAGTATCTCATCAACTGACTCTGAAGACCAGATACTAATGCTTGGGGCCCATGAAACTTTCTTAAGAAAAGTGGCAGCCATTTACAAGCCATTTAAATGTATATAGTCCCACCAATAAATGAGAGTACTAACAAAACCTCTTTTGGTGGTAGTTTGTTTTTCCTGAAAAGAGGGGAAATGTGCTTTGACAAAATGCCTCACTAATGCTTTCTCAAATGGCTTTATACTCTAAACTCAACCATGGAAGAAAAAAAACACAGGTTTTGAAGTGATTGTTTTTGTTTTGGTTGTTTTTGGTTTTGTTTTTTATTTATATATTTTTGCAACCTCAGGTACTGAACTACGGATTCCTACCAGAACAAGGCCACTCATTAGCTCCTTTCTTACAGAATGGACCTCTGAGGCTTTGCTCCCTAATTTGATTTGGCTCCACATTTTTCTTTCTTGTTATTAAATGCCCAAGTATTAGATTAACAGAAAGACACAAGAGCTGGCATGGTACCAAATGACCACAGTCTCTGCTTTTCCACATGTATATTTATAGCAGGTATAGCGATTATAAATCTGGGCCATAAATAGCTTTGTGTGCAAAGTTATCGCTGTGTAGGGTTTAGAATTTTAAATGATCCAAAATTACAAAACCGAAGTACTTCAATTTATAACTTCACTTGACTGGCCAACTATCCAGTTTTATTCAAAGAGCTCATATTATCCCCATTTCATAGATGAGGAAACTGGGAGTATAAAAAAAAAATCCATTAAGTTAAACTAGCTTTACACCCAAAATCTCATTTAGCATCTCCAAGTTAGCCAGTTACGGATTTATTCTCATTTCCTACAGCCCTTTTTATGTTTTTGTTAACCATAATACTGAAGGAAATTCTGTTAAATAGAATATAGGATCATTAGACCTCTGGTGGCAGAAATTCTCTCTGGCACTTTGAAGATCAAAGCTCTCTGCCTAACTGATAGTTAAGTGGCCGTTCTGGCACAAGGTCCATAAAATAATAGGCTGTTAAACTTTCACAGAGGTGTTTCACATTGTACATGCACCTACTGTATACTGCTCACAGAATCACACAGTGATGGGTGGGGAAAGCCAGGGCTGAGGCAGGAGTACTGCTGTGGGCTTGTGACCAGGTACCTGCCTGGTCCCTGAGGATGAGTGCAGAGAAGAAGCCCCGGAAGAGAGCTGGCATAAGACACAGGTGCAATGCCCATCAGAGCCAGCTCACGCCTCCTCCGCCCTCCTCCTGTCACTCTGCATCCCACAGTGCTAGTGTCCCAGACTTGCCCTTTTCAAGAGCATTAATTAATTCCCATACAAGCATCTCACTTTAGCCATACTATGGTTATGACGTTCAACCCCCATTAAGAATACAAGAATGGGGGGGGCGCCTGGGTGGCTTAGTCGGTTAAGCGTCCGACTTTCGCTTGGGTCATGATCTCACGGTTCGTGGGTTCGAGCCCCGCGTCGGGCTCTGTGCTGACTGCCAGCTCAGAGCCTGGAGCCTGTTTCAGTCTGTGACTCCCTCTCTCTCTCTCTGACCCTCCCTTGCTCACGCTGTCTCTCTCTCTCTCTGTCCTAGAAATAAATAAAAAACATTAAAAAAATTAAAAAGAAAAAAGAATACAAGAATGGGGCATTGATTTGCTGATATATTCTATTTTTTTCCTATATAAATGTAGAAAACTTAAAACAGTGAGCTACTTTTCTAATCACAGTTAAAAACTTATACTGCTGTTTACAGCAGGACTGGCTCTAATTACATGCCAACCCTTACAAGCGTGACTTCATACAAACCTATTGTCTTCAAAATTACCTGGGATAGATACACTATAGAGTTATACACTTTTACGTAAGACTCACTACCTATATACTAGATAATCCTGCCAGAAATGTTAAAACTTTTGGAAGAAACCCCTGTGATTTTTAAGAATGAACTATATAAACTGCACTTTAAATGCACGAATTCTATACTCAATAAAGATAAGGAATATACTTATCCTACCAACGAAGGGAAGAATTAGGAAATCACTCATTTTAAATCATACAAAACTGTGTAGGCAGACTATAAAAGGTTGTGGGCGATAATTTGCTGATAAAAATTTATGGGTGTTTTTATTATCATAATAAAACATACATAAACTTAGATATATATACAGATACACTCTTACTAGTCAAATACATGGAACTAAACATCCAAAGGCAAACACAGTCATGTTTTTAAAACAAAATGCCCAACTTATTAAATTCAAAATTTTTTGCACACATTCATGTAATTTCTTAGATTTCTACACATTTCTACTGGAAAGTCAAGAAAATCTGCTTTATCTGGTGGCTACCCCTCCCTCCCAGATCTCAGCATAGGAGAGCATAAAACCCTCACCCTTGCGGGCACACACCACAAGCTGCCCCGTGGAGGATGACCCACACGTCCTCTGTCAGGGGCTCTAATTTTCTGTATCTCTCATAGTGCCTTGAATAGCACCTGGCTAAACAGAGGTACCTCCTTGATTTTTTTAAAATTTATTTTACTTCAAGGGAGGTCACGATCATCGTAAAAGAGCATTGTGTTTACAAAACAGGAAGGGATAAGAGACATCCAAATTGGTAAGAAACAAGTAAAACTTTCATTGTTTGCAGATGACATGACAGTATGTATAGAAAACCCTAAAGACTCCACTAAGAAACAAGGAGAACTGATCAATGAATTCAGTCAAGTCACAGGATACTAAATCAATGTACAGAAATCCACTGTATTTCTATACACTAATAATGAAGCAACAGATAGAAAAAGTAAGAAAGCAATCCCATTTACAGTTGCACCAAAAATAATACCTAGGACATAAACTTAACCAAGGAGGTGAAAGACCTGTACTGTATAAACTACAAAACACCAATGAAAAATTGAAGATGACACAAATGAAAAGATATTCTACGCTCATCATGGCTTGCAAGAATATTGTTAAGATGTCCCTGTTACTGCCCCCAACCAAAAAATAATAGTAATCTTCTAATACCCAAAGCAATGCACATATTTATTCCGATCCCTACCAAAATACCTTTTTTTTTTTTTTTGCAGAACTAGAACAAACCATTCTAAAATATATATGGAACTGCAGGACCCCAAATAGCCAAATCAATCTTGAAAAACAGAAACAAAGCTTGAAGTATCACAATTCTGGACTTCAAGTTATACTACAAAGCTGTAGTAATCAAAACAGTAGGACCCTACTACAAAAATAGACACATAAGTCAGTAGCAAAGGGCAGAAAGCCCAATAAGAGGCCAAGATTATATTCTCAATTCATCTTTGACAAAAGAACTGAGAATATGCAATGGGAAAAATCAGTCTCTTCAACAAATGGTATTGGAAAAACTGGACAGTTAATGCAAAAGAATGAAACTCGACCACCTTCTTATACCATACACAAAAACAACCTCAAAATAGATATAAGACCTAAATGTGAGACCTGAAACCATAAACATTCTAGAAAAAAGCACAGATAAGTAATTTGACATTGGCCATAGTAATATTTTTCTATATATGTCTCCTGAGGCAAGAGAAATAAAACTAAAAAAATTAACTATTTGGACTACATCAAAATAAAAAGCTTCCCGCACAGCAAAAGAAACAAACAAAAAAACTAAAAGACAACCTACTGAATGAGAGAAGATATTTGCAAATGACATAGCCAATAAGTGGTTAGTATCCAAAATATATAAAGAACACCCAAAAAAACAAATATTCCAATTTAAAACTGGGCAGAAGACATGAACAGGTATTGCTCCAGAGAAGACACACAGATGGCCAACAGACCCATGAAAAGATTGTCAACATCACTCATCATCAGGGAAATGCCAATCAAAACCACAAGAGATACCACCTCACACCTGCCAAAATAGCTAAAATCAACAACACAAGAAACAAGAGGAGTTAGAAGAAAGAAGAAGCCTCTTGTACGGTTGGTGGGAATGCAAACTGGTGCAGCCACTCTGGAAAACAGTATGGAGAGTCCTCAAAAATTTAAGAATAGAACTACCCTACAATCCAGTAATTGTACCTCTGGGTTTTTACCCAAGGAATACCAAAACATGAATTCCAAAGAACATACAGAACATACAGGGGAAGGGAAGGGAAGGGAAGGGAAGGGAAGGGAAGGGAAAACAAAGGGGATAAACACCTCTGTTTAAAGCAGTATTTGTAATAGCCAAATTATGGCATCAGCCAATGTGTCCATTGATAAGTGAATGGGTAAAGAAAATTTTAAATGTATATATATGTGGACACACACACACACATACATATTTCACTCAGTTTAAGTGAAGAAACCAACAAATGAACAAGGGAAAAAAACAAAAGACACACAAACCAAGAAACAGATTAACCACAGAGAACAAACAGATGGGTACCAGAAGGGAGGTGGGGGGGGGGATGGGTGAATAGGTGATGGGGATTAAAGAGCAATGTACAGAACTGCTGAACACTACATTGCACACCTGAAACTAAAATGACACTGTATGTTAACTATACTGGAATTAAATTTTTAAAAACTAGAAAAATAAGACAACCCCCTAATCTCTCCATAGATGAGTAATACTTCATGTACATTTGGCATTAGACCAAGTCTGTCAACACTTACTTTTTTTTAATAATTCTTTTAAAGTTTATTTATCTTAGAGAGTAGGAGAGAAACAGAGGGAGAGATAGTGCAAGCAGGGGAGGGGCTGAGAGAGAGGGAGACCCAGAAACCAATGAAGGCTCCTGGCTCAGAGGTATCAGCACAGAGTCCAGTGTGGGGCCTGAACTCATGAACCGCGAAATCATGAAATGAGCTGAAGTCAGATGCTCAACCGACTGAGCCACCCAGGTGCCCCGAAACTTACTTTTAACACTTTCTTTGTAAGAAGATCTCCTCACCACACAAAACCATCCAGGCTGGACGTCAGTCTCCAAAACATCTACTCCTTCTCACTTCCTGGTAGGAAGCCTTAAATTCGTTACAAACAAAAGTACACTAGCTATTCCCAAGAAGAAAAGGGAGCTGTCAAAATGCATCAGTGGGAAGAATCAACCACATATTTGGAATTCTGTGGGCATACGTTCACAAGAAGAAAACAGGCACCTGGTAGGAAAAATTTTTAAGGAAATTATTGAGACATGATACACTTCCTGTCAAAACAACACATGAGGTGGTGATTCATTCCATCAGTATCTTTTAAATGCTATGCAACTTGAAATGCTCCGTAAATTTACTGGCACTCAGTTGTGGCACAGAGGAATTTCAATTTTTATTACTGAGTTGTTCACAAGATCCTATGCTCCAAAACAGGTAAAAACCAGCATGCACTCAGCATATGCACAACACTACTGTTCAACGGCACTAAGGCAAGGAAAGGCACTATCGTTTACCTCCTCGGGTTCAGTTTTGGCTGAAGCTGTGGCCATCAATGTAATTCAGAGTGGTGTGGTGCTTAGCTCAAGACTATTCCCCAGGAGAAACTTTAGATAATCTGTTTCATCTTGACATATCAAGCACAACACAAAGACCTTTCTCAAAATTTCCAGAATTCCTTAAAATTGTTTCGGTTTTCAAATGTCTGTAATTAGAATACACACAAAGCTAGGTTTTCCTTTATAAGTTCAAGATGTAAAGTTATTACAAGACTATTGCCAAAACAAATTGGAGCATAAAAGTCTTTTCTGATTAACATCCAACTTTCTATTCCCCCATGGTTAAATAAGTTAAACATTTACAATATAATCCCAAATTTCAAAGGGTTCCTTTTTTTAAGTAGCACAATAAGTTTCTTTTAATTTTTTATACATTATTATACTTTTTGAATTTACATTCAAGTTAATTAGCATACAGTGCGATAATGATTTCAGGAGTAGATTCCAGTGATATCCTGTATGTATAATACCCAGTGCGCATTCCAACAAGGGTCTTCCTCAATGCCCCTTTACCCATTTAGTCCATCCCCCCACCCATAAGCCCTCCAGCAATCCTCAGTTTGTTCTCTGTATTTAAGACTCTCTTATGTTGTGTTCTCCTTCCTATTTTTATATTTTTGCTTCCCTTTTGCTCATGTTTTCTATCTTAAATTCCACATGAGTGAAGTCATACGATATTTGTCTTTCTCTAATTTCACTTAGCATCATACCCTCTAGTTCCCATCCATGTTGTTGTAAATGGCAAGATTTCATTCTTTTTGACTGCAGGGTAATACTCCATTGTATACATATACCACATCTTTATCATTTCATCTGTCAAGGGACATTTGACAGACTATTGTCAATAGTGCTGCCATAAACACTGAGGTGCAGGAGTACAACAGTAAGTATCAAAGTTCAAGCATTTGAGATTGAATTTTGCCAATAGACAGGCATTCCAATTTTATGTGTGAACTACGATGAAGTACAGATTTTCATTAAAATGTTTACCTATTAAACTTGCTTATTTTCATGACCACTGATCCAAGTACATATTCACAATATAGATTGAGAACAGTAAAATGGTGGGGAAAAAATGGACAATACTTTGGTCCCCAGCATACCATGCTGCTGAGCATGCCCTGCCCCACACCATCTCACACCACAACATATTTACTGGCATTAATGGCTGCTGACTTGGTGGCACCAAGCCTCCTTATTCCTAAGCCTCCAGGACCCAGTATGTGTCTCCCTCAAAGTCATTAACAGTTACAGGATACTAAACTCAAATCACTGAGGGCTCAAAACTGAAGAGTAACTTTCCAACACCCCACAGTGCAATACTTTGAAAAGTACGCCTGGCTAAGAGGATTTGGAGCCCCTATAACCGCCAAGGAAAGTTCCCAGCACAATAATGTCCAATTTTCAAAACACCAACAAGTTATCTGTATCATGAGGTTCACTAAAAACTACTAAGAATGTCATCCCTAAAAAAAAATCACTATTTTTATGAGGACAAGTCTGTTTTCTTTAGTATTAATAGTCAGGAGGTACATGAAATATAACAAGTTTTAGAAATTTGCTAAACCTTTTGTGGAAAATAGTAAAATCAAATGAAGTTTAAAGAACACAAGTAGGGAAGGTGGAGGGAAAGGGAGAGTGAAGCAGGGAGAAAAGAGAGAGGAAAGGTAAGAGAAAGAATCACAATAAACTTTGTTTTAGCTGAAAATTGACATTATCAAAAGCGCTATGCATTTCAGGACACATTCTGCCCCCAGTCTTAATGTATAGGTACATTGAGTTCCATCTGCTAAAGTCAAATTAATATCCACTTTCAGTCATCTTAGAATTCAATTTAAAGTCATTCTGGGGCACCTGTGTTGCTCAGTCGGTTAAACTTCTGACTTCAGCTCAGGTCATGATCTCACGGTTTAGGAGTTCAAGCCTCATGTCAGGCTCTGTGCTGACAGCTCAGAGCCTGGAGCCTGCTTTGGATTCTCTGTCTCCATCTCTCTCTGCCCCTACTCTGCTCTCACTCTGTTTCTCTTTCTCTCCCTCTCACCCTCATTAAATTAAAATTTTAATGTTTATTTTATTTTTGACAGAGAGAGAGAGACATGGAGTGTGAGCAGAGGAGGGGCAAAGAAAGAGAAAGACACACACACACAGAATCCAAAGCAGGCTCCAGGCTCTGAGCTGCCAGCACAGAGCCTGATGTGGGGCTCGAACTCACCAACTGTGAGATCATGACCTGAGCCGAAGTCAGACATACAAACCCACTGAGCCACCCAGGCGCCGCTAAAAACTTTTTTTAAATAAATGAAGTAATTGGTAGATTATTACTGGCTGAAATATTTCATGAGCAGTGAGGTACAAACAACAACATGAAAAACCTCAGGGTGTGGGCAGGCATTTCTTCCTGTAATAGATACAACACTGAAGTAGCATCTTCAAACTCAACTTCCTAAACAATTTAGATGTTGCAAACTCAGTACCATTCAATACTCTGGGAATGACACATTATCTGAGCAATCAAAGGAATACCTAAGACACCATCTATACCTCCCCAGAAACAAGGCCTACGAATGGGACACACCACAGAGAAGGAATTGACCCAACCCCATGGATTTCAAGTACCATCACCAATGACCAGAGAGGCCACACGACCCACCTGGAATATCAGTAGCAGTGCTAAGATTTCAACCTAAATTCCACTCCTGGTCCAGCTTTTGTTATACTCAGACTTAAAAACTTTCCTTCTTGCACAGAATCTACCACCACACTTAAAATGAATGGCACAGGGGCACCTGGGTGGCTCACTCAGTGGGGCATCCAGCTCAGCACAGAGCCTATTTGGAGTCTCGCTCTGTCACCATCTGCACACACACTCACTCTAATAATAAATGACACTTAAAAAAATGGCAAAAACGAGCAGTCATGTACAACTCCCACTAAACAAGTTGTTCTCCGATTCATTTAAATTGACGTTGTTACTTCTAATTTCTGCTTACCAACAAAGATGCCATACCAGCCTACAAAGATAAATTTTCCTACTATCAAAGTAAGAGGAAAAAATGGTTATTCTTCATTTTTTTTTTGAGAGAGAAAGGGTGCAAGTGAGCGAGGGGCACAGAGAGAGATACAGAAAGAGTAAGAGAGAGAGAGAGAATCCCACAAGGGGCAGAGAGAAAGGCAGACAGGGAGAGAGACCAGCGGGGCTCGAGCTATGAACCAAGAGATCATGATTTGAGCAAAAGTCAAATGCTTAATGACTGAGCCACACAGGATCCCTTATTCTTCATTTTAATACAAAAAGACACACCCTGATTTCCCAACAATAATCCATCTAGATTATTAGATGACTTTCTACAGATAATGATAGAAGGATTCAGATACACAAGAGAGACACAGGTCATTCTCTTTTTTCAAAATGCCATGGTCTGCAGTATCCAAATTATGCTTGGCATTCTTTAAGGTGTGATTTTTCTTCAACTGTTCATGGTAAAGTTGGGCTTTCTGTACTATAAATTCCTGTTTTTGTAAGACAAGCCAAGTAAAAAGTTAATTTGAGACTTTCTGTAGATAAGAAAGCCTTGATTATTCATTTTTATTGCAAAACAATTTCTATGTGGAATAGATTAAAATGTTAAAAAAAGAGGCAAGTAAAACTTTACAAAGCTAACAAAAAAAAAAAAGACATGAGATCTTTGTCTCATAATAAACTATTTCAGTCCAAATTAGTACCTAGCTAACCCTCAAGGAATAATTAGATCCAATGGCTAAGAGTTGAAAGATTGTCAACACTCTGAGGCTCTCAATAGTTTTGGTGATCAAATGATAATGGGGGTGGGGGGGGAGAGGAAGGGAGGTGATGGCATGGAGGAGGGCACTTGTGGGGATGAGCACTGGGTGTTATCTGGAAACCAACTTGACCATAAACTATTTTTTTTATATTTTTATTTATTTCTAGGAGAGACAGAGAGAGAGACAGCATAAGCAGGGGAGGGTCAGAGAGAGAGGGAGTCACAGACTCTGAAACAGGCTCCAGGCTCTGAGCTGGCTGTCAGCACAGAGCCCGACGCAGGGCTCGAACCCACGAACTGCAAGATCATGACCTAAGCGAAAGTCGGACGCTTAACCAACTAAGCCACCCAGGCGCCCCTACAATAAACTATTTTTAAAAAATGAAGGAAACAAAGCAAGTTTTATTAAACACCTTAGTGTGACCAAAAAAACCAATTACTTCTATTTTATTCCCCCTTAATAATCCATCAGTTAAAAACCTATTAAAACATTGGAAACAGGTATGTTGTTACCTGCCTCCAAGAATGAGGAGTAGTCAGCAGGAAACCTGCTGGGTTTCTAAGGAGTGTGGTAACTGGCACAAAGGCACTTCCAGAAATCCATCCCTGAGAACTTCGGACCAGTTGCAAACCTGACAAGTACAGGAAAGCCCTACACAAAAAAGTTAGAGGAGGTGATTCTTATGAAAGTGGCTTTTTCTGAACGAGAGGGAGATAGATCATACTTTGCACAGAATGATAAAATGGGGCCTTAATTCCCTGCCATTTCATCCCATTGCAAATTCTACCTCCACCCACCTTTCAATGAAATCACTGCCTAAAGAAATCACAGCTGATGGAAGGTTCTTGGTTTTTTACTCTTTGGAAAAGATCTATGTTCTCTGGATGGATGGAGAGACATTTACAGTCTGAGCTCAAAACTAAAAGCAGGCCTCCTGATTCATAGGTTTGTGTGACATTCTACACAAAGGTAAGAATTGTTTTTTTACTCTCCTCTGCTTCTTTTACTCAAATAATAAGCGTGTCATGCTCTGAAGACACACTAATAACCTGAGGGGAGTGGGCAGCAAAAAGGAAGGAAGGAAGGAAGGAAGGAAGGATGGATAGGAGGAGAGGAGGGAAGGAAGGAGAGGGACGGGAGGTGGGGAGAGGAGGGGAGGGGGAGAGGATGGGGGAGAGGAGGGGGGGGAGGGGGAGGGGGAGGAGAGGAGGGGGAGGGAGAGGGGAGGGGGAGGGGGAGGGAGAGGGAGGGGGAGAGGGGGAGGGGGAGGGAGGGGAGGGAGGAGAGGACGGGAGGGGGAGAGGGACGGGAGGGGAGAGGAGGGAGGGGGAGGGAGGGAGGGAGAGGAGGGGAGGGGGAGGGGAGGAGAAAAAGAGAAAAGACAAAGAAACAGAAGAAAAACACTAAGATTTTAATTTCCATTTATTGTTAAGTCAGAACATCAAAGAAGAGATAAATAGGTCTGCTTGGGACTGGTGTGAAAAAATGATAAAGAGAATTCTCTATTTAAAATTCATCTCCTCTTTAAGGGAAATGATTTTCCAGTTGAAGAAGACATAAAGAACATCTCTAAGTGGAAACTCCTTCATAAGAAACCATCAAACTGCTCTAAGTTCTAGGCTGCCAGACACACGGAGATAACAAGAATCCTACGTGAGAAGACATTCAGAAGGCTGGCAGACACATGAAAAGATGCTCACCACCACTCAGCATCAGGGAAATACAAATCAAAACCACACTGAGATACCACCTCACATCTATCAGAATGGCTAAAATTAACACAAGAAACAACAAGTGTTGGCAAGGATATGGAGAAAGAGGAAGCCTCTTGCAATGTTGGTGGGAATGCAAACTGGTGCAGCCACTCTGGAAAGTGAAGGTTCCTCAAAAAATTAAAAATAGAACTACCCTAAAATCCAGCAACTGCACTATTAGGTATTTACCCAAAAGGATACAAAAATACAGATTAGAAGGAGGGTATATGCACCCCAATATTCTCTGTACATTAATACAGTTTAAATTAGGGGCACCTAGGTGACTCAGATGGTGAAGCGTCCGACTTCAACTCACGTCATGATCTCGTGGTTTGTTGGTTCAAGCCCCCTACAAGCCTCTGTGCTGACAGCTCAGAGCCTGGAGCCTGCTCCAGATTCTGTCTCCCTCCCTCTGCCCCTCCCCTTCTCACACTCTGTTTCTCTCTCTCTCTCAACAATAAACATTAAAAAATAATGATTTTAAAAAACTTAAGAATCCCCAGACATAATCTATCAGCAACTATGGAAAATGATGGGTTTTACACACAAGACAGGCACCAGTCATTCCAATTTTCAAAAAGTCATATTCTACAAGCTATAGATCCAAGAGATTTCTTTTTGATCCTAAACAAGTTGCTAAAGATTATTAGAAGGCCAATGTCTGAGTACCTCAAAGAAGAAACAGTGGCCACTTGGAACCAGTGTGCATTTCTCAAGATTAAGTCATTTGAGAACAACCTCATTCCACTGTGTAGTGTCTAATGAAAAGATGGAAGATTGAAAATCTGATCCCAGTACAACAGTAATTAGCTGAACTCTACCTGAAACTGGTAGACATCAATCTGAAATTTGTATAGAATCACCAAATAACTCTGCCCTCAGGACTAGGCCTTTAGCCTAGATAACAGGGTTATTGTTTCATTAAGGCATTAAAGAAACACTCATAAAATCGTTGCAAAATTTAGAACTCAAAGTAGTAAGTTTAACAATCTCAAACACTTTGAAAACCTAGAGCAAATGACCAAATACAGGAATTTTGAGAAATTCAGTTCTGTTCATAGGACTAAGAAACCAATTGCACAAGTCTGCTCAGAACAACGGGTATTAAAAAAAAAATCAAACATGGTAATTATGAGATAACGAACCATCAAGAGTCAGTAATGCTATTGTGAAGTACCATTGTTGAAATGCCTTCATTTGAGCTATCATTCTATCCTAGGTTCTGTGCTAAGCACTTTCCATAGACTACCTTATGGAACTCTCACAACAGTATGGGAGAAATAACTAAAATCAGTTTAAAGTTTAGGTGACTTATCCGAGACAAGGTAGGAAGTAGCAGAGCCAGGAGGTCTGACCTGAAGCTAGTAATCCTAACCATGAGGCTTTACCCCTTTCCTAGAAGGGGACAGGGGTGGGACATTTAAGCAAGAGTATGAATGGTTCTACAGAGCACTATGCTGTCCAACAGCATCTGAAAGTACTGCTCTTTAAGAAGATAGCAAACTGGGGTATGTTCAGTATTCGGGGGTGAGGAGAGAATTCAAAATCCTGTCACTTAAGAAAAGCTGGGGGCACCTGGGTGGCTTAGTCAGTTAAGCATCTGACTTTGGCTCAGGTCATGATCTCATAGTTCATGGGTTCGAGTCCCACATCAGGCTCTGCACTGAACGTTTGCTCAGAGCCTGGAGCCTCCTTCGGATTCTGTGTCTCCCTCTCTCTCTGCCTCTCCTCCGCTTGTGCTCTGTCTCACTCTGTCTCTCAAAAATAAATAAATGTAAAAAAAATTTTTTTAAAGAAAAGCTGAATGGGTCTTTCTTTTCCAACTTAGAAGACTTGAAAGCAGGATACTAATTTATGTTTTTTAAATCTAAGGGGATGTCATGAAAGTAAATTGTTCAGAATGGCCCCTCATCAATGACTTATGACAAAAACAATTCTCTCCTTTAATAAGTATAGCAGCCTAGCCTCTGCAAAGATACACTGGGGACAGGGAGCCGGTGTCAAGAAGATGGAGAACTAGGAGGTGCCAACATTTATCCCCCAAAAACAAATGACTACAAGCCAACAAAAACAGTTCTGGGAAAGTTCTGCACTATAGTGAAAAGCAACAGAAATCCTACGGACCTAAAGAATGGAGGACGACCACATAGAGGATAGGAAGCATCTTACCTGTGTCATTCATTCCATCCAGCCAATCCTGAGTACCTTGGTGCCAAAAACAATCCCCCAGAAGGATTTCACTCCACATAGAAAAGGACAGGAGAACCCCAAAGAGCCTTATCAATTCACCAAGGAGGACTACATGACAAGAGAAAAAAGGAACTAGAAAATAATCAGAAAGCAAGTAAATGTCGAGAAGAAGTTTTTCTTTAGCAATAAGGATTCTACAGTACTCTCAAGGTTTCAATTAAAAGACAAAGTGCAGCTCAAAGAACAAACAAAAACAAAAAACCAAGACCCAAGTATAGCTGCCTAGGAAACTGGAGAACAGAGATCCCTATACTTAGGACACAAAGGTTAGGTCAAAAGTTATAATGAGAGGCAAATAAGGTCATTATACAATGATACAGGTTAATTCATCAAGAAGATTAAACAACTTTATTTGTACTAACTATCAGAAAGCCTAAATATTAAATGTGCAGGTTTGAAGGCAGAAATTGACAGCAAAGCAACAATGGAACTTCAATAACCCATTTTCAACAATGTATAGATCATCCAGACAGAAAAATCAATAAGGAAATAGTGGACATGAAGCACACTTTAAGCCGAAAGTATTCCATGTACAAATATTCCATTCAACAGCAGCAAAATACACATTATCCAAGCACAGTCTACTCAAGTATAGATCATTTCTTAAAACAACAAAACTTGTCCTAACAAGCTGAAGACAACTGAAATATTAAAATTGAAGACAACTGAAATATCAAGTGTCTTTTCCAAACATTATGGTTGAAAACTAAGGATCAGTCACAGGAAGAAAGTTGGGAAACAGAAGAGGGAATCACAGTATGTGGACATACAAATGATACTTCTGAACTAATACATCAAAGAAATCAAAAGGGATATCAAAAAATATCTTGAGAAATTATGTTAATACAACATCTGAAAACTTATGGGATGCAGCAAAAGCATTTCTAAGAATTTCTTTAAAAAGAAAAAACCTGTACCTATAAATAGTGATAAACACATTAAATAAAAAGATCAATAAATGTGATACAATACATTCATAAAAATCTGATCTCGGGGCGCCTGGGTGGCTTAGTCGGTTAGGCGTCCGACTTTCGCTTAGGTCATGATCTTGCGGTTCGTGGGTTTGAGCCCCGCGTCGGGCTCTGTGCTGACTGCCAGCTCAGAGCCTGGAGCCTGTTTCAGTCTGTGACTCCCTCTCTCTCTGACCCTCCCCTGTTCACGCTGTCTCTCTCTATCCTAGAAATAAAATAAAAATATTTTAAAAATTAATTAATTAATTAATTAAAAAATCTGATCTCAAAAGACTCAAAGAAAGTATTTGACAAAATTCAATCTAACCCTCCATCAACAGATCAATGGGTGAAGAAAGTAGAGTACATATACATAATGGAATACTACTCAGCCATGTGAAAAGCAAAGTCTTACCTTTTGGAACAACATCAATGAATCTGGAATGCATTACGCTAAGTGAAATAAGTGAGACATGGACAGTGTATGCTATCAATAACACATGGAATCTTTTTTTTAATAAAAAGCCAATTTAATAGTAACAAAAAGCAATGATGGTTGCCAGGGGCTCGGGAAAATGAGGAAATGGGAAGACAGAACTCAAAATGTGTACCTTTTGACCTTCAAGAGTAAGTTCTGAGGATCTACTATCCAGCATGGTATCTATAGTTAACACGGTATCAAGAGTTAATCCAGGATTGTGTACTTGAGACTTACTGAGAGGAGACCTTAAGTATTCTCACCACATACACTAAGAACTTAACTGTATGAGATAATTATCTTGATCTTGGTAATCACTCCCCAACATATATATCAAGTCATCATGTTGTACACTGTCAATACAAATGCTTATATTTACCAATCATCTTGAGGGGGAGAAAAGCTAGATTCGGGGGTCTTGGTGATTATTAGCTCCCCATCACTCCAAGTATTTAAGGACAGTATTCCAGTGGTCAAATATTCAGTAGTAAGCTATACAGGGTGATTGATCACCTGCTGAAAATAATGACAAACTTTCAGGTTTCTCTCAATCCTATAACTCTAACTCTAGCCAATATATGCATTTATCTTCCCAGACTGAACATACAATTTTTTAAGTTTATTTATTTTGAGAGAGAGAGGGAGAGAGAGCGTGGGTAGGGGCAGAGGGATAAAGAATCCCAAGCAGTTTCCTCACTGCCAGTGCAGAGCCCGACACAGGGCTTGAACCCATGAACCACAATATCATGACCTAAGTCGAATCGAAGAGTTGGATGTTTATTCCATTCACTCACCCAGGTGCCCCTGAACATACAATTTCTTAAGAGGCCTGTGCAACTGCTCTTTAAAGGACTAGTCATATAATGTCCTGAGCAACCCTTACCTCTCTTTCCCTGCATCCCAGTATTTTCCAATGCAACCCATGCCTGATACACAGGAAAACATTGCCATTAGCCCTAGCAGGAATGCTGTAAACTAAAAGGACTTGTTGACATTAGGGCAAAATTACCAACCTGAGCACCCTACAAAGCAGCTTAAATCAGGACTCTGCTTTCAGTGAGCCTACAGTTAGGTTGGAGGAGGCCAAAAAGAAAGCAGTGGCAGGTGATCAGTGATAAATCAGAGAAACCAGCCATGTATTAATGAGTTCAGAAGGGAAAGAGCTCAGCTGTATTAAGCTGGTCAAAAGTTTGAGAAAGAAGCTTGAGCTTGCTCTGAAGACTGCAGAAGATTTTAGGGAGAACAGAAGAGAGACCAAACATCAGGTTAGAGAGGTTAGCAGGTATATAGTCTATTCCATAGGCCCTTATTAGTTGTAGTTAATGTAAGAAGAGGGTTCACAAGAGGCAGCAAGGGACAAATGACATGACCACAGAGAAAAGGAAGTCCATGAGAAAAATCCTTTCCTAAAAATATTCATAAGTAAAATGCCAGAAACACCTCAAGTTTAGGAAATAGATAGCAAACCAGGTGTATCACCTCAAGGTTAGGAAACAGACAGCAAATAAAGGTGTATCACCTTTATTTAAAAAAAAAAAAAAAAGGCCAGGCCCTCAGTGGGTTGAGCATCTGACCCTGGCTCAGGCTATTATCTCACAACTTGTGAATTTAAGCCCTGCATCAGGCACTGTGCTGACATCAAGGAGCCTGGAGCCTGCTTCAGGTTCTGTCTGTCTGTCTATCTCTCACTCTCTCTCCCCCCTCACACTCAGTCTTTTTCTCAAAAATAAACATTAAAAAAAATTTTTTTAAGGCCAGGCCCACCTGAGATTCTAAACCCAGGTGATAACAGCAAGCCACGAAGCTTGGAATACTGGGTTGGGGCTCAAAGTAAGAAGCCACAATGTCCATTCCCTGAGCACCTCCTACCATTTGAAACTAACACCTGGTCATACCACAAACCAGGAGGCTGAGGTAGAAATGGAGGGAGACAAAGGCTGGGAGGGAAGCACACAAGACAGAAATGTGCCCCAGTGGAAACCTCTTTAACTTCACCAGTACTTTATTTTTTAATGTTTGTTTATCTTTGAGAGAGACAGAGTGCATGAGTGGCAAAGGGGCAGACAGGGACAGAGATAAAGAATCTAAAGCAGGCTCCAAGCTCTGAGCTGTCAGCACAGGGCTAGAACCCATGAACCATAAGATCATGACCTGAGCTCAAGTCAGACACTGAATGGACTGAGCCACCCAGGTGCCCCTTCACCGGTACTTTTAATTCCTTAATAGACCTCCTGTGCTCCAAGTCCTTGTAGTTTACAGCATTCCTGTTAAGGCTTTCCTGTTTATCAGGTGTGGAATTTTTATCATAAAATTCAGAAAACATCTACCCACTGGTCTCTTGACTTCCAAGAGCTGTATTTCCCCTTTAAAACACAGGGAGCTCTTTAGAATAGAGCAGGGTGGCTGGCCTATGACCTGTATGCATGTGATCTAGACTTTGATGTGTGAAATCTCTCTGGACTAAGTCCAGAAAGATAACACAGTCATTTCAACCTGATGACTGTCTGGAAAGCAAGATGAGGGAAGTTAATGGTCTTTTTAATGTTTGCTTGCTTTTCTTTTTTTTAATTATTATTATTTCTGAGAGAGAGAGAGAGCGGGAGCAGGGGAGGGTCAGAGAGAGAGAGGGACATACAGAATCCGAAGCAGGCTCTACCATCTGAGCTGTCAGCATAGAGCCCTACACGGGACTCAAACCCATGAACCATGAGATCGTGACCTGAGCCAAAGTCGGACGCTCAACCAACCAAGCCACCCAGGCGCCCCGGGAAGTTAATGGTCTTAATCGCTCATATCCTATCAAAATGCTCACAGACTACTGTGATACTACTGCAGATACTGTACCAATTCTGTGGACCGTACACTCCTGGCAGCGCCGCCCACTAACAAATGCCCACCTTCCCAATTTCATTAGTTTACACTATGAGGACCGGCCAGTCCGTAGAGACCATCCAGTCTACTGTTTTACCAGAGGAGGGCACAGAGACCCTGAGATGGATTGTACTTGGCCAAGGTCACACAGCTGGAAGATCTCAGGCCATCTCCATCCCTGAATCCTAACTATGGCACCTTCACAATGACCTCTCACTGCTTTGTGAAACTCGACCAAGCTGCTAAAGCTAAAACTCTGTGACTGCCTATTTACCATTTGTCATCAATATCATCACCAATGTTTTCTAGCACTTACTCTCTGCCACGCACTTCTAGAAAGGCTCTCTGTAAATTAACTCACTGAATCTCCCAACAACACAAAGGGGCAGGTTACAATGATTATCCCCATGTTACCAACAGAAAAGCCCAGGCAGAGAAGCGTCATACAAGCAGGATAGAGCCGGGCGGTCTAACGAGACAATCTGGCTCCAGAGTCGCCAATGCTATTCACTTTGTTATAGTTTTAAAGAATTTAAGTTATCAAGTGATGGAAGAAAAGGAGCAAGCCTTAAAGCACGAGGGCATGGTAACTTCTGTTTGCCAATGAAATTAGGAGCTAAACCATAAGGTCATTAGCAGGTAATTTATCTCTTGATAAACATATGAAGGGAAGGTCTATGCGTTTCAATATAGAGACATCATTAACCCTTTAGGCATTTTTCAAGAAGGTAGAATGATCACGTGCACACCTCTCAAATAAAGCCGGCCACTTGAAATAGAATTTCACTGGAGGGCTGGATCTGAGGGTCTCTTCTACATACCTGTTATCAAGCAAAGTAAACCTTTCCCTGCCCATCTCCACCAACTCGACCTTCACTCACAGATACAAGGTTTTCCTCTCAGGAAGCCTTACTCTTACATTAACTTCCTACAGAAGTCAAACCTCAGGGGCACCTCAGTCAGCTGAGCACCTGACTTCCGCTGGGGACACGACCGCGAGGTTGCAGGAGTTGGGAGTCCCACACCAGGCTGGCTGCTGCTGTCAGCACAGAGCCAGCTTCGGACCCTGTCCCCCCCTCTTCATCCCATCCCCCACTTGCTCAGACTCTCACTTTCCCTCTCTCGGAAAAAAGAAAACATTTAAAAAAAGTAGGGGTACCTGGGTGGCTCAGTCAGTGAAGCGGCCCATTTCAGTTGAGGTCATGGTCTCATGGTTCGTGAGTTCGAGCCCCGCATCGGGCTCTGTGCTGACAGCTCAGAGCCTGGAGCCTGCTTCGGATTTGTGTGTGTGTCTCTCTGCCCCACCCTAGCTCACATTTGTCTCTTTCTCTCAAAAATAAATAAACATTAGGGCACCTGGGTGGCTCAGTCGGTTGGGCGTCCGACTTCGGCTCAGGTCATGATCTCACGGTTCGTGGGTTTGAGCCCCGCATTGGGCTCTGTGCTGACAGCTCAGAGCCTGGAGTCTGCTTTGGATTCTGTGTCTCCCTCTCTCCCTGCCCACACCCTGCTCGTACTATTGCTCACTCACTCGCTCGTTCTCTCTCTCTCTCTCTCCCTCTCTCAAAAATAAGTATTTTTTTAAAAGTTTTTCAACCGTTAAAAAAAAAGAAGTCAAACCTTTAATTCAGGAAAAAAATTAAAGAGAATCACGTCTGAAGAATAAAAGTAAATATGATAAAAGGGTTCAAAATGAAGATCACTAGAACAAATGCCCAATATTCAATTACATGACGTTTTTGCTTTCCCTCATTTAAAAAATTATGTCAAATCTCATTATCTTGGTTATCCAGAAGAAGTAGTCCAGGAGCAGTAATGCTAGAAATAAGCAAATTACCATTGTGCCAAGATCAAATTAAGGAAAAAATTACAGCTGATTAAGATGTACTACCACATAAAGGCACCTGATATTTTACCAGTCAAATGTTTTAGTGTCGAGTGTGCAAAAGTCCACTCAAAATACAACAGATCCTAAAAACTCAGAACTTAGTCAAGTACTGCCTTAGATGTGAAACCTATAGAAATTTTGGACCCAGTTTAGAATTACCAACCTGACCCATCTTTTCCAAACAAATTTTTTGTTAACATTTATTCATTTTTGAGAGACAGAGCACAAGAGGAGGGGGGAGGAGAGAGAGACACACACACACAGAATCCAAAGCAGGCTTCAGGTTCTTAGGTATGAGCACAGAGCCCAACACAGAGCCTGATCCCACAGACTGAGAGAGAGATCATGACTTGAGTTAAAGTCAGACACTCAACCAACTAAGCCACCCGGTCTCCCCTCTTTGTAACAAATCTTAAAATCACATTTAAAAAATTATCCTATGGCTTCTCTGTTCAACTAAAACAAATATGCAATTACACAAAACCTTTATCAACTAGATCTGTCCTATCTAATCAGTAAATTTAAACATAATACCATTAGTCTAAGAGTTTGAGTAATTTGGGCTTTACCATCATCTACCAAAATCATTTGGCAGCACCATCCTAGCCAAGCCCCAATTATAAAAGGTTTTCCAATATTTATAGCATTCGTTTTTCTGTACTGCGTACTTGGTAATAAACTCTGGCCAGACTTTAAGTTAGAGCTTAAATACCAACATAGTACTTATTTTTCTACATAATGCCAAACATAAAAGTATTGTATTCCAGCTTTAATACCTATTGAGGATACTTTTCCTTTTCTCATATGGCATATACCAAAGGTCATGTATCAGATCTCACCTGAAATTTCTGCCTAATTCGTCTTAGGCACCACAGAATATTTTTAAAAGCACAATGAGAAAATATTCTAAACTCTTCTGCACTGCTCACATGTTTTAAAAAAAAAAAAAAAAAAGGTGGTAACCCCAATTGAGTCCACTGATGAAATTTCATCGAGCCTTTGTTACCATTTTCCTCTTTAAGTGTTTCTAAACTTCTTAAAGGGCAGTACAGGTGCTTCAAAGCAAAGTCTAATGACACCTGTTACCTAACTTGTTCCTGGTTGACAGGTTATTCGGTCGTGATAAGGAAGAAAACAGTCAAAAGCAGAACAAACACTAATTCTGATCTCCATTCTCCTATTAGCCAGGCCATTCGAGTCACACACCCAGAAGCTGTGTGCCTCACTTTCCTGACCACTAAATCAGAGGTCTGATGTGATCCAATTTCCTATTTATTCAAAGTTAATGAGCACAATAATCACACAAAGTTCACTACAGACCCTTATACTAAAATACTATGTTGTAGAAAGCAATTCCAAAGGTTTTTGCAATATTCATTTCTTGTCCTCCAAACACTCCAGAGGAGTTAGGTAGGCCAGTAATCAAGGGGAGGCAAATAGATATTTTATGAATCTGTATGTAAAACCCAGGATATATACAGAAACCTTCCCCTCAGTTCTCAGTTTGCATTGTCATGTGCAAACAGCAACCCACAAAACCTAGTAAGGACAAGACTTTGTCTCTGTTGTGAAAACAGGATTTCGCTTTCCCTGACAGCTCCAGGGCCTAGGAACAGAGGACGAGAAAGCCTCGGAAAACCAGAGACCCCACGGGACCATAAATAATGAGAGGGGTTGGGGAGCGGGGTGTTTGTTTGTTTTTTAAGGTTTGGGGTTTTTTCTTTTCTTTCCCAAACGGCGCGGGGCTGGTGGTAAACCACCGTAATTCCAGGTCTGCAGACATTTGTCTAGACCCAGGCAGGGGTCATTTCGGGAAGCTGGGCAAACATAGATGTCGCTGCCTTTTCTTGACCCACCCAGCTGTAACCAATAGGGAAACGCTGTGGGTTCCTCGGGAGGCAGATGGATTCTCTGCTGGAAATCTAATTGGCGCCCGGGAAACCAGAGCTGGGTTTCCAAAGCGGCCTCAGCACCAAGCTTCTACAAAGCCTCGACAGGGAAGGGGGCCTCCTGGGCCGAGCACAAGCCCACCGTTATGCAGGAGACGGTCAAGGTACCACCAACCCACATGCCAGGTATTCAAGGGCCAAACAGATCCGTAAGAATAAAATCCGACGGGATGCCGACCGCCTCTCATAAGCAAGTAACTACTTTGAAAATACAGCAAACGTCTCCATATCAAAGAGTGGTAGTGCTTGTACCATGAGGTCTGCTCTTCGGGAGCCCAGCCCCCGAAAGGACCGTCACGCTGGAGCCAAGACACCGAGGGGAAATCAGCTTTCGAGACCCCCGCCCCCCATCTCCACCGCAGGCGTGCATTTCTGGGGTTCTCGAAGGACACCGAGTGGGCATCCACCTGCCGATCCGAGACCCTCCTCCACCCCCACCCCAGAGGGGCTGGTGGGGGCGGGAACGCGGGGAGCCACAGCCTTCTCGGTGCGCTCCCGGCAGCGCGGCGCAAACGACCCCACGCTCGGCAGCCGACTGTGCAGCCCTTTGCACTTGTTGCCGTCCGCGAGGGGCCGGGAGGCGGCGGCCATCCCTCGCGCCGCTAACCCCAAAGCAGCACCCGCCTCTCCACCTCCGCTACCCCTCGCGTCCCCCAGTACCCTGGAGAGAGTAATTCTGAGATAAGAGAACTCGGGCGAGGGGAGCAAACTTTTCTGCCCCGCGCTACTGGGAGACGCGGAGGGTCGGAGCCCCAAAGCGCACTCACCTGCAGCCAGGGCCCCCACAGCCCCCGGAACGCAGCCGAGGCGCGGCCGCCCGCGCCCTGCCCGAGGGCGTCTGGAACGCGCCCCGGCCCGCCGCCGCCCCGAGCCGGGAAGGCTCTCCCCGCAGCTGCCCACGCCCGGCGGCCCGGGGAGGCTGGGGCCAGGGCGGAGGGGGCGGAGCCGCGGGCGCGCTCCCGGAGCCGGCTGGCTGCGCCCGCCGCTCGCGCCGCCCCGCGCCCCGCGCGCCTGCCGGCTGCCACCGGATCCCCGCCGGCCCACCTCCCGGCCCCGGCATCACATGGCCGGGCCCGCCCGCCGCCGCGCCCGCCACCGGCTCCAGGACGAAACCTGAAGCGGCCCGACCGCGCCGTCTCCGCCAGCCCCCGCTCGGCGCGCCTCGGCTGCCCTCCCCCCCGTCCCGGAGCGCCGAGCCGGGCGGAGGCTGGCGCGGCCCTGCGGGGCCGGGGGCGGCGCCCGCGCTCCCCGGGCCCCCACGGGCCTGCTGCGGCGCCGCCTGAGGAAGGAGCTGGCCGTGCCCTGGGGAGGCGCAGGCTGGTCACTTAAAAGCCACCACACCGGTGACAGAACATAGCCCAAGTATTAAAAACCAGACGCCCTCTTTATTCTGGAGGCTCACGTCCCTGTGTCCCAGGGCTGTGCGAGCTTCCGTTCTCTTCGCGTCCCTGCATGCTAGTAGCCCCCTTCCAAGGCATCATAATGCAAAAATTTCTCATGAAATCCATAACCTGTTTGCACAACGGAAGACTGCGTTGGAGGGACTCCCTTAACATCCAGTGCGCGTTTCTGGTTAGCTCCTCAGAACCCCAAGCAGAGAAACTTCTCCATCAGCCAGGCCTTCAAAACACCGACTATAGACCAACTTTAAAGGCAAAGTTACCAAATTGACTTGACTTGTGAGTACCCTGAATCCTTGTTTTTCTGCGAAGACCTGCCAACCATAGAGCCGGGACAGGGGTGTGTCGTCCAAGGAAGCTGGCCACCAAGACAGCCCTCTGGGAAGGGCACCCTCCACTCCCGCCAGCTGTTCCTAGCAGTGTGCAACACCTGTCCTGCGTCTTGGCCATTTGTGCCTCTCTTTCCAGCGTCACCTTGTCTCACCCAATCTGCTGACAGAGCTCCTGAAGAAGAGCGCAAAACAAGAGGATCCTGCCTCTGAAGTCTTTAGCCTGGTTCCAAGGCAATGGTCTGGCGTCCTGCCTTCATAAAGTGGGCCCCCACTTGGCCTGCACTCCTAACCCCTGGGGTACAGTCCCAGGCAATTCGATTTCACACAAGGATGAGCCCGAGGCTTGGCCTCAGACACTGCCTTTTAAAGAACTTCCTGCCCATGACAAGACTTCAAGGTACTCAAAAAAAAAATCCTCTTTTTTTAATGTTTTATTTATTTCTGAGAGAGAGAGAGAGACAGCATGAGCAGGGGAGGGTCAGAGAGGGAGGGAGATACAGAATCTGAAGCAGGCTCCAGGCTCTGAGCTGGCTGTCAGCACAAAGCCCAAAGCCCAACGCAGGGCTCAAACCCACGAACCATGAGATCATGCCCTGCGCCAAAGTCAGCCGCCCAACCGACTGAGCCACCCAGGCGCCCCAACAATATTGTTTTCAAAAAGAAAACAAAACAGGGGTGCCTGGGTGGCTTAGTCGGTTAAGCATCCGACTTTCGCTTGGGTCATGATCTCGCGGTTCGTGGGTTCGAGCCCCGCGCCGGGCTCTGTGCTGCCTGCCAGCTCAGAGCCTGGAGCCTGTTTCAGTCTGTGACTCCCTCTCTCTCTGACCCTCCCCTGCTCACGCTGTCTCTCTCTCTCTCCTAGAAATAAATAAAACATTAAAAAAAAAAAAAAAACAAATCTTTCCAACTGCAAAATGTCTGCTGGAGATTAAATGAATCCACACACCAGACAAAAATGGTTCCCAAACTGGTAAACAAAAACATCCATGTTAGTGGCCTCTGTTTTTAATAGTCTTTTTTACATCCATAGTATTTAATCACTGTGTATTTTTTTTTGTCCTTCCTCCCTTTTCTTAGTTGTGTTAGATACGTAGAAGGAAAAAAGTAAGAAAATGTAGCAGGAGGAACAAGTATTATAGGAAATACCAAAACCCCTTCCCCACTAAAAAGAAAACAAGCAAAACTAGTCTTTGTGGAACCTTGACCAGCTGAGGACATCTAATCATGCTGTCTGCAGTTTTCTTGCCTTCTCTCAAGCACTGAGCCTGATCAATATTTAAGTAAGCACTTGGCTTTCAACTTCTCTAGGTTCAAATATTAAACAAAGTGTACTCTAGCAACCTTAAAAGAAGCCTGTGAAGGTATGAGGCAGGAAGCTATCAGTTGTGTAAATAACCCTTTGCATCTGATTGCTTTTGCTACCCCAGGTATAGGTTACTTCAGACACTGAGATAGTGCTAAGCTTGTCTGGGACAGCATCTGTTGAGAATCCAAAGACTACATCCTGTCAGTCCCCAGACAAGGGACATTCAGCCAACAAGAAACCAGGTGGGTAATTCAGTTCAATTTCTAACATCTTGCTGAGTATTATGCCACTGTCCCAGCTCAGTTCTGACTTTGTTAGTTACTCGGTCTCCATTCGTCCTTACAGACCTCCCTGAATCCTTTCTTCATTGTCCTGGTTCCTCCCAGCCTCTGAACTTGGACAAAGTGTAATGACCTTACCGCACAACTTAGCACCTGATTATGTTCACTGTCCTACGTTGGACTGTTTTAGGTTCTTATCTACTCTTGACATCTCAAGGACAAAGACTATTTTCTATCCTAGGAATCTCGACAGTCCTAACACAGGGCACCTGTGGAGTATTTAATATTTGCACACAGACTCTAGCCCTGGAACATTTAATACTTTGTTTTCTTTGGGTGAACTATCATGTCAGGTATATAGAAAGGAAAACTTCTAGCAGTTTTCAAACTTTGCTTTAGTGGTCTGTAACTGCCCCAGATTCGATTATCTACTTAATTCTTTCCTGCTCTTCATTCCATTTGCCAGTAATTCTCAAAGATGGAAAAATTGTAAATCTAAATTTCAGCCATATGCATTAGGACCTTAACTAGTTGTTTTTTAAATAACAGCAAGATATTAGAAGACCACAAAGGTAAGAGTGAGGGAGGGGTACAAATTTGAGTGTGAGGAAGAATGACCTTGGAGGATCCAAACCTTCTAGCCTCCATTTCCTCATCTGTAAGTGGGCATAAAAATACTTTAACATTGTGAAGATTAAATGAAAGTTATTATGGGACACATTATAAAGATACAGGAAAGGTGCATTCAGAGTATGAGTAAATTAAAATATTTCATTACTTTGAGATCATTAATAGAACATATCAGACTGAGGTAAGAAAGTAGTTCTGGAATATACACTTGGTTGCTCAGGTCAAGAAGGTTGGGGGACACAGAAAAGAAGCCAACTTGATCAAAACCAGGGGATACATGTTGTGGGGACGGGCTCAGTTTTCAGTATGGCTACACATTAGCATTAACTGGGAAGCAGTAACAAACTTTGGTTCTCACAATCCCACCCCAGACCAATTATTTCAGAATCTCTACGGCTGGAAATGGCACATTGTTATTTTTTAAGACTCGTAGGTGGTGCTGAAGATTGGGAACAACTGCTCTAACAACTGAATTTATTGCCACTGGAGAAGCATGAGAGCCAGCCCTCAATTATATGTGGTTAAGGGAATCAGCTCTTCCATTTCTGCTAATGATGTACAATCCTTTTCAAATTGCCAGCCAGTGGGGCTTCAGTGCGAGGTACATGTGAATCATCTGTAGATTTTGTCAAAATGCAAATTCTAACTCAACATCAGTCGGAGGCTGATATCACTGCCTTTGTGACAAGCTCCACATGACGCCAGTGGTGCTGGTCTAAGTAGCAAAATAATAGATCCAGAATGGTCGTTAGGAACCGAAGTAGAGAATACTCACATTGTTACAAGACGAGTCAACGTTTCTTAATATTTTGTTTGTCGTGTTTTTTGTAGTTGTTGTTTTAAGTAGGCTTCACACCCAGCTCCGCGCTTGAACTCATGACCTTGAGATCAAGACCCAAGCTTAGATCAAAAGCCCCAACACTTAACTGAAGGAGGCACCCAGGTGCTCCGACATCTCTGAAGATTTTTAATCAGTTAACCTGTATTGTGCACCAAATATGCACAAAATATATGTTGCAATCTTTTAAGAAGGAATAGGCCATTGCCAGCCAGACTTAAATGTGAGGTCTCTCTAAAGAGAAGGTGCAGCCTTTCAAACAAGCCTAACTTCTCCACGAGGTACAGCAGGCTCAGTGCCCAGAGCCCACAATACTTTTAGGGGCCACAGAAAATGTTGTAGTTTCTTTTAAAATCATGTGCCTGTGTATTCAAAGTACAGTTGAGTCCCAGGTGTTTTAAGGAAAGCACATGAAGCCTGTTGTGGTTGATATCTACATATCGATATTTACATGGACATAAACATACTAGGAGAGCTATAAATTGCCTCTTGAATGAAACCAGTCGTATAAATAGTACAACCCTTCCCGCATGATTTGAGGACCCCTGGGAATGCTCATTGACAAAACTTTGTTTCCCTTCAGTGCATTCCGGAGGCTCTAAAATTCTACCAAGGGAAATTTATTCTGCCTCTGAGGCGCCTTCAGAGATTCACACTGTCTAAAGACCCTTCCTTTGTAAAACTGACCTTCTTTCAGACCCACGTGTTTTTTTACCCTCCCCATCCAGCACCACTTTTTAGAAACTACTCGGGGTTTTCTTCAAAAAAAAAAAAACAAAACAAACAAAAACGAAAACAAACAACACATAATAATGAGATTTCCTTTTACAAGAAACACCAGTTTTTAAAAATTCAGTTTCTAAAATTTCTAAAACACCAGTTTCTAATAATCAGTTTCTAAAAATTAAGATGTGACCATTCGTGGCTTTAAAAAAAAAAAGTCACCTTCATCACTGTTATTATATACAGTACCTTAACAAAAAATACTGATTACTGTCCACTATAGTAGCCATTGGTCACATGTGGCTGTTTAAATTAATTAAAAGGAAATAAAAATGAAAAATCAGTTCCTTGTTGCACTAGCCACATCTTGAGTGCTCCATAGCTACGTGTTACTCTTGGACAATACATATTACAACATTTCATCATCACAGAAAGTTTTTTTGGACAGTGCTGCTTCCAAAGGTTTTGAATAAAGAAGGCCCCCTTCTTCCAGGGCCCTCTGAAACACAAGGCCAGCTTGGGATGTGCGTAGACTCTGGCACAGGTACACTTCGTTTTGTTTTTTATTTTCTCCAGCTCCATAGATTTTCAGTTACTCTGTTCTTTTCTAAACCTCCCAACCCAAACTTTGTAGGAAACCAACTGCTGGTTGATACTTCCTGCCCTTCAGGAAAGCCAGGCCTTATTGTTTTTAAACTTTTTTTTAATGTTTATTCATTATTAAGAGACAGAGTGTGAGTAGGGGGAGGAGCAGAGAGAAGAGGAGACACAGATTCGGAAGCAGGCTCCAGGGGCTCGAACCCACAAACCGTGAGATCATGACCAGAGCAGAAGTTGGTTGCTTAACCGACTGAGCCACCCAGGCAAACCTTGAAAGCCAGGCCTTTCTGACTTGTGAAGGGCCAGTAAATCCTATCCTTTATCCACCCAAGGAAGTGCAGATGTTTTCCTTAGGGTCTAGAACAGGCTTCATCTTAGAAAGTGATTGCTTATTTGCATCACCAGTATCTTTAGATTTTTTTCCTTACCAAAATGGCTCCAGCTCTCCCCAGTTTGTACGTGATTTCTTAAATTTTAAACCAACTCAAAAGGCCCCTTTTTGATCTCCGGGGTACGATTGTACAAAGCAAGCTAGCTAGGTAATACCCAAATACATGTGTCTATAAATCTTCCACCGGTTAGCAAGTTTGTTTCCAAGAACCTTACTGGAATACTCACATATGAGATCTGGGGCCAGATAACTCAACAGCTAGCTTGTCTCCACTCCCCTAACACCTGCTGATCTCTTGCATGAACATATGAAACTCCAGCCTAGAGCAAGTTTTCACAGTTAAAAGATAAAGCTCTTAAAAATCAGAGTTGATCATTGAGATAATAACACATTTTTAATTAGGGAGATACAACTCGTCACTGATAATATAGGTGGGAACTAATGTGTGTGCAACTGTCACATGGGCTGTAATTATGTCGAAGACTTCTGGTGACATGCCAGATGGTGAGAATGAAGGATCAGTGCTCTGCACACGATATGTCATTTGGAGGCCTCAAACTGCATGTATAGCTTTGGGCAGCTATTACTCATTAAAGAGGATCAAGATCCTGTTTTTCCATTTACAAAGGGTAGGCAGAGGAAGAGAAAAGACAGGAAAATCTATAAATAAAATTGGTAGGAATCTGTTAACCTCCCCCAACAATAACAACAAAATGTATATAAAAATATTTTATCTCAGCTTTATAAAAGTCATTCAGACCCATCTGATTGCTCATAACATAGAGCCCAAAAACAAAGGTTGGACTCTTGCCACTAAAGGATCCAAGAATTTTTTTTAATTGGCTGAGTAAACTATCTTGCAATTTCTGAACCCAACTCAGAAGAGCAAGGCAGTCTACAGTAAGTGCAATGCATGGGAGCTGTGTTGTTGTCCACTTTCAATTCTGAAAAGATCTCATTCTCATTCTCCCTTCAGTTGGGTGCTTTCAGAACTCTTTCTTCAGCACTCTGCGGAGGTATGGAGAGCAGGTAAGCCTACAGAGGCCCTCATACTCCAACTCAGACCAAAAAAAAACAAAAAAACAAAAAAAAAACAACCTTAATCATCCATAATATACAGAGGAAAACTGAAAGACTTGGAAAAAATGGAGAGTCTAAAAATAGACTATTTTAAATAGACACGTTATTTTAACATGTCTTACTCAGAACCTCACCATAAAAGGCAGTTAATTTTCTTCTATCAAGGAAAAATGTCTTTAAATTATCACTCCTGTGGGGCCTGGGTGGCTCGGTCAGTTAAGTGTCCAACTTCAGCTCAGGTCATGATCTCATGGTTCGTGGGTTCGTCCCACATCGGGCTGTGTGCTGACAGCTCAGAGCCTGGAGCCTGCTTCCAATTCTGTGTCTCCTGCTCTCTCTGCCCCTCCTACCACTCATATTCTGTCTGTCTCTCTCTCAAAAATAAATATTAAAAAAATTATTACTCTCTGATATTGTTCTATACTGCCAAAATATTAGTTGTTTTTCATTAAAAAAATAATTACAGCCATATGGGGTAGGTGAGCAGCAGCCATGACAGAAGCGGTGCACAAGCTCAGAGACTTGAAAGACAGCCTCTTCCACCTTCCGCTGGAGCCAGAGTCAGCCAATATTTTCTGTAAAGGGCCAGAGAGAAAATTTCTTCATCCCAGAGGGTTGGATGGTCTCTGTCACAACCACTCAGCTCTGTGGCTGTAGCACAAAAGCAGTGATTGATGGTAAACACATGACCATTATCTGTGTTCCAAAAATTGTATTTACAAAAATAGACAGTGGGCTGAATTTGCCCTACAAGCTATAGTTTGCCTGCCCACTGCTCTAGACAACTGGAATGTGTAGGAAGCTTTTAAAACCACTAATGACTGGATACTACCTCAAATATGGACAGCTAGTCATGTGGAAAGCCACAACATGACAAAACCCATCCAAGTTAAGCTATAAAATTAAACTTTAGAAATTAAGAATTAAGCTATAGGTAGGGAAAAAAGAACTTTTTATAAATTCTCATTAGTAAAACTCCAGAAATATATATACATATATATATTTTGTATATATACATATATACGTATATATACGTATATATATATACGTATGTATATATATAAAGTGCCATACATATACATATATGTATACATATATATGTATATATATATATATGTATGTATGTATATATATATATATATAGTGCCTATCGAACAAGAACAAAATGCTGTGAAAATGGAACAGAGGACAAGAAAGTATACATTGAAATTAAAAACATAATTTAAAACTTCATAGTAAAAGTTCAGAATTCAAAAAGATCTCTGTACTCCCATGTTCACTGCAGTATTATTCACAGTAGCCGAAATATGGAAATGATCTAAGGGTCCATCAATGGATGAATGGATAAAGAAGATATGAGATATAGATACATACACACATAGAGGTACATACACATGTACATAATGGAATAATATTGAGCCATGAGAAAGAAGGAAATCCTGCCCCTTACAACAACATGGATGGAACTTAAGGGCATTATACTAAGAGAAGTGAGTCAGAGGAAGACACATACTGCATGATCTGATTTATATGTGAAATCTAGAAAGATCTAGACTCATATAGAAACAGGGATTAGAATGGTGCTTACCAGCAACTGGGAGATAAAGAAATTGGGAGAAGTTGGCCAAAGGGTATAAGTTGCAATTAGAAACTGAGTAAGTTCTGAGGATCTAATGCACAGTGTAGGGATCACAGTCAATAATACTGTGTTGTATACTTCACATTGCTAAGAGACTGTATCTCAAATGTTCCCACAACAAAAAAATTATAGAAGACAAAAAAGAAATTATGTGTCATGATAGAGGTGTTAAGCTGACCGTAGGGTGGTAATAATATTGCAATATATACATGTTGCAAATTGACATGTTGCACACCTTAAACATATACAATGTTCTGTGTTCTATCTCATTTTTAAAAATGAAAAAAAGGGGCACCTGGGTGGTTCAGTTGGTTAAGCGTCCAAGTTGATCTCAGCTCAGGTCTTGATTTCAGGGTTGTGAGTTCAAGTCACACATTGGGCTCCACCCTGGAAGTGAAGCCTACTTTTATTTTTTTTTTATAGTCTGTTTATTTATGAGACAGAGAGAGACAGAACCTGAGCAGGGGAGGGTCAGAGAGAGAGGGAGATACAGAATCCAAAGCAGGCTCCAGGCTCTGAGCTAGCCGTCAGCATAGAGCCCGATGCAGGCTTGAACCCATGAACCATGAGATCACAACCTGAGCCAAAGTCAGATGCTTAACCGACTGAGCCACTCAGGTGCTCCCTACTTTAAAAAAAATTTTTTTTGGGGGGGCACCTGGGTGGCTTAGTTGGTTAAGCGTCCGACTTTCACTTAGGTCATGATCTTGCAGTTCGTGGGTTTGAGCCCCGCGTCGGGCTCTGTGCTGACCGCCAGCTCAGAGCCTGGAGCCTGTTTCAGAGTCTGTGACTCCCTCTCTCTCTGACCCTCCCCTACTCATGCTGTCTCTCTCCTAGAAATAAATAAAACATTTTTAAAAAATTTAAAAAAAAATTTTTTTAAAGGAACAATATTTTCAAGCTTTTATTTAATTTCCAATTGGTTAACATATGGTGTAATATTAGTTTCAGGTATAGAATTTAGTAATTCATCATTTACATACAACACCCAGTGGTCGTCCTTAACCCATCACCCCATTTAACCCATCCCCCACCCAAAAAAGTACAATGTTTTTAAACACAGAGTTCAAGGACACATAAGTCTACTTCTCAGAATCTATCCTCAAGATGTATGCAAAGGGCATGATCATGTATACACAACTCTGCTCAGGCAACATTTTTGTTAGCAAAAATTGGAAACAACCTAATTGTTCAGATGGGTATTTGCTTAGATAATTATGGAACACCTCTACTGTTTAAGAAAATAATAATGTGGCTCTGTATGTACTAACATGGAAAGATGTCCAGGGCTATACTATTACATGAGAAAAGCAAATTGCCGAACAGTATGTTTACTAGCAACCCACTTTTATTTAAAAACTAGTAAAGTGTTTATGGATCAATATATGTTTGCAAATACGTTGTAATTGGTCTAGAAAGCTTCCCAAGAAGCTGTTAATAGTGATTGTCTCTTGGGAGAGGAGTGAGATTGAGAAGTTTGTGAACAGCCCTTCATTTTACAGTTACACGCATCTTATTGTTGCATTTTTTTAAACAATGTGCATGTGTTTCTTCTGTAATTTTTAAAAATCAGAACCAATAAGCAAATTATTTGTAATATGATAGAGAGGGGAAAGCATTTTGCCATTTACGGTATCTCTGGGAAGAAAGAACAGAAAATTATTACGTGTCAGGATGAAAAAGAAAATGAAATTCCTGATTAGACAAGGACAGTGCACCCAGATTAGGGACACAAGGAAAAGGCATTGCCCAGCCCTTCGGGAGCTTACATAAGGGTTGAGACAGGCCCACATGGATGGCTCACAGTGATCAGGGCTCTGATACAGCCTCCTGCTGGATTGTGTGGCATGTCAAAGCCTGGGAACTCCCGAGTAGGGAAGCCAATGAAGGCTAGAGTAGCCCAGGTTACTCACAGAGAAAGTGAGTCTTGAAGGATGGAAAAGGCAGAAAGGAGAACCTCAGCCAGACAACCAGTAAGAGTGAAGACTCATGGCTTCCTGTAAGCATGCAGCATTCATTCAGAGGTGAGGAGATCAGCCCATCCAGATTAGATCACATTAGGATTCAGTTTGGCTGCATCTAACAGAAAACTCAGATCACAGTGGCTGAAACAAGATAGGGAGATTTAATTTTCTTTCATGTCAAAGGAGTCCAGAATTATACAGACCTAGGCTATTTCAATGGCTTCATCTTCATCAGACTCTCAGACTCCTTTGCCCTTCTTGCCTTACCATCTTTAGCACTGGCTTCCGTCCGTAGGTGGCCTCATAATTGTGAGATGGTTGCTATAGCACTAGTCATCATATCCATGCTCCACAGAACAAAAAGGAGGAAGGAGCAAGGAAAAAGAGGCATACCTCCCAGTCGAGGCAGTCTTTTTAAAAGATTTTCTTTGGAATCTTCACCCAACGACTTCTGCTTAAATCTGCATGAGGACCCTTGTCAATTATAGTAGATTGAAAACATGTAGGTTTTCTAAGCTAGGTACCTTGCTCTTCCTATTAATACAAGGCTTTAAGGAATAAAGAAGAAGGATTTAACCATCTCCATTAAAGAATTAGGTTCCACTGTGAAGGTTTTTGAAAACAAGGCAGACAAAAATATCTGAAAGTAGGAGAAAAAATTAGCAAATTGCCTGCCAGTAACAAAGACATAGGTAGAGAAATGAATAAACCTAAATAGAGCTTTAAATGCATAGAAAGGAAACAAGTGAAAAATGAGAAAAACATGAATATCTAGTTACTTCTAAAAGCAGGTCATTGATTGGTTGGACAACCAAGTGAATATACTTAATACTGCTGAACTGTATACTTAAAATGCTTGAGAGTAAATTTTATTATGTATTTTTACCACAATTTTTTTTAAGTTTATTTGAGAGAGAGAGAGAGAGAGAGAGAGAGGGATCGGGGCAGAGAGAGAGGAAGAGAAAATCCCAGGCAGGCTCCGCATTTTCAGCACAGAGCCCGATGCAGGACTTAAACTCACCAACTGTGACATCATGACTTGAGCTGAAATCAAGAGTCAGGTGCTTAACAGACTGAGCCATCCAGGTGCCCCTACCACAACTTTTTAAATTCTAAATAGTTAATTGATAATCTTTGTAATTATATACCAGATCTTGAAAACACATTGAGCTCTGCTCCCTCCAAAAACTTTCAGCCTTCTACAGTTTTCTAGAAGATTTAGTTAACATTCAACTATGTGCTCCCACTACTCCCAGTACAGGGTATAATTCTATTCTACAACATGCACTAGAAGTCAGCCTTTCCCCTTCTCATCCATCTGCCCTTGATGCTTTGAAGATATCACTGTAATAGTTACCATGTTGTACTACTTAGTTTATTATCATTTTGCTGGCTAAGATGCAGTGTGGTTGAGCAGAAAGAACATGGACTTTGTCATCACACCTGACTTACCACTTGCTAACTGTGTTCCTCCAGCAAGTTACTTTATCTTCTTAAGACATGCTTTCATCACCCTTAAAATGAAGATCGTTACATGAATCTTAAGGAAATCTTAAGACTGTGGTGAGAACTGGAGCCTAGTACTCAGCCAGACCTTGATAAATGGTAGCCTTCAGTGTTATTTGTGTCTTTTCTGTTGGACTTTAAGGTCTTTAAGTGCTCTTAACATTTTACTTATATTTTTTGTGACTGTCCCTATCTAATATGATATTAAATGCCCTGACAAGAGTCATTTCAGCAAATAGAAGGTCACCTGATGGGCCTTCAGGAGACATCTAAAAGAGAGCAGCTTATCCTCTGGTTTCTCTTCAGATCACTTTTGCCTTTTTAACAGAGAGCAGCTTGCAGGCCAAGCCATGATGGTGGAGTGAATGTCACTAACACCCCAGAGCCAGGAGTGAAGCCATAGGAACTAAATCTCCTCAACGATGGTAAATGACCTTTGTAGAATTCTCCTTGTGGGACATTTGACATTCTGAGATTCTAGACACCTAACAAGTGTCTTTTCTTCTTTTATGCTTCATCATTGAATCACTAGGTTGTAGTTCCTTAAGGGCACCGTGGCCAGTGTGCTTGTTTTAGAGTATTTCCTGGCAAACAGATGTGGAAATGCACTGAGGCCTGGCCAGCCTCATCTGTGTACCCTCCTCCAGGGAGTTCTGCTCCATAGATCCCTTTCCTGGGTGGTTGTGATGTCAAAAGCACAAAGGCTCTGCAAAAGTTCCTCAGACCATCTCTTATTATAACCTAAGCCCAGTTCCTAAAGCACAGGGCATTCTGCCCTAACCCCTTTGGTTGCAAAGCTCTGCCCTTTCATCCTTTGCCTCTCCCTGTCTTGACATTTGGACATCAAATTGCAGGGTGGAAAGGAAGACAATGTGATTTATTCTGTGTGTTCAAGGAAAGTCCCCTGCACCACACTGTGCCTGACACGCACTCCCACTAAATATGTTCCCTGGCCATGTTCTCATCCTAAGGGGGAGCAGAGCTGGCAGTGAGTGGATGTATCACCTGGAAGCCTTTTCCCGTTCCTCATGCCTGGCCTTACCCCTGAACATACGGACTCAGCCGCTCCAGGATGCATCCCAAATATGTGTATTCTGAAAAGGCTACGTAGGTATTTCTGTGAGGTTCCTGCCCAACTCTGCCTTTGGGAAACACCGAAATAACCTGCACTCCTTTCTTTAGAGCTGCTCTTGGGAATGGTTTCTAGAAAGCCACTTTCTCATTGGCCACCGGCCGCAAGCATCTACACTATGGGTCACGGCCTCAGACTTATGGTAATGACAGCTAACACCATGCTTAACATATACCAGGCACTGTTCTAAGGCCTTTTCTTACATTAGCTCATTCATTTTTTTTTTATTTCTTTTATAGTTTATTGTCAAGTTGGTTTACATTAGCTCATGTAATCCTCAAAACACTAGAGATGCTATCAGCTACCAGTGGTATCTCCTCTTTACCAAGAAAAACTGATCAGTGGTAAAGCCCAGTTTCAAATGCAGCCCAGACTCACAGCAACTACCCTATGTGGCTTCATGCAGGGAGTTTCAGAAGCCCTCAGGAGTCACATGTTTCTTTTTTTTTTTAAATATTTTTATTTATTTCTAGGGGAGAGAGAGAGACAGCATGAGCAGGGTAGGGTCAAAGAGAGAGGGAGACACAGACTCTGAAATAGGCTCCAGGCTCTGAGCTGGCAGTCAGCACAGAGCCTGACGCGGGCCTCAAACCCATGAACCGCGAGATCATGACCTAAGTGAAAGTCGGATGCTTAACCGACTAAGCCACCCAGGCGCCCCAGGAGTCACATGTCTTGATGGTCAAAACCACCCGTCACCACACCAACCATGCCTGCCCTGGTCCATCTGGCTTCACCACCAACCTCAGCCCTCTCATCTTGGTCTGCTCAGCCACATGGATTCTGAAAGCCAGTCTACAGATCTGTGTTTTTCTACTTATCTCCTATACCTTCATCCAGTCTCTCCCAGAAAACTTGCAGCAGCACCCCCACCCTCCAGGCCAGGTTGGGCAAATGCCTTTATCTGCCCTTCCCTCCTACTCTGCAAACTTCTTGGTCACCACACTTACTATGTATTGGTTTCCATCTCCTTCAACTGAGAGCTCATTAAGGTCAGGAGTATGTTTTTATCATCTTTGATTCTCTGATGCCTACTATAAGATTTGGCAGTAGAAACAGATAACTGTTAAATAAACAACATTGGCCTCAATGATACCTCCACCCCTCAACCTTCTAGAAGGGACTTATTAATTCAGCTCTGCAATCTGACGCAAGAAGGAACATCATCTAGTGGGCTCCCACTTAGACTCTTTATCTTGTCCTATTTTGTCTTCCACACCCTGCCCCAATATGATTAAGTTTTATTTTGGTTTGTTTTACAGCTGAGCAGCCAGGGCTCCAACAGTCTTAGTTGCAAAAGATATGCTCCTGTTCAAATTCCAACTTTTCTAACAAGAAAGTACCCTTTATCCTTAAATTCTCTCTTTTCCACCCTACCTAGACTTATTAGTGGGGGACTGACAATATGCAAAATGGACTTCTGGAAGCTCTAGATGGAAGCTCAAAAAAAAAAAAAAAAAGACATATGACATTTTGAAACACTTCAAAGTCATCTACAGCATGAAGTTGTAGATATAAACTCTCTTGCCTTCATCTTTAAATTTTGAGGACTTCAGAATTAGTTGCACCTTGTGAAGTGCAAGGAAGTCCAGAAAGAGGAGGTGAGGAGAAACTGCCAGAGGTGAAATCATGCAGAGGTCAGGAGATAAATAAGCCAAACAAAACAGAATGCACTTGCCTTTCCGTTTCTCTGTAAGGCTTGATTTGTTTCTATAGAGAAACATATTCTCCTATTAATAGAAATTCTACTAATCCCCAAGAACACTTTAAAAATTTTTTTCATGTTGATTTTTGAGAGAGAGAATATGAGCAGGGGAGGAGCAGAGAGAGAGAACTGAAGCAGGATCCACGCTCCAGGCTCCTAGATGTCAGCACCGAGCCTACTGCAGGGCCTGAACTCACAAATCGTGAGATCATGACCTGAGCCACAGTCGGATGCTTAACTAACTGAGCCACCCAGATGCACTCTCCTCACCAAAAACACTTACGATATACTCCAAGATTACTAAAACTATTATCAACAAGTCTCATGGGCCACCATTCTCACATGGCTCCCCTGCTCCATTTACGCTTGTGGAGCTGAGTATCTGTTTCTTTCACCAGTCATTTTGGCACTGTTAAAATGTGCCACTAAAATGACTTTGATGGCAAATATAAAGTCCTTAAACATTCCTTACTATGAAACATTCCATTCTTCTTTCACATAATATAAACTATGCTAAGAAACAGGTTAAGAGTGTTCAAGAGGAGAATGGAAATGGTATTCCAGAAAACCTTTAACATAGTGCCGCTGGCCTTCACCTTTGATACTGACAGCATGACAAATTGTATAAACCATCATAAGTAAACATCACACCACAAGATTAAAGCCCCAAGTGCGAACTATCATTAATCACACCAAATACTTACTTGCTTTTCTGTTGGCATCAAAACGTAATTGTTTCTCTATAAGTTAAACATGCCTCATGGTACAATGCTGATCCAAATCTCTGCAGTTGGCAACATAAAAGGGAAACTTACCATCTTTTGTTCATTGTAGGGACATGTTTTTCTCTAACCAAAATGATCAACCTGAATTAAAGTTTATTCTGCCCTCCTCTGTAAATGTTGCCAAACCCAGCAGTTCAAGTTTGAGTAAGGAAGAAAGAATGACCTATGTTTGTTCACTAGATTAATTAAAGCATAAGGCTTCAGGGGGGAAAGGAGTGTAGTCACAAACACATCTGGAAATCTGAAAAAAAAAGCTCAGATCTTCACCCCAAAGTAATATACCTTCACTCATATTCATCAATTTTTTTAATTTTTTTTAAATATTTTTTGAGAGAAAAAGGCAGCGTGAGCAGGGGAGGGTCAGAAAGAGGGAGACTCAGAATGCAAAGACAGGCTCCAGGCTCTGAGCTGTCAGCAAAGAGCCCAACACGGGGCTCAAACCCACGAACCGTGAGATCATAACCTGAGCTGAAGTTGGATGCTCAACCTACTGAGCCACCCAGGTGCCCCATATTCATCAAATTTTGAATTTACTCTTCAGACAGTTCTTGGCTACCCCAAAGTCTATTGATGGTTCACAGGTTAAAAACTCACACATTGGGACAAAAACTTCATGAAGTGTGGAAATTAAATCACTTACATTTCTTGATAGCAATAGCATAAGTTGAGCACCCATTTAACTCATTATTAATGGAATATTTTCTTCTTTATTAAATTAACATCATACTACCTAAGGTGAAAAATGATAGAGACACCTGGGTGGCTCTCGTTAGCGTCTGACTCTCAATCCTGGCTCAGATCTTGTTTCACAATTCATGGAATAGAGCCCGGTGTTGAGCCCTATGTTGCGCTCTGCACTGATGGTGCAGAGCCTGCTTGGAATTCTCTCTCTCCCTCTCTCTCTGCCCCTCCCCTGTTCATTCTCTCTCAAAATAAATAAACTTTAAAAAATGATAACATTTTGAAGTAGAAGTTAGTAATAAATCACTTTTTAGAAAGAAGTTTTGCAGGGGCACCTGAGTGGCTCAGTCAGTTGAGCACCCATCTCTTGATTTCAGCTCAGGTGGTGATCTTGAAGTTTGTGCTTTCCAGCCCCGCATAGGGTGCTGTGCTGGCAGTGCAGAGCATACTTGGAATTCTCTCCTTCTCTCTGCCCCCACTCTCTCTCTGCCCTTCTCCCTCTCATGTATGTGTCTTTCTCTCTTTTTCTCAAAAATAAATAAACTTAAGGGGCGCCTGGGTGGCTTAGTCGGTTAAGCGTCCGACTTTCGCTTAGGTCATGATCTCGCGGTTCGTGGGTTCGAGCCCAGCGTCGGGCTCTGTGCTGACTGCCAGCTCAGAACCTGGAGCCTGTTTCAGAGTCTGTGACTCCCTCTCTCTCTGACCCTCCCCTGCTCATGCTGTCTCTCTCTCTCCTAGAAATAAATAAAACATAAAAAAATAAATAAACTTAAAAAAATAGAAGTTTTGCCGATCCTTCTTTAACTGATCCCTTACAAGGAGCTTGTCCATAAATATTTGCAAACGATCTCTTTGGTAAGCAGTTACTATCTAAAATATATAAGGAAAAAACTCATACAACTCAAAAGCAAAAAACAAATATGCATATTTTAAAATAGGCAGGGGCAGCTGGGTGGCTCAGTTGGTTAAGCATCTGACTTTGGCCCAGGTCAGGATCTCTCCATGTGTGAGTTCAAGCCCTGCATCAGGCAGTCTGCTGTCAGCGGGGAGCCCACTTCAGATCCTCTGTCTCCTTCTCTCTCTCTGCCTCTCCCCTCTTCTCTCTTCCCTCAAAATGAATACATATTTTTTTAAAATTTAAAGATTTAAAAATAGGCAAACAACCTAAATAGAGATTTTTCCAAAGAAGACATATACAAGGCAAACAGGTACATGAAAAAATACTCAGCATCACTAATCAGGGAAATGCAAATCAAAACCACAACTAGTAGTTGAAATTAGTGAATAAATGTTTAGGCTTAAACAGGATATCTGAATAATCTCAAATATTTCTCAAATACAAAGGGAAAAAATAACAATCGGGGAGAAGCCTGGCTTACAGTGCCTTAATTAAGGGATCAAAGTAATGTTACCAGCAATAGGACATATGGACATCAGATGGACTTGATGTGATACTCCGAGAGAAACACCTATCACTTCTCTGGTATTCTGGCCCCAAACCTACAGCCTAATCTAATCATGAGAAAACACCAGACAACCCCAAATGGAGACATATTCTACAAAATAACTGACCAGTATTCATTAAAAATTTCAAGGTCTTGAAAGACAAGGGAAGACTAAGGAACCATCACAGACTGGAGGACATTAGACACAACAACTGTACTCAATGGTAGGATTCTGGGTTGGATCCGAGGACAGGAAAAGGTCATCAGGAACAAAACTGGAGAAACCAGTATATTTTAGTTAATAGCACGGGACCTGTGTTAATTTCCTTGTTTTGGTACTTGTACTGTGGTTAGCAACAGAAGTTAACACCTGGGGAAGCTCAGGGACGCTGCACTACTCTTGGAACTTCCCTGTAAATCTAAAAGGATTTCACAATAAAATAAAGTAACTCTGGGGTTTAAAAGCCTTCTGTCCTTGAAGCTTCCATTTTTGTTTCGTTCCCTGGAGACCAAGGACTTAGTTTCTTGTTTAGTCCCAAGACAGCAAGTCACCTCCCTCCCTGGCAGCCCTGCTCCCACTTATCTCGGGCCTGACATTTACCTCTTCACAGAAATGAGCCTTCAAACAGCAAACACTTAGCACTTCCTGTATGCCAGACCCTGTGTGTAAGACAGATGTGGCCCCTATCTTCTCACAACTTGTCTTACCCATTCAACCTTATGTCAGCTGTGTGAGTTACCACTCAAATTTTAAATTTTGTTCTCTTTTTTCAGGATGGATCCAGGAGACTCATACCCTTATCTCCTATACTGTTAAGAAAGAAATCCAGAGAGGGGCACCTCGGTGGCTCAGTCGGTGAAGCATTCAACTTCAGCTCAGGTCATGATCTCACAGTTTCTGAGTTCAAGCCCCATGTCAGGCTCTGTGTTGACAGCTCAGAGCCTAGAACCTCTTTGAGATTCTGTGTCTCCCTGTCTCCCTGCCCCTCCTATGCTCATGCTCTATCTCTCTCTGTCTCTCAATAATAAATAAAAAATGTTAAAAAAATCCAGAGATATACTGGTCTTTGTTACTATTTGGACTGTTGACATAACAGTTCATATTGGTCCAGCTGAACATTAGTATTCCTACAACTATTAAGTGACCTCCGTATCCTATTTTCTAGGAATATCCATCACGGATCACATGGGATCCTTATAGCAGAAGAAGAGACAATGTTATATTTACAGGGACAACCAGTTCTCTGGAATTGTTTACAAAAGCTTGATGCATTCATCTTTTAAGGACTTAGAAATCACATTCATTATTACATAGAGGAAGACAAAATGTTCACCTGCAGTGAACATTAGAGTATCTTCAGTAGAAACTCACTGACTTGGGCCACAGATTTATTTGTAACAAAGCCAGATAACATCTGCAAATCAAACTGCATCAGAAGCTTGGTGATATGAATCCGTATCAGTTTCCCTGTTAATGGTTTCAATTTCTTCACTTTCAAAATAAGGGTAATATGCACTTTCCTATGCACTCCTGGGAAGCATCATACCATGAAATTTTATAAGGCAATGACCCCTGGGAACTTTCATGAAATATACTCTTCATCCATATCTCAGCTCTAAGCAGTTTCCCACTCAAGTGCGTTTTGATACTATGAAACCTTTGAATCCTTCACTCTTTTTTGATACTGACACAGGACATTGGAGCAGAGAGGGAACACTGTTACTTACATATTTTACGAACTAATCATTGTTACCTTTTCTTTAGACTGCGACCTATATCCATGAAGTGGGAGGTCTCCAAGTCATCAGTAGGGAGCACACCTACCTGGGTAGAGACTTACTTAGGAGTGTATTATTTCTACACTGTATTCCTGGAACATTTTTCTTATTAATTAAAGTTTTTTTTTTTAATTTTTAATGTTTTTTTATTTCTAGGAGAGAGAGACAGACAGACAGCGTGAGCAGGGGAGGGTCAGAGAGAGAGGGAGTCACAGACTGAAACAGGCTCCAGGCTCTGAGCTGGCAGTCAGCACAGAGCCCGACGCGGGGCTCGAACCCACGAACCGCGAGATCATGACCTAAGCGAAAGTCGGACGCTTAACCGACTAAGCCACCCAGGCACCCCTTATTAATTAAAGTTTTAACAATGATGTTCGTAAGTGAATTTCGTTTATACTTTGCTTTTGTTGGGGAAGAGGAGGGTACCAATCAGGGTGGGCTAGGTTATGCTGTAACCTAAATACCTGTTAATAAGTGACCCCCAAATCTCATTAGCTTAGAGCATCAGAGGTTTGATTCTTACCCATATTATATGTCTATTGTGTCATTTCTCCATGTCATATTCCCTTTGGGATGAGCTTATCTGGCATATTGCTGGTTGTCATGGAAGAGTGAGAGACTTGGTGAACCATGAACTGGATTTTAAAGTGTCTGTTTACAAATGGCATGATGTCAGTTCTGTCCTTATTTCATAGGCCAAGGCGAATTACATGGCCACGTTGTGACTTCCGGGGTGGGGCTACATCATCCAACTGGCAGGGGGAGCATCTCAAGTCCTTGAGACACGCAAGATGTCCCCATGTGAAGACCTATAACCAGTCTCCAAGGAGGAACATCAAATGTTTTAGACAACAGTACAACGCACCAAAAAGAGATTTGTCAATACTTGTGTCCTGCAAACTTCAGAAAGTTATGTTGAAAGTTCTCTTCTCTAAGTTCTAGGTCAGTTTAAATATGTTAGAATTTTCTGTTTCTTGAAAATTTTCAATAATTCGCTAATAAAACATTTAAGTCCAAAGCTTCTCAGATTATGTTTTGAATTACTTCCCTGGCCAGTGTTCTGTTTCATTTTTGTATCTCTTTGGGACCCCTTTTGTTCATTTATATTTTCAAGAAAATCATACATGTATATGGAGAAAGGGGAGCCTTCCTGCACTGTTGGTTTGCAAACTGATGCAACCATTCTGGAAAACAGTATGAAGAGTCCTCAAAAAGTTAAAAATAGAACTACCCTGAGGTGCCCGGGTGGCTCATTAGGTTAAATGTTGGACTTTGGCTGAAGTCATTATCTCAAGGTTGGTGAATTGGAGCCCCGCATCAGGCTCTCTGCTGTCAGCACAGAGCTCACTTCAGATCCTCTCTGCCCCTCCCCTGCTCATCTCTCTCTCTTTCCAATTAAATTTAAAACCATAAAAAAAAAAATAGTGGGGCACCTGGGTATCTCAGTTGGTGAAGTGTCCAGCTTCAGCTCAGGTCATGATCTTGTAATTTGTGAGTTCTAGCCCCACATGGGGCTCTGTACTGACAGCTCAGAGCCTGGAGTCTGCTTCAGATTCTGTGTCTCCCTCTCTCTCTGCCCCTCCCTTGCTCACACTCTATCTTCTGCTCTCAAAAATAAACAAACATTAAAAATTAAAAAAAAAAAAAAAAAACAGGGTGCCTGGGTGACTCAGTTAGTTAAGCAGCTGACTTCAGCTCAAGTCATGATCTCGTGGTTCCAGAGTTTGAACCCCATGTCGGGCTCTGTGCTGATAGCTCAGAGCCTGAAGCCTGCTTTGAATTCTGTGTCTCCCTCTCTCTGCCCCTCCACTACTCATGGTCTGTCTGTCTCTCAAAAATAAAAATAAAACATTAAAAATAATTTTTAATTTAAAAAAATAGAGCTGCCCTATGATCCAGCAATTGCACTACTAGGTAGTTACCCAAAGGATATAAATACTAATTTGAAGGGATACATGCACCCCAATGTTTGCTGCAGGATAACTGACAATAGCTTATCTATGGAAGCCCAAGTGTCCATCAGCTGATGGATAAAGAAGGTGTGGTACATCTGTGTGTATACAAACACACACACACACAATCGAATATTACTCAGCCATAAAAAGAAATAAAATCTTGCCGTTTGCAATGATGTGAATGGAGCTAGAAAATATTATACTAAGCAAAATAATCAGAGAAAGACAAATAACCATATGATTTCACTTATATGTGGAATTTAAGAAACAAAACATCGAACATGGCAGTGTGGAAAGAGAGGAAAACTGGGAAACAGACTCTTGATATACAGAACAAACTGAGGGTTGCCAGAGGGAAGGTGGATGGGGGGCTCAAGGAGTGCACTTGTCACAATGAATACAAGGTGTTTGCTATGTGTTAGTGATGAATCACTAAATAGCACATTTCAAATTAATATTATACTGTATGTTAATTAACTAGAATTTAAATAAAAACTTTAAAAAATATCCATGTAATCAGCTTTTTAAATATATTCATATAAGGGCGCCTGGGTGGCTCATTCAGTTAAGTGTCCAATTCTGGATTTCAGCTTAAATCATGATCTCACAGTTTGTGAGCTCTAGCTTAGTGTTGGGCTCCACGCAGAGTATGGAGCCTGCTTGGGATTCTCTCTCTGCCCCTCCCCTGTTCATGCCCTCTCTCTCAAAAATAAATAAACTTAAATAAATATATATATATATATATATACACGCACACATAGGTATTTATATACATATGCACTTATTGTTAAAGCCAACTATACATGATCCTTTATACAAGTTGACCATCGAGTTCCCTATCATTAATAACATATTGATTTACACTATCTTAGGTAACTTGTACTCACAAGTAAATAAAACTACTAGGTTATGCTTCAGTTTATGAATAATGATCTTATGGGAAAAGAATCATGTGCACAAGCTCATAGTAGTCTCTTAGAAATTACAGAAAAAGAAAATCCATGTATGCCATGGTCAGTAAATTTCACTATAGTTTTCTATTTTATTCTTTCTCATTTTTTGTTCATCTAGATCGTTTCTTACTAGGAAATAAGAATGAGTTAGGCAGGTAAGCCTCAAAATCTTTTATCCTAAGTGGACAACAATAAAAAGAAAGAAAAGATCTGTCCACAGCTTTCCATTTGTTTCCTGCGGAGGAAACTGCTTTTGACTCAGGTATTTTTTGTTTTAATTAGAAGCACTTTGTCAAAAATGTATCTCTTAGTACATCTGAAACTAATAGAATGTTATATGTCAGTTATGTCTTAATTTTTAAAGCTTTGGAAAAATATATTGTATATAGCAGTCCACTATTTATAGAAAATTGCCAACCCTCATTGAATTCAGTTTATAATCCTAGCCTTTTAGCCAATAAAATCATCACATAGTCCCAGCTAATACAGTTAATATGAATAAAGAAAAGCCTGCATTAGTATTTTTAAAGACATAAACAACTCTATGCAAAATTCTGCTATAACACTAATGATCCGATGAGAAGCACCTTGGGGCTGGCTCAGTTGGTTAAGAGTCTCTTAGTTTCAGCTCAGGTCATGATCTGACCTGCATAGCTGACGGCACAGAGCCTTCTTGGGATTCTCTCTCTCCTCTTTCTCTCTGCCCTTTCTCTCCCCCTCCCTTACCAAAATAAATAAATAAACATTAAAAAATTTTTAACACTAATGATCCAATAGGAACTAACATTTTACTTTTGTAAATAAAATGGTTAATGTCTTATTTGCATATATTCCAAATCATACTGTTTAATTTCAAAATGCTTGTGAGCAGTCAGTCTCAAGTTCTCACATAACTACACCCTCATTTAATATTTTATGTAACTAATTTATTTAGAAAACATCCTTTATAACAGTACCAAAGAAAATTTCAAATCAACCCTTATCTAACTAGTCCAAATGATGTTAATAATTGGGAACTAAGAAAAAGCTCCCAACTACTGCAGGGCAAATAGACTTCTCATGACCACAAACATGTGAAAAACACAGTTACAGGCAGGTAAGGTACTTTTTGTATCATCTCATTTATTCTTGTAACAATCCTGCAAGGGAAGTGATGTTAGTTCCATTTGAAAGATACGGAAACAGGCCCTGAGAAGCTGGGACTTGCCCAGGATCATACAGTGTATGCTCTTTCCATTATTCTATGTTGCTGAAAAGGTTAATCTTTAACTCAAAGGCGGCCTTTGAAAGTCATTTTGTCAACATGGCACTAGCCAAACATCTTGGTTGTTTTCTGAGAGAACTCACCTTTCTACCAAGGAACACCAGCTTGATTCAGAGAAAGGACTGTGGAAACATAGGTTTCTCATGGTATTTGAAATAATACTGCCACCTCGTGGACTAATGGAGAGCGAAGTTAAGTTGTCCTAACACACAGTTTCAAGTTGACCTGATTAAAATTCTCAATAGGCAATAAATAAAGACAGCTTCCAGAAAAATTCTGAGTTGGAGATACCAGAAAAATAGCATGACCTTTGTATCTTGTACCCTTTGGTTAAATTGCTTATGACTCATCTACATACACAGTGATATGGAGGCCAGCATAAAATGGAATGCAGCAGAACTATATGCGTTAAGGTGTAGCAATCTGCAACACAAAGGGGAAAACTGAAATTCACAACAGCAAGTGTAGTGTGTCCCTATTTGTTTAGAAGTGAGGGCATACCTGTATACTTAAAGATGTGTAGAACATCTCCATCCTCCTCCATTCCCTTCTAGGTGCCTTCAGAACTACAGAGCTGGAAAGTTAAAAACCATGTTTCCCAGATTTCTTTGTAAACAGGGCTCTGGATGAAAAATTGAGTTCCACCAGTTAGATATATTCACACCTGATGTGGAAAGCAGAAGTGAGGGTAGGGCCAGCTTCTTGTGTGTTACTGTCAGCAAGCTTCCTTTACAGTTTGCCCAAGTGCTCCTCATATTCCCAGACCCCTCATGCAGCAGCCCTCTCAGTGCTGTTTCCAGATCCTTCTCCCTCACGACTCCCCAAGAAAACCTCACCTTTGACTTTCATGTCATCTGACTGAAGACCTAATCCTCCACCTTGTTGGTCACCAAAGATCAATGGTCACTCCCCACCATTTCTTGAACATTCTAGCTCCTGGCTATCACTTTCTCCAACGTTCCTCCTGTCATAATTCTTGGCTCTTTGACCAGCACCTTCCATGTGTCTATCTCACTACCTCCAGCACACAAACTGTAACTCTTCAACTCCACAGAAACCAACAGCCCAGTGACCCAGTTATGTTTTCACGGTCCCTACTCCCTCATCGCTTCCTTACCCACCTTGCATTCATGGTCCATTGTAACCATACAACATAAATCCCAAAAGCTACATTATCCCTTTCTCTATTATTTTGCATTCACCAATGAAAACTCCAATGCTGGTTAAGTCTGTGTCTCAGGGCACCGCACATCTACATCCTCTCAGTCAAATATGAATAGAGAGAAACACAATCGTGCTTCAAATCTCACTTCAAATCCGTGACACTAACTTCACATAGGCCCTTAGTGCTGCTGGCAATCCTACCTAATTCTCTAGTCCACTCATTCTCCCCAAAATAATAATAGCCAGCAGAAATATTCCAGGCACTTTTACTTAATTCTCACAACCACTCATTGTGATATTACTTGATGAACAGAGAAAGTAAAAACAAAATGGTAAAATAATGTGCTAAAAGCCACATAGCTAGTCAGTGGCTGAGCCAAGATTCAAATCTAGACAGGCGGCTCCCTCTGAGCTCTGGACCTTTCTAGGAGTATTTCATGTCTTATTCTCTCCTCGAACTTCCAACACCTCTAACTTCCTCCTCCAAACTGTTTTAATTAGTTATCTTGTTTCCAAAGGTACCCAGTAGAGAACTTCCACAAACCCTGACCATCACATCTACACACATAATTGCATCTGTGGCCATATATTCTCTTTCTTCTTGGACCATGCCTGAACCATTCATTCTCTTATCTAAGCCAATCCTTCCATTTGGGCCCTTGACCACAAGTCCCTCCCCAAAACACTGCCCCAGCAATTGGTCTGCCTCTTTCCTTGATCACCAGTTTTTCTGTCTGCAGGAATCTACATCCGCATACATTCTGTATTTTTTTCCAGTTTAAATCTCAAATGAATTGTGAATCACAAAAGTTAGGCTAAGTGAAAGCCAGCCCCCCTCAACCTGAATTCTGTATGATTGCACTTGTGTAAAACTGTACCAAACGCAAACCTATCTATGAACCTATAGTGGCAGAGAGTAGAGCAGTGGTTGTCCGAGTAGGTGGGATCTAACTAGGGTTTGCAGAAGGGCAGGAGGAGATTTTTGAGGGCAACACATACTCATTATCTTGCTTGCAGGGATGGTCTTATGGGTGTACACGTCAAAACACGCAAGACGGAACTTTTAAAATGTACAATTTATAGCATACCAATTATACGTCATTAATTTTTTTAGAAAACTGCCTTGACCCCATATCCCTCCAGCCATTCCCAGTTTTTCTATTCCCCTTAATGGTAAAACTCCCTCAAAGAGCTGCCTAAACATACCACCTCATTCCTGATGACTGCCTTACAACTCCTTTCCCTTGCTTCATGTCAGTTAAACCAGCACCCTACTATTCTGAACTCACCAGCCATGCTTCTGCCACAGGATTTTTCCACCCTGTTCCCTAAATGTCACTAAGGGTCTCTCCCATTTCCTTAAGGCCTTTGCTCAATTGTCACAGCAACGATGCCTCTCTTCACTTCTCTGTTTAAAACTGCAACCCACCTACTCACCCCCAACACATGTATCATTTCCCATCGATTTTTCTCTAGATCATTTACCACCATCTGACCCATAATATATTGTACTTGTACAATTCTACTTCTCCCAAGTAGAATAGTTCCAAGAAAACAGGGATTTTGTCTATTTTGCTCATTGCTATAACCCCAATTGCCTGACTCTAATGTAATGTGTTTCAACAAGTTATCAGGATTACTGAATTAGTCTTTGTAACTATTTGGTTGTGAATAAAGGAAACCACTCAAACTCATCTAAACAAAAAGAATTTATTAGAAGGATTCCAAAGACTCTCAGGGACCCTTTAGGGAAGTCCTAAGCGACAGCCAGAAGGGAAAAAGAAACTGCTGGGAACTATGACGGCTTCTCTCTTCTCTAGTCTGCTCTGCTGAGGCAGCACAGCCTAGTCTGGCTTATTTGCTCCGGACTTAGGTTTCATTCCCCTTTGTCTCTGCAAACCAGCTTTCTCTGCTGATAATCCAAACAGCACCCTTTGAATCCCACATGTTCTTAGATCAAGAATTTGATTACAAATCCTAATCACAACCCCCTGCTTACATAAGGCTTGAGCCAGGCACACCAGTCCTAGTCTAGTTACTCTGATCAGGGGAAACAGGCATGTAGCCTATTTACCAACAAGTATCTTTTAGTGCCTGAGGGGAGCATTTTGTTTCTAGGAAAGACAATTGATAGTGACTTGTTAAAGTCAAGCATTTGAAAACTTAAAAGTTTTAGGTCTGACTTACAAATATTCTATCCAGAAAACTAGTACATTTTCATAATTGCTTTCAAGTGGGCCTTTAATTCATGTTTGAGAGAGTAGACTTAAGTGGAACAGACTAAATTTTAAATTTCTTTAAACAAACCCATTTACAATCCAAATTCAACAACTTAACAGCATTTATATACTTAAAAGATTTTCTTGAAAATTGCACTTCAAATGCTTGACCCAACAAGCAAAACTTTTGCAAGTACCTAACTCTTACAAACATAATAAATTAAATGTACAGTGACTTCCTAAATTTGCTGGAACGTGTCAAAATTTTTGCATGCTTAGTAACATGTTAAAGTACTTTTAAACTGAAATTCAGGAGTCTGAAAACATTTAGGCATTTTACAGTAGAATCCAAAGGCCAATGTTACATACCATAGTATGCCTAATATGCTAATTGTGTTTAAATATTTTAAATAACAAACACCAGCTTGTCCCAGTGAATGTAAAAACTCATCTTCATTGTATATTGCATCTAAGAACTGCAGCGCTCAGTGGAGTCCTCTCAAAGGGAAGCAGCAGTTTTGTCCTCAGAGGGTAGGCCAGGTCACAGTGGCAGGATGAGGAACTCACGCTTGGGGGATTCAAGAGTGGGTGAACTACTATAGCTAATTCAGCATGAAATGAGAACGCAGACAGTGGACGGCTGTGAGGAGAACTGAATAAAGTAATTTAATGGAGGGGCACCTGGGTGGCTCAGTCAGTTAAGCATCCTACTCATGATTTCAGCTCAGGTCATGATCTCAGTGTCTGTGAGATCAAGCCCCACACCATGCCCCGTGCGGACAACGCAGAGCCTGCTTGGGATTCTCTCTCTTCCTCTCTCTCTGCCCCTCCCCTGCTGGTGTTTCTTTCTCTCTCTCTCTCTCTCAAAATAAATAAACATTTAAAAACAAATAATGTATGGGAAAACCCTTGTCACATGTTACACTTGACGGCAGCTAGTTTTAGACAGAATTTCATCTTCTCATTTTGACTAGTACACAAACTACCAGCATACTTACCAAGTATTTTTAAAAGCTTTCACATACACCATTTATTTAAATAAATTAATTCTTCAACATGAAGACAGTTTCTGACCTCATCCAATCTCATAATTAGTCAGGGAAGCAAACTCCTGGTTTCTCATAAGCCAGTGTGCTATATGATTGCATAAATCAATTCATAAAAGGGAAACTGACCCTATTTTTGACCACATGCCCTTACCAAAGCAAGAAATTTTTTTCTGCTTTAAAAAATAATCTGAATTCACAGAACTAAATTTTAAAAGGAGATGCCCATTACAGAATCTGCCTTTAACCAAGGGTCCTTCTAACCTAAGGCATGTTCCCTTACAGACAGTTAACACGTGAGGTGGAATAGGAATCAGGAGAAGGAGGGAGAGGCAGAGAGTGTGAAATGTGTGTGCCAGCATTCACTAGCCAGGGACTATCCATCAGGAATTGATACATCTCAGAAATACAAGAAGAAAATAAGAATATCTTTATAAAAAAATGTGACTTACATTGAACTTTCAAAAAAAATACAACTATTTTCTGAAGCAAGCTACTCTACCTTGGGTTCTAAAGCACAAGATGACTATGCAAATTGAACGGACAAAAAAAATAAATACAGATCTGAGAAAATGGTTTTCAGAAGGGTAGGGAGCTACAAGATAAGCTCCCAACATATATAACAAGCTGAAAGGCTATTATTACAAGAAAAATGGCAAATTTTATCACTCCTTTGACCTGAGGCAAGCTGGAAACTGAGTAGAAAACTACATATCGAGAAGGAAGAAAACATGGTCCAAGAAGATCTGTGGACCCTGTTCTGATAAGGATGGTCACAATTCAAGGAATAAAAAGAGTATGTGGAATGGAGAATACAATTGTTAGGTACCAGAGCTGCCTCCTCACACTCTCTGCATACATACCGAACTAGCTCAGAGTCAAAACTGTCCTGAGCTGGCCACTGATGTGTCCCAACTGGAGCAGAGGCAGTCCTGTTACCAGCGGAGGCAGAACGTGGGACCTATGATAAATGAAGATGATGTCAAGGAGAGGGAGCCAAGCCTGAAAATCCCAAGGGCACTGATGAGAGTGGAGAGAGAATTTATTTGTTGCTGCCATTAGTTGTTGTTGTCATTGTTGTTTTCCCAGGGCAGAAGTACAATATAAAGCACTGTTCCTTTAGCAGGATTTCACTTGAAGCCCATTCCAGAGTCAGAATGCCTGCCCAGATGTTCATACACAACTTTGCTATATTAAAATTAGTATCAATTTGTCCAAGGTGGACAATATACTATGACCGAGATAACAGAGATCTTCCAGCAGAAGATGCCATGGAATAATTCAAAGTATTACATGGAAAACCATGTCTTAAAACAGGTACTTATTTTCCAATTATAGTTCCAGTCTCTTCCAGAAGACTCCTTCTGTGAACAGTTTTGGGGTTCTTTTTAATGTATCAAAGAGATTCTCTTGCTTATAGTTAAGAGAATCAAATTGTTTTCAGGGTAGGAGCGCTCACGAGTCTCTTGAAGCAGACACTATGACTCCATCTTCTTGTTCTCTAGAAATCCATCAGATGCATGCTGCAACACAGAAGTGCTTTCTTTCCTGGTCATAGTAGCAAAGAGCATATCCATCATCCCCAAGGTTTCTAGCAGTTCTCTTTGGTAATCAATCTCTTTTTCTACAAGTCCTTGAAGTAATAAAAACTTTTTGTCAACTACAGGTGACTGACCAATCACAGGAAGATATATATCTGGAAAGAGAGATAAAATACATCATTGATAACTATCTCTCTAAAGAATAAATAGCCAATATTTAGAAAAAGTATAAAAATATTAACTACAAAAGTACTGAGAAGTCTATACTTTTTATAATCTATGATTTACAGAAAACAAACAATCCAACTGAATAAATGTACTCAAGAAGAAATAATTACAGAAAGTAGTGTAGAGGTTCTTTCATTTTCCCATTAAAAAATAGTCATAATCATTGTAGATGTCTAAGATGAAGTTATTTAATCATAATTACTCTCTGCAATTCAGAGTCAAACTACTGTAAACATTTTCCTTCCTTTAAAATACATTGATTTACAATTGTTGTTTGTTTTCTTCATGACAATCTCTACTGGAGAACTGATAAAAACCAAAGGGGCGCCTCGGTGGCTCAGTAGGTTGAGGATCCAACTTCGGCTCAAGTCATGGTCTCACAGTTTGTGGGTTTGAGCCCCACTTCAGGCTCTGTGCTGACAGTTCAGAGCCTGGAGCCTGCTTCAGATTCTGTGTTTCCCTCTCTCTCTGCCCCTCCCCCACTCACATACTGTTTTTCTCTCTCTCTCTCTCAAAAATGAATAAACATTAGGGGCGCCTGGGTGGCTCAGTCGGTTAAGCGTCCAACTTCAGCTCAGGTCATGATTTCACAGTTTATGGGTTCAAGCCCTGCGTTGGGCTCTGTACTGACAGCTCAGAGCCTAGAGCCTGCTTCAGGTTCTGTGTCTCCTTCTCTCTCTGCCCCGCCCCTGCTCGCACTGTGTCTTTCTTTCAAAGAGAAGTAAATATTACTTATAGCACTATATGCTAACTAACTTGTATGTAAATTTTTTTAAAGAATGAATAAACATTAAAGAAAATTTTTAAAAAAGACATTGTAATCTATTTGATTTCATTATCTGACACCTCTATTGTTGCAAGCATGCTAGGATTTTTCAAGTTTTAACAACTACTTACCAATAATTATTTCAGCAGCATTGATCAAAACAGGGGCAAATCTTGGCTGAGAAAGATTCCTGCAAGGCAAAAACTGTTTACTGAAACATGCAAACTTTACCCAAAAAATCCTTAAAACAGATTTACTGAATTGATCCGTCAGTTTTTTTTCAAAGGTCAATCTCAAAGTAAATGTCTCTCATTTGAGATAAAGAAGGATTTCAGATGCAAAATATAGCTTCAAAGACATAAAACATACCGTATCAAAAAATTAAGAACACGACTGATTTCCTTTTCATCCCGACCTGCAAGGGCATTTGCAAGGACTCCTCTTCGATTTAGCTCCTTTATGATGGAAACTGTAATCTCAGGTGTCTTTATTGTACAACTGGGCTGGAAAATTTTTCAGAGTCAACATAAGCAGATTAGAAAGCAAGGGCAAAATATCATAGTCTTGGAACTCACTAACAGTTACCAAATTTAAATAGGTCTTTATCATTACAGTTTTGAGTCATGGTAATGCACAAGGCAAATAATAAAATGATTCTTTTACAAATATGCTCCTTATGGGTTCATCAAGTATAACTAATGTACTGTTCTGGTGGGGGACGGTGATAATAGGAGAGGCTATGTATGTGTAGGGGCAGGGAATATACGGGAAATCTCTGTTCCTTTCCCTCAATTTTGCTGTGAACCTAAAAATGTTCTAAAAAACTAAAGTTTTACTAAAAATAAAATGTAAAACACACACACATATACACAACTTACGTATTGTGTACATGTATACATGCTCTTCACTCACCTCAAGGACTCTGTCAAGTGCCTTAGAGACCCGGAAATTTTTCAGATCCCTGTCATATAATTCTAGGTGTTTCTTTGATGGCCTGTTGATCAAAATGTCATCCTGCATTACAAAGAAAATTTATAAAGAAAAATCAGTTTCTGCACAGAGTTGCATTGAAATGAAGTTTTTTCATAGTGGTATTTTTTACACCAGCATGACCCTGAACTATCTAATAAATACTGAGCATAAGCCAGGAATGCAGACTAACTGAAAATGGAATACTATGCCACATCGATGTGTTCTTAACTCTCCTACAATTTAACTTATAATATATACACAATACCTCACTCTGGGCAAACATTACTCACTTCAATTCTTTTTACATGGCAGGCTGTGTGACTTAGTAGAAAGAGAAAACAGGAATGTGAGAAACAGATCTAGCCCCAACAACTCTGGTTATCAGTAATGAAATGCTGGGTTGACTGTAACTTCTTTGTATCTCCGTCTTCTCTGATCCAAATGGGGACATAACTGGCTCTACTACTGTTCAGGGTTGTTTAGGAGATCAAATCAGGTGGTGTATGAAAGACACTGTTCATGACTATGGTAAAATACTGTAACATTATTATGATTCTGGATATTAAAGAAGTACTAATTCCCCACTACTTATTAATAATGTCCCCAATCTAACAATCTGGAGAGAAAGGTAATTTAGAGAAGAGCAAAATAAAGTTAAATGCCATGTGAACTACACATTCCAGTAACGTACAGGGATGGAGTTGACTGCTCTAACAAACTGTACCTTCTAAAAAATGTAAGAAATATACAAATACCCGTTGCTTCATGTAATTTTTTCCTTTAATAAAAGTTCGATATGCAGGCCTTCTTCTCCTGGGAAGAGAATCCTTCTTTGCTTCAGATTTCCGATGTTTAACACTTAGTATTCCGTTGGTCATTCCTACAACTATTGTCTCATCTTCATTCTAAAAGCAATTAGAAATAGAAGTTAGTCTATTCCTAACCCATCATTTATCTTACTTTCTCTTCAAAACACCATTTATAAGTGTTTTCCGCTTATCCATACTTTCACAAGAGTTCTATTCGGATAGAATTACTCTGCCTAACTATGCAAAAAGATAGAACAAATCACTTTTTCTTCCAGGATATGATTTTACTGACAGTACATGTTATGTCCAGTGTAAACTATCACTGGCACTTTGTATAACAATAAAGAGTCAATGACATCTTGGGGAACTTTTAAAATAATTTTTTTCCCTACATCTTCTTACTAGAAAAAGCATTGTGCGATGGCATGACTTTCCACAATCTTGCCAAGAAAACATTTTGTGATAAGCTTGTCCTCTCCTAATTAATTCAGATTTCTATATGATGTATTCAAATACCCACTTCTTCCATGGCTCATGAAACTTGACAGCAGACATTTCAGAAAGAGCAGTCAACAACGACAAGGAGGTTCACTTTGTTATCCCCTTTCATTTTTTTCTCCCTCAGAGAGCCAATGTGACTTTAAACCCTAAGTTAAACGTGTTGAAAAGAGATTCGTCAATTTCCCAGATCCTGTCTTTAGTGTTAACAATGCCTACAGCTGTACTTGGTTTAAAGCTATATGGCAAGACCTAAAACTCAATTCATACTAAATTATTGGGACAAGTCATATAATAGCAACTGCCTTAACTATTTCATGTGGCAAGAAGAAAATTAGATTTACTCAAATACAAAGTACATTCCAGGGCTGAAAGTACTTACTGAAAGTGCAAGACTCAAAATTGAAGCTGCATAATCAAAACTGTGGACCACTTTATAGGAAGTCGTGCTATATATTTTCACCTTCCTAATAAAAAGGAAAGGTTTGTCATAAATCACCTTGGAAATGAGTATAAAATGCAAATTTTCTATTTTTTAGAAATTCAATATACAAATATTAAATTTTACACATCAATGAAGGAAAATAACGATTCATAATACTAATTGCAAACTAATTCATCACTGAATCTCTTAACAAGGAGCTGTGTACTAGCACTAGCAATGTCTGCATAAAGACCTGAGTAGCCACCAGAAGGAGAGACCAGGAACCAAGGTCACCTGAAGATGAAACCTGAGAGTAAAGAAGAAGTATTAAGCCCACCGGAAGTCAAAAAGCAGGGTTTCTCAGGGTTAGCAGGATTTACACTACGGGCCAGGTGAGGCGTTGCTGTGGGGGCTGCTCTGTGCACTGCACATGCTCAGCAGCATCCTGGACCACACCCACTGCAGGCCAAGCTCTCCACTCCCAACTGGTGCCAGCAAGCACAAGGGTCTCCAGCTGCTACTGTACATCCTCTGGGAGACACTGTCACTGTAGGCTCAGAACTACTGTGAACAGAGCCAACGCACACTTGATTTCTGAGGGACACATCAAAACGTGAGTCCCTGGGGCACCTGGGTGGCTCAGGTGGTTAAGCGTCCCCACCCAAGCTCAGGTAATTATCTCACAGTCCATGAGTTTTAGCCCCACATGGGGCTCTGCTTCCCGTTCTGCGTCTCCCTCTCTCTCTGCCCCTCCCCCACTTGCACGCGCACGCACGCGCTCTCTTTCTCTCTCTCAAAACTAAACAAACATTAAAAATAATTTTTAACTCAAGTCCCAAATTACCTAGTAACGTCATTTCAGAGAATCTACTGGGTGTTTACATAATAAATTCCTTTGTGTTAAAGATGTTTCCTAGTTTTAAAATATGTATACTGTTTCATAAACTTACTGAAAAACCAAGACTTTCCATAATAGTTAAAATAGGAAATATGGAAACAAAACGGGCAAAATCAAATGAATATAAGTCACTACGAGAACTGTGCCACAGTTCTAGCCACATGCTACTGAGCACCTGAAGGGTGGTTATCAAAATGAAGAACCAAATTTTCTATTTTACTTGATTTTAATTAACTTGAATTTTACTTTTAAAACTGAGGCAGTATTAGAATATTTTTCTGTTAAACGAAACTGTATTTCACTTTAATCACTATAAATTATTACCATATCATAGGGCACATATAGGATGCTTAACTTGTCTCCAGTCTCTCGATAATTTTTACACTGATTACATGTTGAAATAAGACTTTAGATACACTGAACTAAATGAAATATATTCTTTTTTTAAAATTTTTTTTTTAATGTCTTATTTATTTCTGAGAGAGAGTGTGAGCGGGTAGGGTCAGAGAGAGAGGGAGACACAGAATGTGAAACAGGCTCCAGGCTCTGAACTGGCTGTCAGCACAGAGCCCGATGTGGGGCTTGAACCCACGAACTGTGAGATCATGACCTGAGCCGAAGTTGGGCACTTAATCGACTAAGCCGCCCAGGCGCCCCAGAAATGAAATATATTCTTAATTTTACCTAGTTCTTTTTGCCTTTTTGTGGCTACTAAAATATTTAAAATTACATATGTAACCCCCATCTTATGTGTTGGCCAGCACTGTTCTAGACCATTAACTAATGGAATACTAATACCTATATAAAAAAGGAATATTTGAATCACATTGAAGTATAGAAATCTTCATGTGCAGTTTCAACTTTTGAAAAATATAAACTAAAATATATACATATACTCATAATAAATATTTTAAAATATACTAACATATAATAAGGATTTCTTTAAAGAAACCACAGAATAATGGACTTTTTTAATAGACTAATGTTCAAATGGTTCAATAAAATTCCTTAAGTATGCAAGTTAAAGCACTAAATTATGTCAAGTGAGAAAATAAGTTTATTGTACTATAAATAAAAGGTCAAAACTATTTTCAACTCAATAGATTTTTTTCATAGAAATCATCTGACAGAACATTTATTTCATCACAAATAATGCAGAAATACCTCATTTCCTCAGGCAGTAAATACGTGTACAATAGCAATAATAAGAAAATTAAAATGCTAACCTATCCAGTGACCCCGAGAGTAACCTCTGTCCAGAGCTGCTCAGATACAAACACGTCACGGTTTTATGATGATTTTTCAAAGACACTAGCAACTGTCCTCCTTTCAGAATGTCCCAGATTTTAACATAACGACCTCCTAGAGAGAGAAAGAATCATTAGTTTGAAATTCTGCCTATACATTCAATATTTAAAAGATCTGAAAAACACTCTTTCCTGGACACTGCATGGCCTGGAGGTGAGGTGAGGGGCTCTGCCAAACTGCCTGGTCTCCATGCTGGTTCTGTCACTCACTGAGCTTGTAACTCAGTGGTTACAATGAGGTTCCTACCACATAGGACAACGGTTCCTACCACAAAGAACTGTTACAATGATTAAATTATTGCATATTTGTAAAGTTCACAGAACCACCCGCAAAATAAAAAGTATAACCAAAAAGCATTTTAAGAAAATTGTAATAAAATCATTTTGCAAAAGAAACTGTGTCACTATGGAAATAAGTAATATACTTTTATTTCCTCAAAAGTCTGTGAATCTCAACAAAACTGAAAAATTTCCCTATAACTTCTACTCTAAGAGTCAGAAGGGTCCTTAAAGGCAATTTAATCCAACAGTTTAAAAAGAATTCTTTTTGGGGTGTCTGGGTGGTTCAGTCAGCTAGACGTCTGACTTTGGCTCAGGTCATGATCTCATGGTTCATGCTGACAGCTCAGAGCCTGGAGCCCACTTCAGATTCTGTGTCTCCCTCTCTCTCTGCCCCTCCCTAACTCTCACTCTCTCTCTGTCTCTCAAAAATAAATAAATGTAAAAAAAATTAAAATTAAAAAATAATAATAAATAATAAAAAGAAATCTTTTACTACGGCAAATTTTATTCCAATGAAAAATTAAACAAAAATCTAGAAGGTAAAACTGAAGAACAAGTTGGAGAGGGGGGAGCAAAGGTCTTCTGTGTCCTGACTGGGAAACTGGGCCTGTAAGCCAATTCATAGTCCCTGTTTCACCATGTGTGGCAGCTCATGAGAGAGCACAGTTTAAAGAATGGATCCCATCCAAACTCCATTTCAAAGTCTACAGGAGTTAAGAGATTGCCCAAGTTCATACAATTAGCTGGTGACACACTGGAGATTGGCATACAGGTGTCCATTCTCGCTTGAACTTATTTCCATTTCTCAAAAATAACACCAAGACAAATGGATACATCTGACAATGTTATCAATTTATTTTGAAATTACATAGGTACTGGAGAAGAAGTACAAAATAGGGTAATTTCTATTTGGGTTTTAGAATTAAGACAAAAATTCTATACACAAAGCCATATACGTGCTATAAATTATACACACTACCTTTGTTGTAATGTCAACACATTAATTTTGACTTGATAAAGTAAAGAAGCTAATTTATTTCTTCCATTCTAATTTTGAAAATGCTCTATGAGGGGCGCCTGGGTGGCTCAGTCAGTTAAGCGTCTGACTTCAGCTCAGGTCATGATCTCACAGTTCATGGGTTCGAGCTCCGTGTCGGGCTCTGTGCTTACAGCTCAGACCCTGGAGTCTGTTTCAGATTCTATGTCTCCCTCTCTCTCTGACCCTCCCCTGCTCATGCTGTCTCTCTCTCTCTCTCAGAAATAAATAAAACACTTTTAAAAAATTTTTAAAGAAAAAAAAAGTTCTAGGATAAACATCACAAAAAAATACCTGTTTCAGCTTGATGAAAAACGTATCAAAACCCCTTCTGACTCCACATTATATCCTCCTCCAGAACTACTGGCTAATTGCTGCATAAAGTCACTTCAATCAAAAGAGACATAAAAAGAGACAAGCCTGATCCTAGAATTGAAAGAACTGTGTTTTCGAAAGCTGCCAAAGATCTCTTAGGTAGGAATAACAGGCATACAACCTGGATTTCTCTCGTATATACACAATGCAGGCTCTCAAGTTCTGGGATTTCAGATCTGCCACTTTATCTTGAACAAATTAGTTTAAAAACTTTTATATATTTCCTTAGTTGCAAAATAGGGAGAAAACTAACTCACTTCTAGGCTCAATGGTATGCATATAATAGCACAGTATCTGGCTCACATTAGGTAATCAATAAATAATAATAAGTGCTCGCTTGTCCTATTTATCCATTGAACAGAACTTAGGTATGTAATTCTAGAGCACAATGTTAAATTATAAAAAGTAACTGATAAAAACAAAAGTAACTGATAAAGACATGACTGATTCAAGACCCACAATATCAGTAAAAGCAATTTTTAAGGTACCTGCTGATACCAGAAGACCTCCAGAGGGAAAAAGCAGGACACTCTCCACTGGCTGCCCATGCTCAACAGAGATCACGCTCTTGTTTGTTCGTGCATCAAACATCTTCAGGGTATGATCATATGACCCTAAAATGCCAGTTTTTGTATTATGTGAGTTTCACTACTCAAAACAACAAAAACTAAATATATGTGTATGTATTCAAACAAATTTGAAAAGGAGAAAGGGCTGAGACAAAATTTAAAGACACACACATATGTTCAAGATGAGACCACACCTACATACTCTCTGGTACCAATGATTATTTCTGAAAAAGCATTATGCTGCCCCATTCCATATCATACAGGATCTTAAACTATTGCTATCTTCAAATTACTGCCGATACTCAATCATCTGGGAACCCCTGCACAGACACCCGCCAAGACTGGACTACATTATCTTCGTTTCTTGGCTGCTTGGAGGCTCTGTGAAAACCAGAGTACTAAACCATAGTTCCGACACTCAGGTTTTCAGGGAAGCCTTATGTTTCCAAACACACTTGGAAGACATTAAGAACAATCATCAAAAGATGAAAAAGAGAAGAAATGGATACACAGAAATATATTCCTTTATAAAAAATTTTAAATTGCTCTATTCCAAAAGAGTCCCAAAGCAGTATCAAATTATGTCACAATAAAATTATCAACTTCAGGAGGGAAAAAGGGTTCACCAACCTGTCACAAAGAGGTCTGGGTTCAGTTTGCTAGCACATCCACACCTCACGTAATCAGAATGCTCTCTGAATGTCAGAATCTCTTTGGAGTTTGGAATATCCCACAACCTAACCGTATAATCATCAGCCCCAGACACCACATGGTATTTGTCAGCTGTAAAATCAACCGTATGAACTGCTCTAAAAAAAAAAAAAATCAAGGGTCAATATATTAAAAAGCAAGAAAAAACATAAAACATAAAACTCTGCTTTTTCCCCAAATAACAAAAAAGCAGCTCAGTTTCAGGGAGTAATTGTAGCGGGAAATCATGAGAGAAAAATCTTTAAAATAGATGTCTGTCCCTAAGCCAATTTAAAAATGTAAACACCCCATACACTATGAAGTTAATAATATTCAACAAAAGCCTTAAAATTTATTTTCTAAGTGTTAACAATTCTACGAAATTGCTCAGTAAAAGAAAATGTTCTAAATGTTGGAGCAAAGGTATTTTTAACTTAAAAACTTTCAAAATGGGGGGCAGCAGGCACCTGGGTGGCTCGGTTGAGCACCGACAGCATCAGAACCTGCTTGGGATTCTCTCTCTCTGTCTCTCTCTGCCCTTCCCGTGATCACTCACACCCGCTCTCTCTCAAAATAAATGGATAAACACTTAAATTTTCCAGGAGCACCTGGGTGGTTCAGTCATGTAAGCTTCTGACTACTGATTTCGACTCAGATCGTGATCTCAGTTTGTGGGACCGAGCCCTGGGTCAGGATCTATGCTGACAGCACAGAGCCTGTTTAGGATTCTCTCTCTCTCTCTCTCTCTCTCAAAATAAATAAATAAACTTCAATTTTAATGTTTCACTGATGAGAAAAGACCTTCCTGATAATACATTATAAAAAACACTTGAGATTTTTAAATCAGTAGCAAATTTCAGAAGTGAAATTGGTAATCCTGGTATAAAGATATAATACAAAATTGCCCTGACCATTTATCAAGGAGCAAAATATTAAAATCAAGAAGAAGAAAATCAACCTTCCATCTTGACTTCAAAATGAGAACCTCTAGTATAGTTCAGCCTATAGTGTTCTCATTCATAGCTGGGAGGTGTTTTTAGATCAGTGGTTTATCACCTTGACTGGTCACAGAACTCACTGAGAAATTAAATGAAAGCTACAGGAAATCTTCCCAGATAAACGTACATTTCTTAAAACGTCACAAACAATTCTACAGAATTCAGGAGCCCCATCAAACAGGACCGCAGGACTGGACCAGATTATGCCCTCTGTCTTAGAACAACCAGGAAATAAAGTATATATGGGTACATAAACTTCACAGGACTGCTCTGTGTTTTCATTCAAAGCCCAAAACACAAAACAAAAAAGCGTACAACATAACAACAAAGAACACATAAAAACCAACAGTCTGTAACAGATGATGACAGATGTTAACTAGACTTATGATTATTCTGCAACATACACAAATATTGAACATACACCTGAAGCTAACATGTTTTGTTAATTATACCTCAGTTTAAAAAAATTTTTAAATTTTTAAACACTGGCTCTTACTTAGTATGGCCTTCGAACTGCCTGAGGGGAGCTCTCCCAGTTATATCAAAAAGCTGAACTCCACCATCTTCACTGCCCGCCACAAGCAGTCTACCATCCTGACGAAAAGTAGCACAGTATGCTGTGTCTTTAAATCGGGAAAAGGTTTTTATAGGTTCTTGAGAATATCGGCCATAAATGTGAATCTACAAAAAGATAAAAACATAGTACTTAACCAGATGTCTCTAGATCAGTAGTAAATAAAAAAGACACAAAAGAAAGAAAAATTTAATATTATATTTACCCTTGAGGAAGCTGTGACAGCATAATTATATGGAGGCTGTGGAGAAAAGTCTACTTTTGACACTGCACCAAACTCCTTGATCTGAACAGGGGTCTTAATAAAAAATAATACAAAGTATTAACAGAGTTACAACTGGTAAGACTGTGTAAGCATTACATAATTTCTTACAGATGGTTTCTCTTTGTTCTTAGTAACGTTTTACTAGGTTGTATCTGATACAAAAGTATGAAAAAAGCAAAACAGGTCCAAATGCCATCATCCAGACTGTCGTGGCTGTCATGAAGGTAAATAACTACGTGGTTGGAAAACCATACTCCACTCTTTGTCTTCAACTGTGGAGTTTTCCGTAATCATTGCTAGGGACACAAAGTTATGCCTAGGCCAGCCTATAATTAGCCATGTATTCCGTAACTGACACAAAGATCACACCATGCAGGCTGCTCTGTACCTTGCTTCTTTTCACTTAATAACATATCTCAGCCAATTTTTCATATGATCAATAGATTTGCCGTCCATCATAGGGTACATCATAATTTACTTTATCAGTCCACTACTATGCGACACAGGTTTTTCCAAAATTTCTAGTACTACAAATAATACTTTAATCAACATTGATATACATATATCTCAGTAAATTTAGGGGAGTGTAATCTTTGAGTACATTTCAAATTGTGGACCTTACATGACCAAAAGGCATTTTTATCATGATGGATAAGGCCAAACTGCCCTCCAGAACATCTGCACCAACTTTCTTCTCTCAAGCAGCAGTGATCAAAATTTTTCATTTGTGCCAATTATAATAGAAGAAAAATAGTATCCAAATTATTGTTGTAATTGAAATTTCTTTAATTATGAGTTAAGCTGCAGCTCTTTTATGTATTTATTGGCCATTTAAATTTCTTGTTCCGTAAACCTCCCAAACCCAAATTTTTTCCATTTTTCTATTCAGTTGTTCATCTTTTTTTTTAAGTTATTATAAATAGTCCAGAAGAACTAATTCTGCATCACTTTTTCCTTATTTTAAAAAGGCAAAAAAAAAAAAAATCTTCTTGCATGAGATTCAAATTCTAAGATTTAATTCATTTGGCATTCATTAATCATCTACTCTGTGCTAGGTACTTGCATGATTAAAATGATTAAGCCGTATGGACTTTTATAAAGAATTCTAATAAAAAACATCACACACCAAATTTTGCTCTCAAACTGTAAACTTGTGATAGATTCCTTTTGGTTATTAGTTCTCTGTTAGAGTACCCAAGTATAACCTATGTTGGAGAAATGAGCGTAAACACAAGTCCCCTCATTACCATCTACACTCACCTTATAGTTGTTCCAGTATAGTGTGTCTTGGGTGATTTTTTCACCAAGTACAGGATATGTCTGAATAGCCACAGGCTTATAGCCAGCCATAATTTCATATAATTGGACTGCTGTTATCCAGGAATATATAGTTTAAAACTGATGTTAGAAATAATTACAGTGACTCTGCTCTATGTCTGAAAAAGAAAATATTTTATATACACGTTATTCTTTTTTTTTAATTTTTTTTTAATGTTTTATTTATTTCTAGGAGAGAGAGAGAGAAACAGCGTGAGCAGGGGAGTGTCAGAGAGAGAGGGAGTCACAGACTAAAACAGGCTCCAGGCTCTGAGCTGGCAGTCAGCACAGAGCCCGACGAGGGGCTCGAACCCACGAACCACGAGATCATGATCTAAGAGAAAGTCGGACGCTTAACTGACTAAGCCACCCAGGTGTCCCGTATATACACATTATTCTTAAACCTGTATAATTTACACACTGTGTCATTTCAAAGGGCTGTGTGGTGGCTTATAGATTAGTGACCAATAAACCATTAGACCATAACACAGAAGAGACAATCTAAAGGAAGCAGGTGGAATACAGATAGGGCTACCAAAGTGCACCCTCTACTCAGCTATACACAGAGGCTGTACACAAATACTGTCACATCTAACTAACCAATTTATAACACCTGGAAATCAATCTGGCTCAACCATCCATCATCCAGTAGTCAAAGCGGAAGTACATTGGATTGAACCGTTTAGTTCCTAACAACAGAAAACATGAAGGTGAAACTACAAATACAAAAGTTTCCTGAAACCAAATTTAAGATAACATTTAATCTATAGGAACACAGTCTAGGATCTTGACTTCCTGAGGGAAGTTCCCACCAAGAGGGAAAACTTCACTTTGCGTATTTCTGTCACTAATCATGGTAAAATTGCATTTGTAATGATCTCTTTTTCCCACTAAACTGAACATTTTGTACCTGGAAGACTTTTTCTAAGTGCTCAGAGAAAACCTGTGGAGGGAAATAAAGGAAGCACTGTGCTGGATTGTATGGGAAAACACAAAACTGAAATCACAAGTGGTGTCTGTAATATGAACATTGCTACACAGCAAGAGTCAACAAACTTTCTCTGTAAGGAGCCAGATGATAAGTATCTTAAGTTTGCTTCCCAACAGGCAAAATGGAGAATATCATGCTGTTGCAAGAAAGTAACCAAGAGGGAAAAAAAATTCCAATTTTTTACTAACAACCCCCTCCAGAAAATTATGAGTACAATTTTAAGTTTATAAATTAAAAGAATGAGATTTATGGAAGCAGGGAATAACATTTTACCCACTTCGGGTTCAACGTGTCTCCTATCATCAAAGAGACTGCAAACAGTTACCTGTAAAACAATTCTAGGCTCACTGGCTGGCAAAAAGGAACCATCACCCCTCCAGGTCTAGCCTGAGGGCTCCTTCCCTTACTAGCATACAGGCAAAACCATCCCTTACTAGAATAGGGGCAAAGGAGTACATAACCCTGCCTTGAAAGAAACGGCGTAAAGCTTTAAAAGTTTACAAGTGAAGGGGCATCTGGGTGGCCCTAGCGGTTTGAGCGTCTGACTTCAGCTCAGGTCACGATCTCATGGTTCGTGAGTTCAAGCCTCACATTGGACTCTGTGCTGACAGCTCAGAGCCCGGAGCCTGCTTCGGAGTCTGTCTCTCCCTCTCTCTCTCTGCCCGTCACCTGTTCATGCTTTGTCTCTGTCTCTCAAAAATAAGTAAATGTTTAAAAAAAACCTTTTTTTAAAAAAGTTTACAAGTGGGGAGTAAGGAATAGTAGCGGTGGTTTGCCAGATGAAAGTGAGATACAGCACTGGAGGAGACGGAGGGGGGAACACGACACAATACAAAGGCATGCAGGCAAAATGTGAAGTGAAAATGAATACGAAGAAAATGATCAGGAAGAGGTCTGAGCCTGAGAAACTGGAACTAAATGAACAACAAGTACTATACCACAATACAACGCAGTATAACGATATGCTATAAATAACGTACGGAGTACTAAGAGCTCTAAAACGATTTTTAATTCTAACCGGGAGGCTCCCAGAAAGATTCACAATGTGCATTTCAGCTCGGCCTTGACGTATAACATTAAAACAGACGGACCTCTTAAGCTGGGCACGGGGCGAGGGCAGCATTCGAAACCGAGGGAAAAGCATGAGCAAAGGCAGAGATGGAAATCTGCCCGCTGCCTCAGAGGGATGAGGGTTAACAACGGTGCACAGGGGAGAATGCGATCGCAGAGTAGGCAAATCCGGGTCGAAGCTAAGCCGCGGGGATCCCGAGAAGTTGGTTAAGGAGTTTCAGCCGGTCTGCGAAGACTGGGAAGCCCCAGAGGAGCATGCGAGATACCAGAAAAAGGCCCAACTTGAGTCCGGACTGCGCCCACCAGGAGCCGCCTTCACCTACCTCTAACAGCCCCAGCGGGTCCGCCGGGACACTTTGTGTCCAAGGAGAATTTCTCGGATTCCGCCAGCTCCTGCCCGGACTACGGAGGCTCACTTGCGGAAGATCACGCGGACCCTACAGGGAGCTGCCGAGACACAGCGAGGGCAGAACTACCTGGCCCGTCGCACTAAAATGACGTAAGGGCGTAGGCCGACGTGACTTACGCAGCCGGGGAGCCGCAGGGGCGGGTCAGGAGGGCGGAGCCATGGGGGAGGAGGAGACGTGATCCCGGGGCTGGACGAGTGTTGCTCCAGAGACCCAGACGGGTCCTGCTCAAGTGACCCAGTATCTCTGGTGCTTGGGCAGCAAAGACTGCGCAGCGGCTGGGGAAAAAAACCTGGAAGTCCTCTCGGCTGCGGTGACGCGGAACGTTTTTTGGCCAAAAACCGAAAGAAGAAATCGGAAGTGACGTCGCGGTCAAAACAAGCCGGGGTTTGGGGGCCTGCAGTGAATCTGTGGCCGCAGATGGAAAGGCCCGACTCGCTGTCGGCTGTCGAAGGTAGTCGCGAGGCCCTGCGCGCCCACCCAGTAGGCTCCCGGCCCCTGTCCCCCTGTCCCTCCTGCCAGGGGTGAACCAGAGTTTCCGCCTACGGGACTTTTCGGGCAGAGCTGGCGGGTGGCTCCCGAGCGGACTTCCCTCCCTACAAGTGTCCCCTCCACGGGGCTTCTGTCCTGGGACGCTGGGACACCTGTCGCCTGTGAGGTGTCATTCATTTTCAGAGCACCTTCCTTTTTTTTTTGTTTGTTTTTATTTTTGTCTTTTTTTTAATATTTTTTATTTATTTCTAGGATAGAGAGAGAGAGACAGCGTGAGCAGGGGAGGGTCAGAGAGAGAGGGAGTCACAGACTGAAACAGGCTTCAGGCTCTGAGCTGGCAGTCAGCACAGAGCCCGACGCGGGGCCCGAACCCACGAACCGCGAGATCATGGCCTAAGCGAAAGTCGGACGCTTAACCGACTAAGACATCCAGGCGCCCCAGCACCTTCCTTTCCTTGTAGTACAGTTTCAGGAGTAGGAAGAACCAAGGGACACCTGTTACTAGGATCCACGGCGGACTGTGTATCTCATTAGGCTTTCTCCCTTCATCCCTGGGCTCTGGCTCATCGTGGTAATCCTAGCTCTCCTTGGCCATCCGTCTTTTTCTCGCCGTCTCTTACTCTCGATTATATTTTCCCTTCTCCTTCTCCCAAGTCTTCAGACTCTTAGTTTAACCAATCAATTTGGCTCATCTCTAGCGTATTCAGGACCAGCGTTCTGTTTTCGCTTCCTCCTCGCACAAGTTTTCCCCCTCAAAGACGGGTAATTCCGCGTCTATATTATGACATGGGAGATGTTTAGAGCTAGAAGGAATATTAGAGATCCCTATTTCAGCCGTCTTCATTGTGTAGATTAATAAAAGGAGTCTCAGAAAACGTATATGACTTGTCTTTCCCGGATTGCACAGCTAGATAGGAGTAATGTTGAGACCGGAAAGCCAGAGCTAATTACCAAGCCCCTGCTGGGCATCTCGCAGGGTCATTTCAGGATAAGAAACAATGTGAAACAGTGCTAAAGTTCAAATCAGGTAACATTGCTGGAGCACCTGGTAGGATCCAGCTCCGTTTTGTGTGCAAAGATTAGTAAGAGTGGCCCCCAGCCTAGAGAAGTTTTCAGTTTCTTGGGAGTTTAAGTGGAAATGTTCAAGAGGATGGTAAATGCCAAAATGGAAATAAACGTAGTGTGCTAAGAGAGCTCAGGAGATTGCATTTAGGCTTGCTCTCGTAGGAAGTCTGTGGGAGATGGGTCTGCCCTCGGGAAGCGCAGTTCATATCCTACAATACCTTTTGAAAGCCTTCCATCTCCATTTGAATCAGCTCATTTTCCATTCTGGTTGCCTTCTTTCCTTTTGCTAAAATTCATAGACTTTGTTATCTGTTACTTCCTTTTATTATTATTACAATGCCTGTTATTCTTTCAGCTCTTGTCCCTTGGAAGTTCGGATTAGTGTAGTGCTGCTCCTTATTTTAGTGTTCAGGGTGATGCAGCCCAAAGAGCTAGACAGATCCTTCATGGTACATAAGCTCCTTTCTTATCTACATAGGAAATAACTACCCTCACTAATCAAAGGACTGATACCAATCTTGGAATATGTTTTAGAACTGTAAACAGTGGTTATCTGTAACCTATGGTTTCCCAGCCTCTGCTCCACTGTGGTCTGAATGCATTTCTCTTTCTAAATTCCAATTTCAAACACCCTCTACCCTCTCAAAATTTCTAAGCGCTAAACCCTAACATGAAAAGATTTACTAGATGTTGTAATTGTCTTCCTGTATCAGGGATTATATACAGAGGACAATGATAATCTTGGAATTTTTCATTTTTTAGAAACATTTTTAGGTACATTAATGAAATTTCTCTTGAAATTATATTAAGATTCACAGGGAAATGCCAGTGATTACTGAAAACTCATTAAAATTATAGTGAATGATTCAGGGGCACCTGGGTGGCTTAGTCGGTTAAGCGTCCGACTTTCGCTTAGGTCATGATCTCGCGGTTCGTGGGTTAGGGCCCCGCGTCGGGGTCTGTGCTGACTGCCAGCTCAGAGCCTGGAGCCTGTTTCAGAGTCTGTGTCTCCCTCTCTCTCTGACCCTCCCCTGCTCACACTGTCTCTCTCTCTCTCTCTCTCCTAGAAATAAATAAAAATATTAAAAAATAAAATAAAATTATAGTGAGTGATTCAGTAACAGGTGTGTTTATAATCTATGCTTTGAGAGTTACTGTTTATTGAATTCATGTCTTGATGCTCTATATTTGAAAATAAAAATCTGTAGTGTTTATTAATACTTAATTCCTGGGGTTCCTGGGTGGCTAAGTTGGTTAAGGGGCTGACTCTTGATTTCAGCCCAGGTCATGATCTCACATCTTGTGAGTTCAAGCCCTGCATCAGACTCTCCACTGGCACTGTGGAGTCTGCTTAGGGTTCTTTCTCTCTCTCCCTTTCTCTCTGCCTCTCCCCTGCTTGAGCTCTTTCGTTCTGTCAAAATAAACATTAAGAAAATTAAAAAGACTTAATTTTTATTTCTTAATACTTCCTACAAAAATAGAGACCTAAAAGTTAAAGTTTGATCCTAGTGCCCTAGAAATGATAAAGCAAAGGAAGCTGATCTGTAATCTACAGTTTCTGTAGTAACAGTTTTCATAAAAGCCTGTATTAAGTTGCTAACATTTTTAACTAAACAAAAACTGATAAATAAGTATAGCTTCAGTTCATCATAACCAAAGCTTTGTGAAGCCTTATCCAAGAATCAGGTGTTATAGATGCTAATAGACATGGATACAATATGAGTTCTATCTTAAATTCAAACTGAGAGCCACTTATAAACATAGTATGTTAAAAAATGAACTAGAGGTAAGAGGTTAAAGTTTTCACATCAATTCATTTTTTAATGTTTTATATATTTTAGTTTATGGAATGAAGTCTTGGCACTTTAAAATTAGAAGGCGGTTTGGGGCGCCTGGGTAGCTCACTCTAAGTTGTCAGCATGGAGCCTGCTTCGCATTCTCTTTCGCCCTTTCTCTGGCCCTTCCTCTCTCATTCCTTCTCTCTCTCAAATAAATAAGCATTTTAAAAATATAATAAATAAATAAATTTAGAAGATTGCTTAAGTGATCTATCAGTCAATTAAAAAGTCACTCACTTGAACTATGACAATAACAAATGTCCAGTTTTTAAAAGAGAGAAAGATGCTATTGAGAATTTTTTACAATGTTTTCTCCCAACAGGAGCTAGCTTCTTTGCATCTTGATGAAGTGCCTCCCACCCCTCTCTGGGCTTCTTCTGTAGCCGGAACTTTGGGTAGTTCTGGAGGCTGGGAAATCCAAGATCAAGGTGCCAGTATGGTTGTGCTCTGATGTAGGCCCTCTTCATGGTTCATAGCTGCCACCTTTTTGGTCTGTGCTAACTTGGTGAAAGACCATGAAAGTTTATTTTCATTGCTAGCTTGATCTTCTGTCCATTTGGTACTGTTCAGGAATCGGAAAGGAGACTAAAGAGTAAAATTTGTTGGAACCTAGTGATGAAGGTGAGAATGTTCCTGTATTTCATTTGGTCTTTACCAAGATCCTATGTGATTAATGGTGATACCCCCATTTTACAAATGAGACTGAGGCTTAGAGAGGTTGAGTAATGTACAGGTTCACACAGCCAAGTGGTGAAGCTTGAATTCATAGCCAGGTGTCTGCCTCCCAACACTGTATGCTTACTGTTATGTATAGGGGCTTTTAGGAGCACTGTTAGCATACTTGATTGAACAATTATTATTTTATGTACTTTTACCTAAGTTGATATAATATTTTAATTTTTTTCTTTCAGGTTTTTCAGTATCTAAATTCCAAGAACACACTGGGTACCACTCCTATAAAACAAAGAGGAAATCATGAAGGAATGTTTTAATCATTGAAACTACAGTTGGAATCATGACTACGTCGACAAATCTGGATATCGGAGCCCAGCTGATAGTGGAAGAGTGTCCCAGCAGTTACAGTCTACCTGGCATGCCAGACATCAAAATAGAACATCAGCTGGACTCAAATGCGGAGGAAGGATCAGCTCAGGGTGTTGCCATGGGAATGAAATTCATATTACCTAACCGATTTGATATGAACGTGTGTTCTCGATTTGTGAAGTCCCTAAATGAAGAGGATAGTAAAAATATTCAAGATCAGGTCAACTCTGACCTGGAAGTGGCATCTGTCCTATTTAAAGGTTGAAAGTTATGGTATAAGTATCTGCATTGTTGTTCTGTTTTTGTTTATTTATTTTTTTCCTTTCTAACCATGAGATTTTTGAGTTCGGGAAGAGAGTTTAGATGTCATCTTTTAATATGATTTTCTAGAATCTCACAGAAACCAAAATTAAGTAATTTATGTTATGTGATGTCTATAAGTGTATGTTGATTTTTTTCAATTTTCTAGCTTGACCTTTGTTTATTTATAAATTAAAGTGTCTTATTTGCTCCTTTAAAAACAATAGGAGAAAAAATTATTTGTGCCCTTTAAGAAATGAATTAGCTTAATATTCCCTATTCCACGAATATTTGATCGACCTCAGCTTCTCAGGCATTAATGCAGTGAAATCTATTATCATATTGTAGATTTACTTTTATAACAGTCTATTGAATAAAAAAACTAATCTTGGAATAAAATTGCTCAAGATGAATACAGATTTTTTCGGGAACTTTCACTGTGATGGCATAGTTTTTTTTTACGGTAAAGAATACTTTAATATCACTTGAGAAACAGGTGAAGATATACCTTATGTATTTCTTTTTTTAATGTAAACATTGACATAGAACTTGGAAATGTTTTATCATTAAAATATTGTGTTAATGTGTTTAAATTTATTTTACTTAGCTGAATGCAATATCCATACATCTCCTTCTCCGGGAATTCAAGTAAGGCATGCCTACACTCCCTCTACAACAAAGCACTTCTCACCCATAAAACAATCAACTACTTTAACCAACAAACACAGAGGAAATGAGGTCTCAACCACACCTCTATTAGCAAATTGTAAGTATTTCCCACTGGTATATTAAAATATTCTTACTACTAATATAATGCTTTCAAGAGTTTTGCCTTGAAACATTATTTTCTTTAAATGCGTATTCTATTTGGAAAGTGATGTCTTGATAGTTTTAGTAATTTAAAATTCACAATATTACTGAATAGTCACATATTTCAAGTTTTATATATTTATGTTGAGAAAAAACAGATTTTTAATACAGATTTTGTACAGGTTTATTCAGATAATAGGTTTATGTATGTTCACACACATACAGATTTTATACAGCTTTTCATTCTTAAAACCTTTATAGTTTGACTATAAGAAACAATTTGTTATTCTGAACTTTGTGCAAAGTAAGACATTGTGTTTTTCTATTGGAGTGCAGTGCTTCACATTTCACTTTTAAACTAAGTCGATGATCAGCAAGTGATTTGTAGTAAAAGCTGAGTGATTTCTACTGTAATTTTGAATTTGAGTGTAATAATATGAATACGAAATTACTCTTTTTAAAACCTTGAATCCACAAGTTTTTAAAAATGTAGAATCGTTCTAGAAGAAATAAAATGAATCTTTTCTATATAAATCAGAAAACATGCTATGTAGTATGGGTGTGTCAATGAAAGAAAGCCGGTTAGCAGGTTGATGTTAGGAACTGCATCTGAATATACAGTGTAAATGCATCTATATTTTAAAGCATGGTGAAATGTTTGTTTTTACTTTGGAAACACTGTATCCCTCCTGATTTTAAATGGCATGCTATAGCCGTTAAGCCAGGAGGAGTCCATGACTGTTCCTTCACCTATTAGCCAAAGTTTTCTACTTATTAAGTTTACATGTCTTTCCTAATTGCTTTCCTTCCAATTAAGGTCACTCAGTCATATCACTGAAATCAAGGGTCAAGTGATACTAATTTCTAAGATGAACTCTCATAGAAAAGCGCCTGTTTAGTTTTGTTGTAAAATAAAGATGTTGTCTTAAGAAATATAAATGAGGGATGCCTGGGTAGGTCAGTCAGTTAAGCTTCTGATTGTTGACTTCAGTTCAGGTCATGATCTCATAGTTGTGGGATCAAGCCCCACCTGGGCGTCTGCACTGACACTGCAGAGCCTGGTTGGGATGCCCTCTCTCTCTCCCTCTCCCTTTCCCTCCCCTGCTCCCTCCTCCTCCTCCCCTTCTCTCTGCCCTTCTCTCTCTCTTAAAATAATAAACTTTTAAATATAAATATACAAATAATGAATGAATGAATGAAATAAAGATACTGTCTCAAAATAGTCCAACCATATTATTTTTTTTTTAATTTTTTTAATGTTTTATTTATTTCTAGGAGAGAGAGAGAGAGAGAGACAGCGTGAGCAGGGGAGGGTCAGAGAGAGAGGGAGTCACAGACTTTGAAACAGGTTCCAGGCTCTGAGCTAGCCGTCAGCACAGAGCCCGATGCGGGGCTCAAACCCACGAACCGCGAGATCATGACCTAAGCGAAAGTCGGATGCCTAACCCACTAAGCCACCCAGGTGCCCCAAACCAACCATATTATTTTTGAGCTGAAAAGAAACACCTAGAGATTATGCACTTCCCCTCCCTCATGTTATAGACAAAACATTTAATCATTTATTCAAGGTCACACAGCAGCTAATTAGCCACAATTAAGTCTGCATCAAGAATTTACTCTCAAGTAGTTTTCCATTTACTAATTCACATGGGTTTAAAAAAACCATGGAGTCTTGAAATAATGGTATTTGGGATTTCAGAGGATTCAGTCAATAAAAAGACAGGTGTGTTTTTAAATACTTTGCAGCTGTCAGATTGCTTTAAACACATATCGGTCCTCATATATAGGTGTATTTCAAGTTAGATATTTTTAACAATAAAATGATAGTTTTTATTTTAGAAAAGAAAATTGCTGCACACATAGAAATAATGACATGGTGAAAGTGCACCCTGCAGGTAGAAAACCGTGAAGCTTTTTATGGTATTCTTTCAGCTCTCTCTGTTCACCAGTTGGCTGCTCAGGGAGAGATGCTCTACCTAGCTACTCGGATTGAACAAGGTAACAGCCTGTTTTTTCAAATGTACTTAAATGCAGTGGAAACATTTATTAGGTTTTTGTTGTTTTATTTTAGTACCGGAAAGTATAAAGACCAAAAAAAAAAAAAAGTTGAATAATCTCACCGGGCAGATAACCCAATAGATAGTAAAAAAACAAACAAAAAGTACTGTAAAGTATGAAAATGACAGCTTTCATTACCATCCTAGCCTTGTTCCCAAAGGCAAACATTATAAATTTCTTGTATTTTCAGAAAGCTTTTCTAGAAAACATTCCTGTTTTTTTTTTTTTTGAGTTCTCTATGAGAATATATATGTGCTTTTTTGTTACGTACACAAGAGGGAAAATACTGTAGACACTGTGTGTATTACACTTTACTTTTTTTCACTTAATATTTTGGAGACCTTTCCATATAAGTACATAAAGATCTATTTCATTTTATTTTTTAACTAATTCTCTTATTTTTATATATATTTCCAGATACTTGTCCTGTCTCTACACCAAAGTTAGTGTTTCTATTTCCCATACCCTCACTGATAAAAGATATCAGACTTTAATCTTTGCTAATCTCATAGATGAAAAAATAATCTCTTATATTGGGTTTGTTTCAGTTTTTTTCAATTATGGTCTATTTAAGCTTTTTTTGTGTGTGAACTGCCTGATATATATTGATTTATATGAACTCTTATCTAAATTAAAGAAATTCACTCTTTGTTGTTTATGTTGCATCTTTTTTCTTACTGGTTTGTCATTTTCCTTTGATTCTGATGTTTTCAAACAAAGTCTTAACATTTTGTAGTGGTAAATTTATTTTTTTCCTTGCAACTTTTGAGTTTTATATCCTGCTTTGAAATGATTTTCTACTTCAAAATTATAAATAAATTCACTCACATCTTATTCTAGAATTTCTGTGGTTTTTTTTTTTAACATTTCAGTCTTTGACGCATATGGAATGTTTGGTATAAGGAGGTAAAGATCAAGCTTTACTTTTATTTTCATGTTTCAGAAAGTTAGTTAGTTGTCCCAACATTATTGATTGAATACAGGACGCATGATAAGAGAGGTGGGTTTTTTTAATCATGTCATTCTTTTAGAAGACATACTTCATTATTATATTTCTCTTTGTTCATAAATATTTGAAGGTTTCCTTCTCAGTCTACTAAATAAACTCAGAGAAAACCTGTGGACTCTATAACTAGTAGAATGAATCTAGGAAACAGAATGGGGTTCAAAGTAGAATTGCATGGGACCGTGTTTCAGATTATTCAGTATTCATCCCAATTGTATTATGTTAGCAAACCACCAACAGTGAAAAAAATAACACTGTAGAAGATAATTTTAATAAGATTTTGGAGGTCTTATAATATATATTGATATAATTCTAAGGGCTATTCTATAATATTGTTATTATTGTTTCTCCCAACTACACATTGAGACAAGCAAAGTATTATTCTGTGTATTGGAGAAATTAAACAATATACCCAGAATCATACTGCCATAAAGTGACGGAGGCAGGATTCAGACTGTGGTTTCCTGATTCTGAGTCCAGTCTTTTGTGGGCTGCCTTGTATCTAGCATTACGTCCCGTGCAGTAGTAACATGCTGTTTGAACTGAGCTGCGTACACCGAAGCACATTCTCATACATTCAGACTGCCAATTGCAACAGCACATAGTAGGACGTCAGCAAATAAGTCAGCAGAAAGTGCACTTCAGTGAGTAGTATAATCACCTTTCTAGAATGCCAGTATTTTCTTAATGCTATGAATAGTTGGTTGTTAAATTAGATGACAAAAATTGCTTTTCTTTTAAATAGAAAATGTTATCAATCACACGGATGAAGAAGGATTTACTCCTCTGATGTGGGCTGCAGCACACGGGCAGATAGCTGTGGTAGAGTTTCTACTTCAGAATGTAAGGAAAATGCCTCAGAAAATGTCTATGTACAGTACTTAAGTCTGTAGTAAATATTTTGTATCTCAGCCAACTAGATGTCATGGTGGAGGATCCAGAAAAATTTTACATGCTTTTCATATTCTTGCGGAACCTGGATCGGGTTGGGCAGACAAGACTAATCATATGTGAAACAGCAGGAGAAAATTTAGTGCCCAACTCCCTCGAAGTAAAATGGGAACAAAAGTAGCATCAGCTCTCTGGGAGCAGCTTCGTGGAGGAGACATAACTTGACTCCAGAGCAAAAGGACAGTGAGGACCCAGATAAAAGGGAGGAAGGAAGGCATCCATGAGTAGAAATTTGCGTTATTTCCCCCAGAGCATTACCCGACTGAAGTATTGAACCGTATTCTTATTGACAGAAATAACAGTCTTATTTACATGAATTGAAAGGTCTCTTCTCTCCACCTACCACTCCAGGGTGCTGATCCCCAGCTTTTAGGAAAAGGTCGAGAAAGTGCACTGTCATTGGCCTGTAGTAAAGGCTACACAGATATTGTCAAAATGCTGCTTGATTGTGGAGTTGATGTAAATGAATATGATTGGGTGAGTTTATAAAACTGACTTTAAAATACTGTAATAAACTCTAGGATTTATATAGTTTGGAGAGATGTCATACATTTCACTAAACATTTGGAAAAATAATTAACTTAAACACCTGGAAGAAAAAGTTAATGGTATAAACTTAATTATTACAACTGATATAAGTATTCTTCACAAAACATGAAAATTGCCTTAAGCTACTTTTACATGCCCAGTTCTTAGTCAAACTCCGCAACAGCAACATTGAATTACTCAAACCTTGCTCACCTTGAAAACTGAATTACCTTTTCCTTTTGCAGAATGGAGGGACACCTTTGCTTTATGCCGTACATGGAAATCATGTTAAATGTGTAAAAATGCTTTTAGGTAAGCCATTAAAGTGAAACTATTTAGGAAATACCACATGAGGAGTTCATTTTAACTTCTTACAAGATGGCCTCCCTTGGTAGTGCTCAGGAGAATCATTAATTACCGTTAAATATGTTACTCCCTCTGGAACACCTGCTACCAGAGCGTTGCCGCGTGAGAGGCAGCAGAGCATTTGTCCTTGGGGCTCTCCGCGAGGATCACTTGTGAATCCACAGTTGTGTCCGCAGTGTCTTTATGCAGAAATTCTGTCTGTAGTTGTTTGAGTTTCAGCTTTTCGAGAGGATGCCTGTTTGAGGTGTCTTCCCTCTGACCCACCGAAGTGAACTCTGTGCACCTCGTATGCTCTGTGCTTGATCAGAGCATCCCAAAAATACCCTCCCCTTTGCTGAGAATCTGTCCTGCTCTTTGCACATGAGCCAGTAATAGGCAAACATGTCTACATTTTCACTTTATTTATGTAGATTTTTCTATTTTTATATAGAAAATGGAGCTGACCCAACAATTGAAACTGACTCTGGGTATAATTCTATGGATTTAGCTGTAGCCTTGGGCTATAGAAGTGGTAAGTATTTCAGAACTGTCAGATTGTATTTTAGTTAGTAAAGCTCTATAAAAAGTACAAACTTTTTTGTACAAAAAAGTACAAACTAGTGGTCTAAACCATTTTCATCACTTGTAGTCCTAAAACATGATATGTCATCCTAATTCCTGACATATACTTTGAAGTGTGGGCAAAATCAACAACTTCTTACAGAGAAAAGAGTTTGTTACTGTTAGTTTTCACCAGTCCAAATCACTAGTTGCTAGAGTGCACACCTATTTATGCACGAGATTTGTTCAACATTTTGTAACAGATTATTTGTAAAATGCTTTCTGGTTGCCCTTTCTCTGTTCTTTAGAACAGTTTGTACAAGGACAGAATCCAGTAACTTGGACAATTACTAAGTCAGTGACAGACTAAGTTTTAAGTGTTGTTAACTGTTGCATTGCAATCTTCTCAACCTCAGACTACGAGTATATATTACTAGGAGTATATCCTCAGAGTATTATGAATAACTTTATTTCAAGAAAAAGTTGATGGGGGCGCCTGGGTGGCTCAGTCGGTTAAGTGTTCGACTTCAGGTCAGGTCATGATCTCACGGTTTGTGGGTTCGAGCCCTGTGTCGGGCTCTGTGCTGACAGCTCGGCCTGGAACCTGCTTTGGGTTCTGTGTCTCCCTCTTTCTCTGCCCCTCCCCCACATGCACTCTGTCTCTCTCAAAAGTAAATAACCATTTTTTAAATTTTTTTTTTAAAAAAGTTGATGTTAATTTGAATTTGATAGTTCTGTTTAAAATTGTGTATTCAGCGTGCTGTGTCTTGATACCCTATCTCTTCTAGTTCAACAGGTTATTGAGTCACACTTACTGAAGCTGCTTCAAAATATCAAGGAGTAGACATAGTCGTCAGGGTGTGTCATCTGCCCTGCCTTTTACTTTTTGGCTCTGAAAAATGATAGTTTTGTTTACTTACAAATTTTTACCTCAGTTGCAAAATTTACCGGTTGAAGTTTTAATAAATATTCCTCTCGGCAATTCACTGGTTTATAATAAAATTAATATTGATGCTTTTTTAATAAATGTGTTTTACTGCATATTTAAAGTTATAAATTAATGTTGTGTGGCATGTAAATTTTTATGGTACAGACGATAGTTATCTGTCTTTGTATCGAGTGCTGTAATTTAACATTTTCCAAAACTATCCTACCCTATTTGTCTTCACTCTTGTATTAACTCACTGACTTCACATAGGTTTGCTATAAATCTATAGAAAAAAAATTTGTTATTGTTGAATTTAAAACTGCACAGTGTGATTGTTTACAAAATGATGTTATAAATAAAGTACTTTTTCTGTTTGGATGCTAGGCTTTTTTTTTTTAATTTTATAATTAAGGAATTACTTTAGGATTGTTGGTTTAACCCTTCTGTCCTGTTAGAATACTGCATTAGATCAAACAGTGTAATTAAATCAAATGTAAGTCAGTCAACAAAGATTTGATTGTCATTTTTAGAAGTATATTTAGAATATTTTTCTCTTGTAAGTCAGTTTTGCAGCAGGAAAAGTCCTCCATGAAAGAAAAGTCAGCCCTTCAATAAAAGTCAGATGCTCTTTAATTCCACTAAAGGAGCACTATAAATGCATATATTGGTTTTAAAATAAAAGAGAACAGAGATACAAAAAAGAACCATAACATGATTGAAACCTTGTAGGTGTGCATTTAGACAGGAAATACAATCATCATAAAGAGAACTGTATAAATATTCTTTGGTTAAAGGAACCTTCAAAGAACTTTTCTGGTTTTTGTACAGATGTTCCTCTTAAGACAATTAAGCTTTTTTGTTGGAGGGACAGCTAGCTGTGTGCACAGGAATACGATTCACCTGCATGACCTTGTCAGTGACTCCGAGCAAGAAACTTGATTACTGGTGATTTTATGTTCAGTGGAATTGAAATTACACTCGGATACATAATTATTACACTCAAAATAGACCTCCCCAAACCCATTGCTTGCTGAGGTCTCCCTGTGAAAAGTCTGGACCACCGTTTGATACCTTTGCCCCATGTTTTATTTTTTATTCATAAATTCAGTGAAATTGCTTTCCATTCAGACATATTTGCTCATGTTACTTCATGGTCCTGGAAAGCATCTCAAAATTTTACATGTTTCCATTATGTTTCCTTTTCACATCCACTGAGAATAGTCAGACATATTACATACCCCAGAATCAATTCATGGAAAGTGTCATAAACTCCTTACTGGTACTCACTTAGTCTTCTGTTCACTGTCTCTTGTTCAAAAGGTTAAATATTTGAAGTAAAAAATTTCCCTTAAACAGTGATTCAGTCCTTCAATTGAGCTCATACTCCGTGTTAGATTTGGGCTGGACCCAGGAGACGGAGTGGAAGAAACCCATGGGGACCTTTTCCCTGCCCTGCCTTGAAGATCTTCTGTAGAATCTGCCTGTAGGGGCACCTGGGTGGCTCAGTCAGTTAAGAGTCCAACTCTTCATTTTGGCTCAGATCATGATCTCACATTTCATGGGATCAAAGCCCAAGTCAGACTCTGCACTGATAGTGCAGAGCCTGTTTGGGATTCTCTCTCTCCGCCCCTCCCCCACTCGTGTGTGTGTGTGTGTGTGTGTGTGTGTGTGTGTGTGTGTGTGTGTGTGTGCACTCCTTCTCTTAAATAAATTTTTTAAAAAAGAATCTGCCTCCCAGCGAGGTTGGTTTTCTTCAAAATTATCTCCTGTTGTCCCATACATCCTGAGGACAAGTTAAACATGGCCAAGTGTTGGGGCGCCTGGGTGGTTCAGTTGGTTGAGCACTGGACTTCAGCTCAGGGCATGATCTTGCGGTTCATGGGTTCGAGCCCCACATCGGGCTCTGTGCTGACAGCTGAAAGACTGGAGCCTGCTTCAGATTCTGTGTCTCCCTCTCTCTCTGCACCTCTCCTGCTCCCTCACTCCCACTCTCTCTCAAAAATAAACATAAATTTAAATGAATGATTAACTGAGGCATGTTCAAGGCCCTAAAATGCCTAGCACTGGGTTTATCATAACGCTGATTGCTCTGCTGTGTCCCAGTCCTCTCTATGTCCTGAGGGGAAACAGAGAGCTGAGGGTCTGACGTTAGCCTATGCCAAGGACAATTGGTTCTCAAGCTGGGATCAACAATGGAATCACCTGGAGGTCCACTGAAAATGCTAAGGCCAGGGTCTCACTCCCAGATAATCTGTTTTATTAGTCTGGGATGCCAAACGGGGGCATGTTATAGCTTCCTGGGTGATCCTCACGTACAGCCAAGGGTGACAGCCTTACTCTATCTGGGAGAACCAGCATGTTCCACACCACATCCTAACATTTGCCTTGTACACTGCCACCCTGTCTACAAACTAACTTTATGCGGGCGCCTGGGTGCCTCAGTCGGGTAAGTGTCTGATTCGGCTCAGGTCTTGATCTCACAGTTTGTGGGTTCGAGCCCTGCGTCAGGCTCTGTGCTGACAGCCAGCTCAGAGCCTGGAGCCTGCTTCCAAGTCTGTCTCCCTCTCTCTCTGACTCTCCCTTGCTCAGGCTGTCTCTCTCTCTCTCTCCCTCTCAGAAATAAATAAAACATTTAAAAAATTTTTTTAATAAAAAAATAACAAAAAATAACTTTATGAAAGAACCTAGTTTATCCTTTCTCTCTGTCCTGTTGGTACTCACTATGACTCTTTTGTAAAGGTAAACATGTTTCCCTTTTAGGCTGACATGACATAGAATTTCAAAACATTAATCTTACCTTTCATGAATAACTCAGTTTTTGTCATTCAGTGAGCTGTTAGTTAATAAAGGAACTGAACTTCCTTTATTAATCTGAAAGAAACATTTCTGATGCCATACAATTAGTTACTAATTTTGCTTCTCTTTTGGATTAAAAAAAAAAAAAAAAAAAAAGCCCTACATGCCCAGGACAGTGGTTTATACGAACAAATGTCAAAGAATTTATTATTCCTTTATTCTGGAATTTCCTTGGGGACACAGGCAATGACCAAAACTCGTGCCAGCTTATGAGTTCCCCCATAAGGACAAGGCCAGGTGACCCTCCTCCATGATGTGTGTCTGGTATGAAAATTTCTCTCTTCTTGTACTTGGCGACACTGGTGTTTGCCCCTCTGCCAAGGAGACTGCCAGTAAAAACAAAATCAATTACATGGACCCATGTCTCAGTGAGCTCCTGCCTCAGAGGTCCCTCAGCTGCTTCAGGAACCAGTCGGCATTATTTAGAAAAGACCTCACTTGAGCCAGAGTTTGGCCTTACTGCCTTCTTCAGAGAATAAACCACTCTCTTTGTGCCATTCTAGGTTCTTCTTTAAAAGATAACATTGCCTTCCTTACATTGATAAGATGTTAGAGGGCCCTCTCCAGGAAAGCACCATGTACTGTGTGTGGTCCGCTTTCACACAGCCTCCTATTTAGGGGAAAAGTCAAATATATGAACTGTTGTTGGCTTATGAGAAACAGTCCAACACAAATGTCAAAGTGTGTGCCAGGTGGGGAAGCCATGGCCCTGCGCCTCTGTGATCTAGTCAGGGAGAGAATGCAGTACAAATTCACTGACCTCCAAGCAATATGAAGAGATAGGTAAGAAAAGTTGATGTCAAATAGAAATTGATTTTGGAAAGAAAATTATTTCTGTGGCTTCAGGAGGCCAGGGTCAGAATCCCTAGTACCTAGGCATTTAAAAAACCTTTATCTTTATTTTTTTCTGAATATAAAAGTAATGTACACTTCTTGTATCTGTCAGAATGCTTTCAGCTGTCAGATAAAACCCACTTGAGGTGGCTTAAACAAATAAGTAAATGTATTTGCTCACATAGAAGGAAGTCCAGAGTTAGGAGGACTTCAAAGTTGGTTGACATAGCAGAGCAACAATGTCAAGTAAGACCCAAGTTATTTCAGTCTGCACTCTGTGGGCCATAATTCAACCCCATCTGAAGGCTGGTTCCCCTCAGGGCCATGGTGTGGTGTCTAACAACAAGGGCCATATGCTTCTCCATTGCTGTCTAGCTTAGTGAGAGAAAGAGGTGTCTCATCCCCCTTCCAGAAGAGTAAGGAAGAACTCCAGAAGCTTCTAGAAAACCACTCCTCTAGTCTCATTTACAACTGGCTTATATGCTCCTTCCTGAACCAGCTATGGAGATTAAGACTAATTGAGCATCCACCAGTCATACCCATTCAACTGAGAGCCACCATCTTCTGTAGCACTTGGGCTGAGTGGGGAGAAATACCAGCATCTGTTAAGAAGGAGGGAAAAGAGGAACAATACTTATAGAGAGCCTGGATGAGGCGCCATAAGTAGATAAGCAAAAGAAGAGAAAATGGGATAATAAAAAAAAATGCTTGATTGATTTGAAAGAAGGCAGGAAGCAAGAAATAGGGAGCAAACACTAGATAGGACAAATAGAAAGCAAGTAGCAAGATGGTAAACTTAAATTCAACAATAAATGTACAAGGACTAAACATTTCAATTAAAAAACAGGTTGAGAGGGGCATCTGGGTGGCTCAGTTGGTTAAATGTCCAACTCTTAATTTCGCATCAGGTCTTGATCTCAAGGTCATGGGTTCAAGCCCCACACTGGGGTCCACACTGGACCTATGAAGCCTATTTTAAAAAAACAAACAAACAAACAAACCAAAGAAAAGACAAAGGTTGAGAGGCTGGGCTAAGGAAACCAAACAAGAATCACCATTTGGCTATTTTAAAGAAACAAACTTTAAACATAAGGATGTGGACAGATTCAAAGTAAAAAGATATAAACATCAACAAAAGATGTTGATGTGGCCACTTTAATATTGGCATGTCAAACTGCAGGTCCTAAAATAGCCAAAACTTGAAGAATAAAGTTAGAAGAGTAAAATGGCCAGGTATCAAGACTTACCATATAAAGCTATAGCAGTTAATACAGGAAGTGACAAAATAAACCAATGAAATAGAATATAGTGTAGACACAGATCCACACCTGTACAACTAATATATACAAAGTTACCACTGTGATTCAGTGGAGAAACAATGTTTTCTCAACAAGGCTTTTTGTCTCTAAAAACTTTGTATGCTGCCTGGTAGTCATGGGTAACTGTTTTCACATGGGGAAAAAATAAACTAGAAAAAAATAAACTTATTCTTTTTTCTTAAAAATAATTGTCTTTAGAACTCCCCCTTTTTCTCTTCTTTTGGGCATAAAGGTAAGTAAATAGAAGGCTAAGTGATTCATCTTAAAATAAAATGTTCCAGTTTATTCCAAAAATTGATTTGTCATTTCAATTCTAGCTTTTGGCTTTATGTTAATTTTTTTCAGAGCATATATACTTTATTTTGTGTAGTTAGATTCAGCAGTAACTTTGGGCTCCCTCGACAATGTGTCAAATCAACTCCCTTTAGAGAAGCAAAGACGTTAGAGGGCTTTCTTTCCTAGCTTCCCCGGCTTCCTCCCCCAGGCTCCCCTGACCGCTACAGTGCAAGCCTGTAATGGAGCTTTACCCAATCAGATGCTCTCAGATGTGTCATACAATAACTGGCCACCAGGTGGCAGTCAGGATGTAGTACACATGTGACCTCGACCCCTCCAGAAAGGTCCCAGAAACTGTCAACCTCAAAAGCACCTTAGGCTTGATGAAATAAATGATGACTTGGTTGAAGCAAAATATAACTACAACAAGGGTTTATTTTAAATGGGGGGCAAATAATACCAGGAACTAGGTTATATTTTAATTCTAGCTTTAGAATTCTCCAGCCATGAAGCCTTGAGACAGAAGGCAGCACCCTCAACCCCAAATGAAGAAGGCTCTCCCTCTCTTTCCCTTTCTCTCTTTCTCCCCCTGACCTGACTGCATGACCCCAGGTGTGCCATGTTCCCTCCAGGACTTGTGAGTAATAAACCTTGTTTTTTTCTGCTGTTCCCTGGTGGTTGTAGTCGAGGTGTAATTTGCAGACATAATACAAGCTCCAGGGCAGGTGCAGCTGCAGCACTGGGGGGATGAGGAGGGTGTCTGTGAGGGCTGCCGTGCATAGACAGGGCGCAGGCATTCCTAGCTGATAGGATCACCATCAATCGGCTGCCACTAACAGAAAACAACTGTGTTATAATAGCTCATACCATTATTTTATGTGTGTGACTTTTTGTAGTTTGTGGCATAGATAGAAACTTAACAACACACAATTTCCTTCTTCTCCATTCCAGCCTTCTGCCCATCTGTCCTCACTGCATATTTTATAAGCACACAAATCAGTATGATTCAAATATCCCTACAAAGACAGCCAATCTTCAGAGACGTCAGTAAGACATGACCTATTGCAAAAAAAAGAAAAAAAGGGGATTGTTTCAAAACAACCCAAAAGTCAACATGGTTTGAAAGAATCCAATTAGCAATACAGTTATAAAGATGCTACACTTGTGAGAAGCTTGATTAACAAAACAATGAAGCCTATTAGAAAAATTTGAGTAAAACATTGCGGTGTTGAAAGCTTATCTTTGATGAGCTGGAAACGCAAAGAAAAATAATCCCGAAGCATTTCCCAGTTTAGAAGCATTTTGTTTATCCTTCACTGCCAGAGTTGGAGCCAACAATTCTGATGGTTTGGATTAGCTCTTAATATTTCTAGTCATTGGGGTATTCAAATCACTGGTGCATTTTTGGCAACAAGCTGACTCATCTGAGACAAAGGAACGAAGCTTCTCCACACATAAGTCACAGGGCTTCTCTCTCACTTTGACCAGTGGTCTTTAGTCAGAAACAGGCAAAGGGAAGTAGTGAACCCAGGACATCTACACACCAAGGAGATCTGTGCAGTACCCTTCAGTCCTCCTTAGTGTTCAGAGTTTCTAATGTGCTCAGCTGTCTGCTGAGTTTTCCAGGCGTAGAGCCAGTTAACCGTTCCTATTAAGCCTCTCGGTCACATTAAACAAAATAAATCTACACTACTGAAGCCGAGGCAGTACAACAGTGACAGAGAAAGGCAGAGTTAGTGCGGATAAGAGTCTCACGCAGTTTTTAAGGCTGGTCAGAGACAAAAAGAATGTTTTCACATAGAGAACTATTTTAGACTTGAAACAAAGTTCCTGCATTCGCTTATTCTTTCACTGTGTAAACCCATTCACTTTACAAACTGCTGTATATAAGATCTATGCCATAGTGAAAATAATGAGAGTTTCAGAATCAGATGAACCTGAATTCAACTCCTGGCTGATGATGCTTTTCCTGGGCCCAAGTTTTCACAGCTGTAAACATTAAAATACTAATACTCTGAGAGGAGAGATTTCTAAGGATTTGAGATGATGTATGTACAGAGAGAAATTCACATTCCTACCAGCTTTTTACTGCCTCATCTCAACCATGGGAGATCTCAGCTCCTGACCAAACTTTAGTCAAGGTCCTCTGAGCCCTCTTCTTGTTTTGACCTTGACTTTGGGTTTGGTCTACTGCCCTTGACCGTGGCCTGCTCAATCTAGTTCTGGCACAAATCTCCTAAACCAGTTTACTAAGACTCCCTTGCACCTTGATAGCTGGTCATGTTGGCCTCCATTAGCAGGGATCCCCTTACCCTTTATGGCTAATCCAGTTCCTCTTAGTAACTTTCCATCCACAGCCCCCCCTCACTCTGCTCACTGGCTATATACATCCCCGGTTGTCTTTCCTATAGTTGGAGTTGACTTCACTCTCTCACCCCAGTGAAACAGTCTCAAATGAAGTCTTTCTTACCATATTAACAAGAGTCAGAATAATTTTTCTTTCATGTCCTTTATCTCTGCATGTCTATTTCTTTTTTTAATGTTTATATATTTTTGAGACAGAGCATAAGTCAGAGAGTGACAGAGAGAGGGAGACACAGAATCCAAAACAGGCTCCAGGCACTGAGCTGTCAGCACAGAGCCCAACACAGGACTCAAACTTGGGAATGGTTGAAATCATGACCTGAGCTGAAGCTGGACACCTAACCAACTGAGCCACCCAGGCTCCCCCTCTGCACCTCTATTTCTGACCGAACGGTGTCATTACCCATAAAGACAGAAAATGCGGGGGGTGGGGGGTGTCTGGCTGGGTCAGTCTGAAGAGCATGTGACTCTTGATCTCAGGGTCCTGAGTTCGAGCCCCACACTGGGTGCAGGATTATTTAAATATATAAAACCTTAAGAAAAAAAAGGCAGAAAATGGAACTTGGTGTCCCATAGAGTTAGGACGTGTCACCAGGGCAACCCAGTTGATCCCCCTGAAGCCCAGCCGTCACTAATCTACATGCCACACTGGAAAAACACCCGTCTTCTGAAATGGAAGCACAGGGCTGACTCCACTGAAAGCCATGAAAAAAGTGCAGCTGGCTCCCTCCAGGCCAAAGCCCCCCAGCCTCCCTGCCCCCACGCACCACCCGGGAAAAGCTCACGATAGTCTTTGTCCCTTGCCCTCTCTCTCTCTCTCTCTCTCTCTCTCTCTCTCTCTCTCTCTCTCTCTCGATTAACTCCTTTGATGAAGTTCACCCATTTTGTTTTCTCAGTCCCTCAGACTTTGCTGGCTGACTCACTCACGGCTCCGGCTCCCACAGCAATCCTCTTAAGGACGAGAGCTGACCCCAAGCGCAGGCCCTCTCAGAGCCGCGCTTGCAGTGCCCTGGGGGCTCCTGCTGACAGAATTTTGGAGCTGGCACAGGCCCGGGGTTCATCTGGTTCTGCGATTCCCTGCTGAGAACAATCAGCCGCGGCCCTTGTTAAACGCAGAGTGCCAGGCATCTCCCCTGGGGATTCCAGATCTGGGCTGGGGCCCAGGAATTTGGGTTTTTAAGAAACACTCCAAGGGACTCTTAAATTTAGAGAAGATTGGGAACCATCGGAAGTCTACTATAATCCTGACCATTTTATAGAACAGGAAATGGAGGCCCGTAGAGGGGCGGGGACTCGCACAGGGGCGCTGACGTCAGTCTTAGCGGTTCCGAGTCTAGGTTCGGTTCTGGTCTGTGCCGCCACTGTGCCGATGGCGCCGTTAGTCACTGGCACCTGCGCCAGGAAGCCGGAGGCGAGGACACAGGAAGTCGGGCAGCAGGTTGGCCAGCGGGTGAGGAGTCCCCTGAACCAGCAATCGCCTTCTCATAGTGCCTTTTGTGATGCCAGCAGGCGAGTCTCCCCCACGGTAGGAACGGGACGTGAGCAGGCCAGGGGCAGTAGGGCTGCCGCTTCCCTGGGCAGGAATGCCAGCTGTAGCCCCCAGTGACCTTGAATTCGATGCATGTTGTCCGAGAGGCCCCAGCTTCTTACCCAGCAAAGTAAGGTAATTGGACTAGAGTAGGATCTCAAAGCTTTTCCCAAGAAAGAGAGGCCCCGGATGGGCCCAGGAGCCCAGCGGTCCTGGAGTGGGAAAGGGGAAGCAGCAGGGACATAGGACAGCTCCCTCTGGGGTAGGTGCCTCCAACCCACGTCCGGAAGGAACCCCTGCACATTTGGAAAATTACTGCAGGCCCCAACTCTCACCGGGTTACCACCGTTTTAATTTTTATTAAACTGTACAACCATGAAGCAATGTATAAACTCCATGGTTAAAGGTACTATGCAATTGGGAAAAAGAGAAATCAATTATCAGAAAGGCAGTAAAATTCAGATATGCAACATTAATTTAATGTGATAGGTAAGTGGATGGTAGCGTCTTGAGTAATGAAATTGCCAATTTGGGGTTAACGGTAGAAAAATGTTAGCTTAGTTGTTGATCCTATAGGGAATCTGTTTGTATATTGTGAGTTTGAAAATACAACTCCTGAGAACACCTGTTTGCATGCAAAACAGGAGTGTTGATACATCCCTTTGTTTGTAGTTCAGAAAAAACAAACCTGTCATTTAACCAAGGCTCTGTAAGTGAGCAAAGCAGATGTCACTTGAAAACTCTAAAGTTCTCTCTTCATTTGAAGATACCGGTCTGTATTCAGAGGACAACTAAGCCAATTATTGCTGTGTTCTGGAACAGAACCAGGGCATACTTACTACTAAAATGATTTTTAATTCAATAATTAAAAGTTGATATTGTCAATGAATGAGACTACAGTGCGCAGCCACTGGAAATGTGACATGGACATTATGGGGCAAGTTACTTTTCAGTCTGACATGCCTGTTTCCATGTATCCTCAGAGGACTCAATTCTCCTACTACATTTCTATATTTGGTCTGCTGCAAAAAACCTTAGTGACAGGGTACACCATGAAGTCCACTGAATGTCACTTGGTATAAACTCAAAGATAGATACAGATTGCAGAATAAAAATAAGGAGTCTGGTGATGCATTCCACTCCTCAGTTGTAGTCTATCCAGATGATTCAGAATATGCTTATAATGACTGTTAAAGATTCCCATCACAATGAAAACAAAAATTTAGATTCTCATAGAGGACGTATCTGCAGGTTCTTGGTAAACTGTCCAAGAACTCCGATGAAGGTGAGATAAGCAGAAGTGAACCTGTATTTGCTTTTAGGAGACTTGGGTTTAAGTCCCTCTCTGTCACTAACTAGCTTTCAACGGTGGGGCAGGTGTTCACATCTCTCGGCATCTGTTTCCTCAACTATAAAATGGTCCTACAAATCCCATTTGCCTCACAGACTCACTCTGAAAGTTGATGAGACCGCATATTGGAAGGTGCTTGAACAATGCTCATGCTGTTTACAAATGGAAAACACAATCAGTGGCAGGGGCAAGTGGTGGCAGATTAACCCCCAGACGCTTTAAAAGTCCTAGCCAGTCATTCCTGAGTAGCATGGGACAGATATGAGTATCTCCTGGTCCTCTGGCCCTTCCCGTCAGTGCCACTTCTGAACAACTTAGGTGGTGATCATCAGGTTAGTGGGACTGAAAAGATCCTAGAGGTAATTCATTAGGGCCAGTTCTCTGCTCTCTGCTGCCCTCTGCAGTATGGAAGTTGGTCTTGCATCAGATAAAGTCTCGGCCTCAAGTGAGGAAACGTGATGGTCCTGGGCACCCACAGCTCAACATTCCAGCGCCCCCTCTCCCCACCCACCCAGCCTCCTCAGAATCCCACTGCCCCAGGCTTGTCCTGAGTGGCTGCAGACCCCAAGGCCTTCAGGCCTTACATAAGCCCCTCTGTTCATCCCTCAGTCTGTACAATTCCTTCTCCCTCCCTCTTGGTTGTTATGGCTTAGTTAAGATGATACGTTTTAGGGCCCAGAGACTGCATAAAGCTTCCTCCTGTCTGCTGACCTGCAGGGGGAATGATTGCCAATTACACAGCAGCCACTGAGGTAATGAAGGCACCCTCTGTTGTTCTAATTCCATTGTAATGGCACAGATCTACAGCGGTGTCTAATTCTATTTTAATGATTAGTTTTTGCGTTAGTTTTTGAATTCCTTTCAGGACTGTCACGCTAAATAAGCACTGACTTTTTAAAAGTTAGCTTCATTTCTTGTTTGCCACTCACAGTTTCATTACCATGTAGAGTAGAGAAGTGATTTCCAAATGAACCACACAGGGTATGCAAAAGAATCCAGTGGGGTCAGGGGAAAAAAATATTAGAACTTTTATTTTTATGTAGTATATTTAATTTCATCCTTCTTAAATTTTAATTTTGGACAATGCTTTACAATACATATAATGTATTAATGGACTAGCATGGGTATAGATTTATAAATAGATATTTGCATATCATGGGGGAATGATAATTTCATTTCATTTATTTCTTTTGTTACATTTGTTACATTTGTTTTGTTATTTTACATATACAATCATAAAAGTTTGGAGGCCTATATTCTAGAAGAGTATTTATCATCCTATTCATCCTGTGTTTCACAATCAGGAAATTGTGTTTGAAATTTGAAATCCTGTGTTTTCAAAAATTTTTACTCTGCCCCAACCCCATCCTAGACTCAGTGAACCTGCCTTCAAGAGGGAGGCATGGCATATGTGAAGTTTTAAAAAGTACCTCTTTATGATTCTGAAAACTATCCTGCCAAAAATCACATTGCTCTCCAGAGTGTAAGCTCACCAAGGGCAGACTCCGTTGATCTGTCTTATTCACTGTTGTATCTATAGAGCCTAGCACACTGCCTCACGTAGATGTTCCATAAACATTTGCTGAAGAAATGAGCGATAAGCAAATGAACTACAATCCAGAGGAGGCCACAGATAACTTCTCCAGGCTTTGATTTCATCCTTAATGTTTTTACATAATAGTTTTGTGCCTTTGAGGACCCATCATATATAAAACCGAGTAGTTTTTAAGTCACTTTAGTAAATATGTATTTAATATGTAAAGTGAAGTATTTTAGCATTGTTTACCATTTAATATTTTTTGTTATAAATTACGGTATGTAAAAAAGTCTTCCTACATACACTTTTATTGTATATGTACTATTATACGTGCAGGGGAGAGTCCTCGAAGTGAGATTTTCAAATCACAGAGTAAGGACATTGTAAAGGTTAAAGGTACTTAGGAAGGGCAAGTTAACATTGATTTCAGAAGTTGGAGACTCTGGCTTAACGAGGAAGGGCTGACAGGGGTTTTGTGATCCAGCAGAAAGAATCTTCTGGAGCTTTGTGGACCAGGAAGTCTGAGTTCTATTGTCTATTTCTACCACTTACTGTCTGTGACACTGAGACTCTCTAAGCTTAAGTTTCTTCACCAATAATGTGACTGTTCACAGCTACGTGACACGGCTGTTGATTCTCTCTCTCTCTCTCTTTTTTTTTAATGTTTTATTTTATTTCTAGGAGAGAGAGAGAGAGAGACAGGGGAGGGTCAGAGAGAGAGGGAGTCACAGACTGAAACAGGCTCCAGGCTCTGAGCTGGCAGTCAGTACAGAGCCCGACGCGGGGCCCGAACTCCCGAACCGCGAGATCATGACCTAAGCGAAAGTCGGATGCTTAACCGACTAAGCCACCCAGGTGCCCCTGATTCTCTTAAAAGGATTTATGAATATACTTGAGGTACTTCCAAAGGGACAGAAGTCCTAGAGCCTAGGAGGTGCTCCCATGAAAAGATGCCATCCCATCTTTCTCCTATTAAAATGTACTAGGGGCGCCTGGATGGCTCAGTCAGTTAAGTGTCCAACTTCTGCTCAGGTCATGATCTCGCAGTTTGTGAGTTCAAGCCCTGTGTCGCTTCTGATCTGTGTCTCCATCTCTCTGCCTCTCCCCAACTCATGCTCTGTCTGTCTGGCTGGCTGTTTTTCAAAAATAAACATTAAAAATTTTTAAATGAAAATAAAAATAAAGTAAAATGCACTATTTGCCCACAAGAAAGTTTGAATGCTAATTTCCCTCAGCGGGGACCCAGAAATATCACAAGTGCAGCCCCTGAAGACGGTTCAGAGATATTTACAAACCCTGGCCAACAGGCTGCCTCAGAAACACTAAGAGTGTCTCCTCGTCTGGGGAAGGTAGGGCTGCTGAACTCTGACAGAAATGATCAAGAGCAATCTGAGCACTCTTTTTCTCTTCATGGCGTGCCAGTAAAACCAGTCGGGCAAGTTCCCACTCTGCCTCCTGCCCTTCTGTTACAGTTCTGAAGTTTGCCACACCGTCAAGCGCTGGCCTTTGGAATTTCTGGTTGGAACCCAGGACCCAAGTCTGCCTCTCATCTTTGGCATAAGGCCATGGTTCTCAAACTTTGGTGTGGATGGGAATGACCTGACATGCTCAATCATATGCAGACTCCCTGCCCCATTCACTAGACATTCCAATTCTGTAGGTCTGGGGTGGGGGAAGGAATCTGCATTTCCTTGGGTAATTCTGGGGTAGATTGAAAACCAGGGTTTGGAAAACACTAACATAATAGAAATAGCCCTGGGTAGGGAATGAGAAGGCCCCGGGTTAGAGGTGAGATCATTCTATTTATACTGGCATAAATCTCAGAAGCCATTTCACCTCACTGGCCCTGTTTCTTCATTTTATTCTTTCTTTCTTTCTTCCTTTCTTTCTTTCTTTCTTTCTTTCTTTCTTTCTTTCTTTCTTTCTTTCTTTCTTTCTTTCTTTTGTTATAGTAGTTTATAGTTTAGCTTTTTGCTACATTAGTTTAGTTATATTATTTTTTATGTTTATTTTTGAGAGAGAGAAAGAGAGTGTGAGAAGGGAAGGGCAGAGAGAGAGGGAGACACAGAATCTGAAGCAGGCTCCAGGCTCTGAGCTGTCAGCACAGAGCCCGACACAGGGCTCAAACCAATGACGATGAGATCATGACCTGAACCGATGCTGGACGCTTAACTGATTGAGCCACCCAGGTGCCCCAGTTTATTTAGTTATTTTAGGTGTACAATATAGTGATTTAATAATCCCATACATTCCCCAGTGCTCATCTGTTTCTTCATTTTAAATCTTCATTTTCACAACGGGAAGAGCAATGCTCATTCATCATAAGGCTGGTTACAGAGGGGCTCCTGGCTAGCTTAGTTGGTAGAGCATGTGACTCTTGACCTTGGGGCTATAAATCCGAGCCCCATGTTGGGTGTAGAGATCACTGAAATGTTAAATTTTAAAAAATAAGGCTGCTTACCCAGAAGATCAAATTAAAAACTGTAGACACAACTGTAAAAACTGTAACTCAAAGTATACATTTGAGATCCTATAATTTTGTCTCTTGCTTTTCACACTAAGATAACCATGGACTATACAGAGCTAGTCAATGATGCCTTCAACACAAGTCTCTGCCCTGAGATGAAGACTTGTTCTTTGTGCTTACGTGTTTTGCTGTGACAGGGCAATACTGGCTAGCCTCCCACTGGGCGGTGTCTCTGGATTTTCTGCATGGCATTCCTGGTACTCAGAGTTATGGCTGCTGTGATCAGTCTTGAGATTGCTTTTGCGATACTTGTAACACCTGCAAGCATGTGTGTTCCCTATGTGGCAGGCTAATAATCATACTCAACAATGTCATGTATTAGCTCAACAAACAAGAATGTATCTATACCCCATATATTTCCAAGATGGCTAGTCTCCTGATACGAGTGATTTGGGGTAAGTCTACTGATAACAGGCAATCGGCATGTGGTATTTGCCAAGCACTGCTCTGAACATTAAATATATCTCATCTTTATTTCATTCTTTTCAATGGTCTTAAGGTGGTTGTTATCACCATTCTGAACAGAGACTCAGGGAGTCTTGCCCAATATTAGGTAACTCGTAAAACAGTCAGACAAGCTTCTAATCCAGGTCTGCCCAACTCTGAAATGTACGCAGAACATGGATTCTACCTTGAAGGAGATTCTTTTGGAATTAGGGAGACTAGGGAAGTGGCGAACAATATAGAAGAGTGTGTGATTTAGTATTAAATTAGGTGGGGTGGGGTGTTAAATATTGACATGAGAAAAGTAAGCTACAATCACAATGCCAAGCACCTCATGGACTAAGGGATACAAACTGCAGATTATCTGCCCCTCAATTATCAACAGACTTCCAACTACAAAACATTCAAGCTGCAAAACACACTTTCACAAAGCCCTCAACTCAACACCTAAATCTAAAGTATTTCTAGCCTGTTTGCCACTTTATACACCAAGGAGGAATTTTCTGGAGACACATTATTTTAGGTGTAGTTATGTTTGGGATACGAGTGTTATCATTCTACTATTTACATCTTATCTTCAAAATTTCAGAGTTTAAAAAAATGTTTTAAATACCATCACATTAGTCGGACAAACTCCCATTCCTTTTTTGAGCGAGTGGATCATTGTATTTAAACAATGATACCAATTTTAAAAAATGATACCAACTTAACTCAGTGTCCCCTTGAAATTGTTGTAGCAAGGCTTCTTTGTTCCATTTCTAGCTAAGAAAATAATGGAAGGGGCTACATAGAACCAATCCAGGCAAAGCTCAAACCAGAGCCCAGGCTTGTTGACTCCCCGTTAGTCACCTTTGATACCTTCTCAGGCAGGAATAAGCCCACACTTGTTTGCCCAAATGCCAGTAGTTTTGCAGGAAATGCAAGCCAAGTAAGCCTAAAGAGTTTTGGAGGATGGAGGAGAAAAAAGAAAGAAAAGGAGGAGAAGAAATAATGGGAAAAGGACCCATGGAAAAAAGCAGAAGGGGAAGGAGAAACAGGTTATTATTATATTATTAAGGCTTTATGTGCATGGTCATGGATGCATATGTCAACGTCCAGCACTTGCGTTATAAACCTTCCAGATTTGTGATATCGACAATGTAAAACAGCCTTGTGGCAACTTGACTTTTTATGTGATGACTCACTACTTAGCTGGCCATTCTCCCTGCTTTGGAACAACAAGCTGGCCTGTGGTCATGGTGAAGATGAATCTGCTACCTACTGCGGTGAGCTGGCCAAATAAAGTTACCAGCCACTAATAACTAAAATACAGAATTTTATTTAAAACATTAAAATGCAGGAATGCTTTCTATTAGAAATAATGCCTCCGGGGGCGCCTGGGTGGCTTAGTCGGTTAAGCGTCCGACTTTCGCTTAGGTCATGATCTTGCGGTTCATGGGTTCGAACCCCGCATCAGGCTCTGTGCTGACTGCCAGCTCAGAGCCTGGAGCCTGTTTCAGAGTCTGTGTCTCCCTCTCTCTCTGATCCTCCCCTGCTCACACTGTCTCTCTCTCTCTCCTAGAAATAAATTAAACATTAAAAAAAAAAAGAAATTTAAAAAAAAGAAATAATGCCTCCGTTAGGGGCACCTGGGTGGCTCAGATGGTTAAGCGTCCAACTTGGGTCAGGTCATGATCTCATGGCTTGTGAGTTCAAGCCCCGCATCTGGCTCTGTGCTGACAGTTCAGAGCCTGCAGCCTGCTTCAGATTCTGTGTCTCCCTCTCTCTCTCTCCATCTCCCCCATCCATGCTCTCTCTCTCTCAAAAATGAATAAACATTAAAAAATTTTTTAAAAATCAATAATGCCTCTATCTAATACAGGCCAAATGCCCAGCAGTTTCCCACCACAAAACTTGATGTTCCAGTGTCCCAACCAGAAGACTTGGCCATACATGAACTAAGGTGTGTGACACAAGAAATGACTGTTGTGATTGTTCAGTTGAATCCCATAAAACTGAAAATAAGTGTAATTGATGTGTTTTTTTATGGTAATATGTGCATCCAATTTGATATTATTTATGTGATGAAGATAACTGATAATCTTTTATAGTTAGCCAAAACAATATTTTAGGAGTGAAAAATTCCCCATTTTGCATATCTCCATGATTGTGGAAATTCCCATTCTACATATGTGGTAACTGATGGATTTTTTTGTTTGATTGGTTTTGTTTTGTTGTTTTGTTTTGTTTTGCTGTAACTTTATTTTTTTTTACTGAAGTATATACTTGACACAATGTTACATTAGTTTCCTGTGTATAACAGAGTGGTTCCACAAGTCTGCATGTTTTCCTATGCCCACCACAAGTGTAGCCGCCATCTGTCAGCATATGACACTGTTGTACCACTGACTGCACTTCCTCTGCTGTGCCTTTCATCCCCAGACGTATTCATTCCATAGCTAGAAGCCTGTACCTCCCGCTCTCCTTCACCCATTTTATCCATCCCGCTAATCCCCCTCTCCCCTGGCAACCATCAGTTTGTTCTCTGTATTTATGGATCTGTTTCTGCTTTTTGTTTGTTTATTCACTTGTTTTGTTTTGTAGATTCTACATATAAGTGAAATCATATGGTATTTGTCTTTCTCTGACTTATTTCACTTAGCATGATACTCTCTAGCTCCATCCATGTTGTCACAAGTGGCAAGTTCATTGTTTTTTGTGGCTGATATCCCATTGGATGTCTATACTATATCTTCTTTATCTATTCATTTGCCTATGGACACTTGGGTTGCTTTCATACCTTGGCAAACGTAAATAATTCTGCCGCAAACATAGGGGTGCATAAATCTTTTTTTGAATTAGTGTTTTTGTTTTCTTTGGGTAAATATCCAGTATTGGAATTACTGGATTGCATGGTAGTTCTATTTTTAATTCTTTGAGGAACCTAAAGACTGTTTCCCAGTGTGTGCATTAATTTATATTTCTACCCACAGTGCATGAGGTTCTATTTTTCTTCACATTCTCGCCAACATTTGTTATTTCTTGTCTTTCTTTTTATTCTTTTCAATGTTTATTTTATTTTTGAGAGAGACAAAATGTGAGTAGGATAGGGACACAGAGAGAAGGAGACACAGAATCTGAAGCAGGGTCCAGGCTTGAGCTGTCAGCACAGAGCCTGACATGGGGCTTGAACTCAGAAGCTGTGAGATCATGACCTGAAGTAGGATGCTTAACCAACTGAGCCACCCAAGGGTCCCTATTTCCTGTCTTTTTGATACTGGCCATTCTGATAGGTATAAGATGATGATGATTAGTGATATTTAGGACCTTTTCATGTGTCTGTTGGCCATCTGTATGTCTTCTTTGAGAAAATGTCTCTTTGAGTCCTCTATTTTTTAATTGGATTTGGGTTTTTTTGTTTTGTTTTTGTGTGTGTGTGGTTTGGTTTTTTGTTTGTTTTGTTTTGGTGTTTGGTTATTTAAGTTCTTGACATATATTGTGGATTTAAAAATATTTTTTAATGTGTATTTGTTTTTTGAGAGAGAGATAGAGCGAGAGAGAGACAGAGAGAGAGCGCACAGGGGAGGGGTAGAGAAAGAGGGAGACACAGGAACTGAAGCAGGCTCCAGGCTCTGAGCTGTCAGCACAGAGCCCAACGTGGGGCTCCAACTCATGGACCTCGAGATCATGACCTGAGCTGAAGTCAGACGCTTACCTGACTGAACCACCCAGGCGCCCCTGTATTGTAGATTTTAATCTCTTACTGGGTTGCAAATATCTTCTTCCATTTATTAGGTTGCCTTTTTGTTTTATTGATGGCTTACTTCACTGTGCAAAAGCTTTTCATTTTAATATAATCCCAGTAGTTTATTTTTCTTTTGTTTCCCTTGCCTTGGGAGACGTATTTAGAAAAATGTTTCTATGCTCCATGTTGAAGAAATTATTGCGCATGTTTTCTTCTAGGGGTTTTATGGTTTCAGGCCTCACATTAAGGTCTTTAATCCATTTTGAAGTTATTTTCGTATATGGTGTAAAAGCAAAGTGGTCCAGTTTCATTTTTTTGCATGTAGCTCTCCAGTTTTCCCAGCACTGTGCTCTCCCCACTGTATATTCTTGCCTCCTTTGTTGTAGATTGACCATATGAGTGTGGGTTTATTTCTGGGTTCTCTACGTTGTTACACTGATCTATGTGTCTGTTTTTTTTTTTTTTTAATGTTTATTTATTTTGAGAGAGACAGGGAGAAAGAGACAGAGTGTGAGCAGGGGAGAGGACACACAGGATCTGAAGTAGGCTCCAGACTCTGAGCCATCAGCACAGAGCCCAATGTGGGGCTCGAACTCACAAACTGTGAGATCATGACCTGAGCTGAAATGGGACACATAACCGACTGAGCCAACCAAGTGCCCCCTCTATGTGTCTTTTTGTGTTGGTACCATAGTGTTTTGATTGCTATAGCTCTGAAGTATATCTTGAAATCTGGGATTTTGATGCCTCCAGCTTTGTTCTTCTTTCTCAAAATTACTTTGGCTTAATTGATGTTTTAGTGAGTTCTTGGAGTAGCTACCTTTACATTTCAACCACAGAAATTAATTTATACTGAGAAACCAACCTAAGGATGTTTACACCCATGACTAAGCAGTTCTATCATTTCCAGTAGTTTGCATATTTAAAGTAGGTTTGTTCTCTATCTAGTAAGCAAATACAGTCAGATTTGCAAAGTTTAACAAAGGAAATAACCTTGATGGGCAACTCTAATCTGTTACCAAATTCCTTTTAGATTTCTTTAGAAATTTTTTGGGGCACCTGGGTGGCTTAGTCGGTTAAGCGTCCGACTTTCGCTTGGGTCATGATCTCGCGGTTCGTGGGTTCGAGCCCCGCGTCGGGCTCTGTGCTGACTGCCAGCTCAGAGCCTGGAGCCTGTTTCAGTCTGTGACTCCCTCTCTCTCTGACCCTCCCCTGCTCACGCTGTCTCTCTCTCTCTCTCTCTCTCCTAGAAATAAATAAAAAATATTTAAAAAAAAAAAAAGAAATTTTGGTAAAGATCAAAGAAAAGTCTGTTGAACGCTTTGGGTCTCAAAGATTTTTTGTGGTTTATTTGTTTAACCTTGCCCCTGCTCCTCCGCCACTCTCCTCTGTGCCTCCCACAGTAGCACCCCATTCCGCCCTTCCATCACTTTTTATCTGGCAAAGCGGTTTTGTTCTGAAACCATGGTGGTAGATGCAATTCGAATACCTCATGGCCCCAGTCACAGGGTAAAAGGCTTACCAGAAACACCGTTCGCTGTATAGATCCTTCCTACCTTTTGTCCGGTCATATGGAAGCTTCTTAGGAGTTTCATGTTATCTAACAATGTGTTGACAACAAAAGGCAAGAATATAAACACATTCTTGTCTTCTTGCTAACTGCCTGTTAGCAAACACTGATTCTCTTCCCTGCTTATTGAACACATAAACTTATATGGCCCCTTCCTTATTTATGGACTGTGTCAGTATGTTTATTTTCAAACTGATGGAGAGAGGCAGTGCTCTTCTTGGCATCTCAAAGTATGGATTCTTTCACCCAAACATGTAGAATCTTTAATAGACATCTGCAGTTTTCCCCATGGGCAGTTTTCACTCATCATTTTAGGATCCAAGGGGCTGTTTCTTTTCCAATAGCATCTTTTCCAGGCCACCTTGACCTTCTAACAGTTATGTTTTTAAAAATAAATAAAACTATCTAGTTTTACAGTGCCCAAAGTGTGCAGGCTACAGATGTGATACTGTTTTCTTTGGTGACTATGCCTGCATTCCCCAAACACGCTGCAAAAATGGCATTCAAGACTGGGCTGATTGGAGTGATGAAAATTTATGTGAATAGAAGACTTTTCCAATCATTGTTCTGGAAAAGTTTTTTTTTTTTTAATCCTGTTATTCATTACCTTAAGACTTCTCTCAAAAAAAAATGACATATGTATCTTATTGGGGAGAGAGGAACCTCCTAATGCATGAATCCGGTGTTATGTAATGGAGAAAAATGATTAGTAGGAATCAGACCCAACCTTTAATGACCTTCAGCCCATTTCTAAACTTGTTTCCAAATTTTAAAATGCAGCTTTCTGTCCTGTGCACCACAGGGTTATTAGGGGATGACACAAGTGTACTCTAGTTTAACTATTTCAACAAAGAAAAGGTATTAATCCTAAGAGTTCTCAAATCAAAATTTGATCTCTGTCTCTTCATTAGCATAGCCTTGGTTCTGATTCAGTTGAAAGCTAGTTTGGCCCAGGACTAGTCTTAAAAGTAGTGGACAACAGCCAGCATGCAGTGACAGCATCCAGAAGATCGACCAGATGAGAATCATCTGCCCCTCTAAGCCGGCCAAGGCTTACAAATCTTTCTAGTCATTGCTGAGGTCAAAAGAGCAGACCTAGTTTGACTCTCATGCTACCACACAGCAGGCCACGTCGACCTGACCCAAACTAGTTTCACCTCTTGAAGATGGCTTCCTTATGTGTTCCACGTGACTCTTTGGGGGTGGGAGGGTGTTATTATAACCAATGAGATTATATAAAACAAGTGGTACAGAACCTAACATAAAAGAGCTGCAAGAATTGTGGGCAATTAAAAAAAATTGTAAGGATATGGTAGATTGCAGTATTGTTAAGTATTTGCTGTCCTGCTCCGAGGGAGTCTATTTCCCCAGTCCTCGTGGCCATCAGACTGGACTATGCACGTGACTTGCTCTGGCTGATGAAATTTGGTTCATGATGTGCTTTGCTTCCTAACAAGTTTTCAGAGCCAGATGGTTATTTGCCCTCTTTTCCCTGTCCTGAGACTAGCAATGTTCTGATTAGATGCCGTTCTTGGAGTACCATTGAGCCCAGCCACAGGCAAACCACAAACATCAAGTGTGACAGAGAAATCCTTGTAGCAACTAAAATGTTTAGTCATTTGCAACTGTAGCATAATCCTACCCATGATATCGAAGGTGTTACAAGGAAAACCTTTCTTATTAATCTATTGCCACTAACACACCCCAGACCACTGAAAAAATGGACCAAAGAAAAAACTTTTCTCAAGGTTGTTGGAGAGTCTCTGAGTATGGACAAAACAGAATTAACCCTACCCAGCATCTGCTAAAAACAGCAAGGTGCCCTGGGGAGGCCTGGCCTGGAAACCTATTGCATTTCTTCATTTAGTCCCTTTCCTGTACAGATCTTGGGCAAACACGTGGGAGGATACTCAGGTAGTAGCATATTCTTCACATGCCCAAGTCAGCCCATCACTTTGACCTGTTTCTTGTGATGAGGTGAGAAAATCTGTTACTTAAAATCTCATCTACCCAAAGCATGGTCAGTGGACCTGCAACATCAGAATCAGCTGGGAGATCAGAAATGAAAACCCTTGGGTCGCACTCTAGCCATTCCACTTGCTCAGAGACATACACAGGACGTTTTTTGAGTAATGGCTTTTTTTAAAGCCAGCAATGACCCCCGTCTTCTCACTCTGCAGGGAAGCTGAGGACTCCAGATAGAGGCTGCCCGTCAGTCTGGCACCTGGAGTGACTTTGTAGCAGAGCCCAACCTAACCCACAATAGTCTGGAAACATGTAGTTCTTTGTAATTTTGTAGACCTCTGAGACTGTGGAGTCCCTGTTACTGTAGCAGTGTACTGTAACAAGACTGATACATCCTTTGAAAATTATACAATGTTTAGGGGCACCTGGGTGGCTCAGCTGGTTAAGTGTCCCAACTTCCACTCAGGTCATGATCTCACAGTTCCTGGGTCCGAGCCCCGTGTCAGGCTCTGTGCTGACAGCCAGCTCAGAGCCTGGAGCCTATTTCGGATTCTGTATCTCCCTCTCTCTCTCTGACCCTCCCCTGCTCATGCTGTCTCCCTCTCAGAAATAAATTAAGAACATTAAAAAATTTTTTAAATGAAAAATAACACGTTTAAATGTGCAAATACTATCTGTACAAGCATTTCGTTTTTGGTATTTTATAGTGACTTTTAGATATAGTTGTCTAGTACCCTCAAAAGATACTTGCAAATTAATATGGAAATTTAACATTCTTATTGTTGCAAGAAAAAGCTGGTAATTTTTTCATCTGGCCTTAAAGCAGATGACATTTATTTTAAATGCCATTTGTAAATGTTTAAGTTACTCCAACATTATGATTGCTAATGTTTTTTTTTTAATGTTTTTTTATTTCTAGGAGAGAGCGAGCGAGCGTGAGCAGGGGAGGGTCAGAGAGGGAGTGACAGACTCTGAAACAGGCTCCAGGCTCTGAGCTGGCTGTCAGCACAGAGCCCGAAGTGGGGCTCGAACTTACGAATCGCGAGATCATGACCTAAGCGAAAGTCGGACGCTTAACCGACTAAGCCACCCAGGCGCCCGATTGCTAATATGTTTTAAGTAGCCTTATATTGAGAGAACTTTTGGGGATGAACTTTTTCAGATGACGTCCTGATTAGGGAACAGGCACAAGTATTGTGTATTAAATTTATTGCAACTATACAGATGTTATTTTTACTGTTATTTCAAAAAGGAAATAGGGGAAGGGGGGAGCACCTGGCTGGCTCAGTTGGTAGAACATGCATCTCTTGATCTTGGAGTTTTGAGTCTGGGCCCCTTGTTGGATGCAGAGATTTCTTAAAATAGAATCTTAAAAATACATACATAAATAATAGATAGTAAATTTTCTTAAAGAGAAAAAAGTAGCCCTATTTAAGTGTTACTACTTAAATTTAATTAAGATAAGGTGACATTCCTAATACAAACACTACTTTTTTCAGGTTTCTTACAGAATATCCTGTAAGGGAATTAAAAGACTACTTTTCCTTTTTTTTTTTTTTTTTTTTGGTAACTTTGGGTTACAACTACAAAATGGAGTTACTCCTCTTTACTTCATAGATTGAGGATTAAATGAGAGAAAATTAAGTGCAGTAATATATTAAAGGCACTTAGTATATACATTTACAAGATAGACAATATTAAAACACTCATGCTCAAAGGAATATTTCATTCTCAAATTTACAATTATACCCATTGCATAAACCACTGCAGACCTGAGGACTGCTGAAGAAAAGTTTTAAAACACAGCTTTATATCACCTTTGTTACATTATATGGCCATTTAAAATCTTTAATCAAATTTCATCAAAGATTACCAGCCATTATTACCTGCCATGATTATCTTTCTATGAATAACTTTGCTTTCTGTGTACAAACCAGTGTCAGTGAAATAAAAAAAATAAAACCATATACTAGGCAAAGAACTTTATTAATCTTGTTTCAAACTTTATTCCCAGGCTTCTTCAGCTTAATTAGCTGCAAAGAATGAATTGTGTATAAGCAAAAACTGAAAAGAGCTGCAGTGTCCAAGGGGCTTGGGCTTAAAAATATTAGAGATCTAGATTTTATCAGATCCATGAACAAAATTTTTAAAAAGCAGTCATAATATAAAATAGCAGCTCCCAGTAACTTCTTCAAGTTTTATCTTCTTCAGAAGCTGACTCAATTCAGTTTGCTTCATTCTTGGAAGCTTCATCAAAATTCTCCACAAGATCTAGAAAAAGAAAACAGTAGAAACTCTGAAAAAAGCCAAACCTATCAATCAATGGATTTTAAAAAGAGATTTACCAAGTAACAGCTAAGAGAGAAAACTCCTCCTAACTGCCAAGGATTTTTCTGATTTTAGAAGAGTTATACCATACCCCCAATATGGTTGAACAACTTTTCTATGCCTTCTCATAAATTTATTGATCTCAAAGTAGGAAATGGGTCATTTGTGATCTACTAGTTATTTATGTGTCAACATACTTTATTATTCAATATTTAAAGTTAGATACCTATACCTACTTGGGATCCCAATCAGAAAAAACCAAGTCTACAAATTTAACTCCTAGTTAAATAACACTGCATTATTTTTTCCATTCTAAAGAAGGAAGGTTCATGTCTGCATTTCCTGTCCTTTACCTTATTACCACCCCCCGCACCCCACCAAGGTACTTTCCTACAGTATAAAGATTTTTTATTCTTCCTCACTAAGATTCTGTAATTTAACCCCAAGTGAAGGTTCCTACCTGGAACTTCATCATCATCATCCTCTCCGGTAGCAAGTGGTGCCTTTCCATCCACAGCTGTGAAAGGAAAATGTATATGTTACACATTGTTAAGTTTTTAAAAAACATTAACCAAAAAAAGATGAAAGGCCAGGCATTGTTAAAACTTACAGACATGATAACAAGAGTGACATTTGGGATTTCATCCCTAAGTACAAGCATTAACATGGTAATCTACAAATGTCTAAAAGTGAACCAGAATAATGTTAACAGCCAACAAATCAAATTCCATACCCATCCTTTCAAGCCATCTAGCCCATCACAGGCCCTGAGGTGGTATGAAAACAAGAGAGTGCCTCTAGGGTAGAGGTAGACCCATATACCAAATTATGGTAAGATTTCTTGTGGGAGGCAAATCAAGAGGCAGTTCCTGCAAATGTTTTGTTAATGACATAAGGGAGATACTCGACAAACCTTCACTGAAATGAAAATAAAATGATCAAAACATTAAGTCCCTTTGATTGGTGGTAACCATCCACATTTTACAACACAAGAAAGTGAACTACACTTAGGTGTTGAGACCTCACAGTACTAGCCCTGTAAGATTTTGAGTGGAATACTTCCAAAGCCTAGTTCAGTTCTGAAAGCCCAAGACTTTCTAGAACCTCTTATGCCTCTCAGCAATACCCTCCCCCAAAATATAAATATATATACACACATCTCTCTAGATACATATATATATACACACACACATATATGTATGTATGTAAAAGGTCTAACAGAACACGAAGAAAAACATGGATGACTAAATAACAGACCATGTAAT